>VXAB01013892.1:667762-716517 GCA_013399175.1 Odontophorus gujanensis
CCCCCCAAATAGTGTCCTACAACCACCATTCTGGAGAATGCAACCCAAGGACAGAAATGCAGCAATTCATTCTCAGGAAATTACCCAGGACTTGCTGTGCTCAGTGTGGCAATGCTGTGAAGAAACAGAGGTGGACCCTTTCACTGGGATCCGTGTGGGATCTCACTCAGAGGTGCAAAGGGATGGTTCTACTGACGTTAAGACAGCAAAGCAGAGGGGAGCGGATGTCTCCGGAAGCCCTGAAGCTGAAATAACTTCCTGCATTGCAAGCCAATGCTCGCAGAGCAGTATATAGAGACAGAAAGAAAGAGAGTGTCAAAGCAGACAAGAGTCACAGGGCTGCCGTTTCCCTGGTGCTAATGTGTTCATTTTCTCACTAGGCATTCCTGGAGCGTTACCTCAGCCCCGGCCCAACCCTCCAGTACGACAGGGATCGCTGGTTCTCCAAGCAGTGGACGCTCGTTAGCGAGGAAGCAGTCACAAGCGGGTTGCAAGACGGAATTGTTTTTGTCCTCAAGTGCTTGGACTTCAGCCTTGTTGCTAATGTGAAGAAAATTCCCTTCATCAAACTCTCGGAAGAGTTCATAGACCCTAAATCTCACAAATTTGTCCTTCGCTTACAGTCCGAGACTTCAGTCTAGGGGATTTTGAGGGTGGGTTGTGTAGAGATTTTTTTTTTCAATATCGTGCTTTTGGGTTTAATTTCCCCAATGCTGACTGAAACTGGCAGATGATGGACCAGTAATATTTGACCATCTGCACTTTATTTGGAAAGGGGTGGAGGGAGCTGGGATATCTTATCTAGAAAGGAATATCTTAAGAGGCGACAGGGTGACTTGGCTTGGTTAGCTCAGCCTTGGAGACAGAACAGATTTTTTTTTTCCCCCTCTCCAGGCATATTGTAAATCTCATGCTCTTCTCTGCACAATTGCAATGTCGGTATTTCTGTTGGAATGCTGCCTTACACCCTGTGTGCGTGTGCTTTTCTGTCTCTACCTTTGCTACCTGTATCTCTTTCTGAGAACAGGCTGCTAACCTCTCTGCTACAGAAGTCTGCTTGTACAGAGGGAACTTACAGTTTCTTTTCATGTGGGAAGGGGAGAGTGTGAGAGGTTTCCTTCTGTCAGCTACATAATCATAAGACTGAAGATCTGTTTGTTTTCTTTTCCTACTCTCCATGAGTCCTCTTATCAGTGCTGGACCTGTGTGAATGTAGTGGGATGGTTTTGCTGTCTGTTCCTGTCTCTGTGAAGTTGCTTGTCTCGACCTGGATCGGCCCATCTTGCTGCTTTTCCAAATTCCTTTTAGCAGTGCTTGTTAGAGGAACAGTTCTGCATGCCACAGCTCCCTTTTCTCTCAGCATTCTGTCCCTCCTGCTTGTACCTCTCCTTTGCCAGGCACTCCAAAGCTCCCCAGTCTGCTTTCCAAACGTGTTTCTCTAGCCCCAGTGCCCTCGAGGTCTGCCTTACCGTTTCTTCCTCTCACACCTGCGGGGGCTGCACATTTGCACAGGGTGGGTAAGTAGCTGGCTCCTTCTCAGATGCATCACAGACGCTACTACGTCTGCAGCCCTGCAGAGGGGAAGAAGAAAGCAGGCAGGAATGTATCACTCGATATCTAAGGGCTTCAGTGTGTCTGGAAGACAGAGGGGCAAAAGCACTTCCCTCCTCGAGGAGGGGAGCCAGGGAAGGGCTGGCTCAACTGCCTCCTCTTGATTTGAAGAACTGCTGTGATCTTGAAATGCTGCAGCATGTCCTTCCCCACCTTCAGCTCTAGCTGGGAAATATCAAACTGCCTGAATACTGAAAACCTGCCTACCATTCTTGGCCTTTTCTGCTGCAGGGGTCTCTCCTCTGTTCTTAGTGCTGCTTCTCTGCTCTTGTGAGAGATGCTTAGCTTTTAAAAGCTGCAGTTTTGTCTTGAAAACCTTCTTTGCCTATCAGTGCGTAACGTCTGTGTTGTCTGAGTTTTGAGGGGTCTTGAAAGGTTCCTTTGTAAGATGAGGCTGTCTGGATGCTGGCACTGAGCATTGTGTGACTCCAGAGCTATCTCCGGGCCTGGCAGTTACCTGTCTTTGGACAGGCCCCTCCTAGAGGCCCTGCTCTGTGGTGACTGATTCAAGTGGAAATGCTGGAGTCATCCTGCCCAGTCTTTTGCCATGCAGAGATCAGTATCTAGCATGAGCCAACCTGCCTTCCACATAGATCTGTCACTGCAAAGGGCCCTGTTGATGAGGTGCACCCAATGCCTTTTACTGCTTTATCTTCCATGAGGGGGGCCCTTTTGCCTTCCCCAAGCCTTCCTTGGGCTCCATTATCAGTCCATTGGGCTGCTTCCCTGCTTTAGCAGAGGTAGTTGAGTAGGAGCCACATGTCCAGCAGCACCAGTTGGTCATCTTGGGGTCAAGGGAGCTACCAGTCACCTGAATGTCCTGATGAAGGAGGGTCCCAGGTGGAGATTCTTCCAGCCAAGCATCACCTGTCTCTACAGCCTCCTGCTGCTGGCAGCTTTCATCTGAATGTGTAACACTCACCTCCGTCCTGTGGTCTCCATGTGATGTGGTTGTGAAGAAACAAAATGTGCGTGATGGGACCAAGCCTATCTATGCCCTTTAAAGGATGAGAAGTAGGTAGTTTTCCTTGCCTGAGTTTGCTTCTAGCTCAGACTTTCTTGCAGTCTGTGTCTGTACAGGGATTTTCTTTTTACTGACTGTGGCCTTCGCAGTATTTTAGTTTTGAAGAAACACAGATTTACTCCCTCCATAAGAACAAAACAAAAAAAAAGGTGATGGATCATGCAGTATCTCACATGTAGCTCTCCTAAAGATGTATATGTGTGACTTTTACGGTGTGTGTTGCCAACCAGGGCAGGAGAGACTGGGATTAGTTTGGGTACTATGAAGCACTTCTGCTTATGGCTGAACCGGCTTGGATGCGTGCAGCCAGAGAGAGAACCACCATGCTGGGGGCTTGGGTGTGCCCCATGCATGGGAGCACCTTGGTTTGGGTACGGCTCCATAAAACCTTCCTTTCGCAGGATTTCCTCTCCCCAGTGAATGACTTGTCTGACAGTATCTGCTCAGGAAACTCATGTCTTAATCCTTAGTTGCATTGAATCTTTAAACATGTGGAAAGACAGAAGGAAGCACTGTGTGCTCACACTGGGTCTGCTTCCTAATCTGTGCTTCCTTCTCTGCTGTTAGTAGGGCCAGCTCCTGCTTTAAACACTCTTCCCAGTGTCGAGGTGAATGCTTTGCTTGATGAAGTCTGAAGGAGGGAGCTTCACCTCTCAAACAGTCTGCTTACTGCAGAGTTGTAACCTGTTTGGGGCTATAGACAGGCTATAAGGGAACCTGAACTCTTGGGTATTCCCAGTGTGGTTTTTTGGTTTTTTTTTAATGTTTTTTTTATTTCAATGACTCTGTTTGGGGGCTTATTTCCCCTTCCAATGCAAAATCAAGGGACCACAGTCATATCTACCTCACTGGGGTGTTGTGAGGCTGTACGTCAATGCATCACGTAGTGCTTTGAAATCCACATATGAATCTGTGGAGCCTGTAGGAGCTCAGGCTCTTTGTAAAAATCCTAAGCAGTGAGAGCAGACTGGTTTGTTTAATTCTGTTTATAGCCAGCTAATGAGTAAGAATTGAGTCACAGGGAACAAAGCTCTGATCCAAATTCTGCAGTCCTTACTCTTGGAAGGCTTGCCAAGAGCTGAGTGTAAATAGGGTTTATACAGTTTGCCAGCCAAGCACAGACTGCTTCTCTCCCAATGCCTTCTATTCTCCACCATCTCCTTGTGCATACTTCTCCCTCCTGTCTCCCAAGACTGTATGCTCATACCTAACTGGAGGTGATTTTGTAGAAATGAGTGGTTTTTGAGATAACCCTCTTTGTGGTGAAGCTGAACATGTGCCCCTCAGAGGAGGACCTTATGCTGCACCATTCAATGGAGCGCTGTGTTGGCCCGCTCCTGTTTTGCATGTGTGATTCTCAAGTATGCTGCTCAGACAGTTTAAAGACTCACATTTGTTACAGCCTAAATCCAAAATCATGCTGAGATCTTCCAAAACCAGATGCAACGAAGACCTTCAGCTGCTTCAAGGCAGATGGAAATGACTGTGGGTTTCCACAAAGTCTGACTTCTTTATGGCTGCAGATTGGGAAGATAGGATTTCTTGCAGCTTTTAGAAACACAAGGGTAGTAGACCTTGGCACCCACACACCCTGCAGGCAGCAGTGTAGCTGCTGAGGGTGTACAGTGCATGGAAGAGTTGCAGAGAGCTAGGTCAACTCCAGAGTCCCTCTGAGCATCCTCAGTGCTTGGCTCTTTCGAGGCATCAAGAGAAATCCACTCTGGAGTGGCATCTTGGAGACAGATTTCAGCTTTTCCTGTGGTGTTCTACTACCTCTGAAGTCTTCCTTTCAGCAGATCCAGTCACTCCACCCCACTAGCTGTGTTCTATTGAGCTCTCTGCTGAGGAAGAGTAAATACCAGGTGGATACGAGGTGCTGGCCAATGTTTTGGAGCCTGAGACAGTTTGGGGTAAGATGCAAGTCTGGGGGAGAGTTGAACAAATTGCAACCTACAAAGAGCTTTTTCCCTTCTGCTTTGGGATGCTCCACACAAAGTGTAGGGATTCCGCTGTTTCCAAGCATGCCAAAAGCTGTGGAGAAGCAGTTTTCAAACTGGCCGTGCAGAAGTAGCTTGGAGAAGTCTTGTTTGAGATGCTCGTGTTCCAACGCTCGTTAGTGAAGAAACTGGAAAGATCTATGCTATGCAAAATGTGGAAACCTACTCAGGCCAATTTTATCTTGCTCACAGAAACTTTCTAAATCTCCTCTTTTTTAAAGGGTAAATGAAAAACCTTGCAGTCTTTTGGGAAATGCTGCTGTCTGGCCCCAGGCCCTGCTCAGCTCTGCCCTGCTGTCCGGGAGGTGTTTTGAGGTGTTTGTACAGATGTTTGTTTTCTCATTCAGCTTGTGTGTGGATGTGCTTCTCCTTTTGTAGGTGTATGCATTATACGTGTCTAAAGCTTCGAGCCAGGCTTGGTGGTGGTTCAGTGTTTGAATTGTGAAGAAGGAAGCATTCTTGGGATCAAACTGTTTTGATATATATATTTTAATATATAATCTGTTCTCCTGAAAGAGAGGGCTTCCTTTGAGCCTTGAAGTCTCCTTTAGGAACATGCATCCTTCTGTGCTGGATGCTGCTGCGTTGGATGGATGGTGACCAAAAGTTGCTGTTTCTGACCACTGGTGTGGATCTCATCAAGTTTACTCCAGGTGGGTCCCCCCAGCACCAGTTTATCTGCCTGCCTGCTTCCCTCCAAGAGGCTGTGTGTGCTGATCCATACGGTGCAGTGCAGCCCCATGGGCAGTGCATGGTGCTGGGATGTGCTCTGCTACGCTGCAGCAGCTTCCCTCGGCAGCTTCCACCAGTGCTTGACTGGGCTTGGGAGCATCTCCTGCCTGCAAACAGGGATGCTGTGGCTCACTGCCCATGCAGACCTGACTGTGAAGGGATCTTACACTCTTCTGTGCCTGTTTCTTTGATTCAGCATTATTGTGTCTTGGGGTAGGGGGGGGAGCCAGCTCTCTTCCCACACCCTTTTTGATCACTGTGTAATACTCTTTTTCTATGCGTACTGTGTATAGTAAGATGGGTTTTCCCAAGGTTTTCTAATTAACAGACACTAACCAGCATTTCTTCCCCTCCTCCCACTCCTTTTTGCACATGTGACTTTAACTGCAATGGTACATGATCTTTCTGTTCTTTTCTAATCATGGACTTAAGTAAGCAAATTCCTGGTGTCTGTGACATTAATGCACTGTGGGTCTCGTCTAGTAAGTCGTTCTGTTCCAAGCTGGGTTCTCTTCAGTTATAGCTGGATGGGTTTTTGTTGTTTTTAAACTGAAACATAAAACCGTTTTACACTTTGCATATTTTGTACAGTAAAATTCTGGAAATAAACTGAAACCAGATTTGATTGTCCCACTCCTTCCTCTTATCTTTTCAGACAAAACAAAAAAAGAAGGAAGGAAAGGAAGAAAAGGGGGCTCTGGCTTCCAGGCATTCCTAAGCTGTGGCTGGGAGGGGCCCTGCAAACATGTGGGTTAACCTTCTTGAGGCTGCCTTGTGTCACCTTCCTTTCAGACCTCTCTGATCCACCCTGCCATAGTAAAATGCAAACTCATTTATCACTCTTGAAATGAGACTGGTAGGTGACTGCTTTGAACACCTGAAATCTCCAATGATGGAGAGCAAATACAGCTGGTAAGGGTGTGTGTGGTGGGGGGGGGGGCAGGGTTGGAACAGGTTTTTCTGCCTGCTGTATTCTTTACTCCTTTGCTTACATATTAGAAAGTGCAGGATTTGTGGCTGAATCCCTTATTAGAACCTAGTGGAGGAGTGTTGAGGCAAAGCCTCTGTGTTTCAGTGAAGGTATGCCTGCTCGATGGATGTGTGCTCTGCTAAAACTGACTTTCAGGGCTTCTTGCCCTGAAATCTCTGCAGGGGTGGCTGTTCCCATGGTGCTGAGTGCTTTAAAAGACAATGCCTTGTAGACCCTCCATTCCTTGCTCTATAGGACAGCTCTGTCCATGGGCTTTCACCACTGTGCTCTTCAAAGCAGCTCTTCTCTATGGGCTGCTGGAAAAATCCACAGGATGCTGTGGAGTGGTGAAAAACACAGTGCATCAGTTGTTGAGATAAGCATTAAAAATATAAACACTGGTGAAGATAAATATCCCAATGAGTAATTCTCTGCTTTTGGGGGAGAGGAACATGTTTGGGCTACCAACCAAAGCCCAGGAGGAAGCAGGAAGGGTGGGGTGTGCTGGGCCCTGCCTCCTGCCCTCCATTGATCTCTGCTTTTGATCCCTGTCCCTTCATCCTGCTGGTGGGGCCCAGCAATGCTGTCCTTCCCGGAACTGCCTGCACCTTCTCTGGGCAGCCTGTTCCAGTGCCTCATCACACTCTTGAGCAAAGGATTTCCTCCTAACATCTCATCTGAATCTCTCCTCTTTTAGTTTTGGACTGTTGCCCTTTGACCCATCGCTATGTGCTCTTACTGAAAAGTCCCGCTCTTCTTCAGACTGACCCAGCTTTCTCAGTCCCTCCTCACAGGGGAGGTGCTCCAGCCCTCTGAGCATCCTCATGGCCTCTTCTGGACCCTCTCCAAACCTTTCACATCCTTCTTGCACTGTCAGTTATGCTTTCTCTCTCAATGTGGGTTGTGGAAGCTGACAGAAGAAACAGGCTTTGCCAGAGGGACCAGTTCCCCTGGCTTTCGCCTAGAGCTCAAGTATCTGAATCATAAGGGGCTGCGGTGTGAAGCTCAGCAGAAATTAGAGCTGAGGGTGCCGCTTTGGGTTGGCCAAGTCTTTCACTGGAATCACAAGGGTCCTTGAGGTGTGAGGCAGCCCCAGGCAGTGTTGGGGAAAGTGCTGCCCACACAAACAGGTTCTGCACATTCAGCTGCCCTTGCCCTAGATCTGAACCCTGGGGAGGGAGGTGTGTGGGGGGACAGAGCTGAGGCCTCCCAGGGGAAGCCAGGGTGGCCAGGTAGGCCCCGAGCTCTGGGCAATGGGGTGGTACCGGAGGAGTGGGATCTCTATTGTGTGTGCTGCAACAGCGTGTGGGACAGGAAGGTGTGGAGGGAGTTGTCCAAGCGGTGCTCTTTGTTTTGTCTTTCAACACCGTTCCTGAGTTGATGTTGGACTGGGATGGTGGTGGGCTGAGGTTACAGTCCTGTCTGGCCTGATGGATAATCAATGGGGCCAGGCGTGTCTGTCCTTTTTTTCATGTGAGTGCCTGTGTGCTGCAGGGACCAGGTGGAGCTAGGGGTGGTTTACTGTAGTGATTGTGTATGCATAAAGCACTGTCTATGAACAAAGTTACCCTGGTTACTTTGAAATGCTGTTAAACATTTTACAGCCCTGCTGCTAGCTTTTACCAGAGAGTAACTCCAGCAGAAATAAAACTGTTTTTCAGTTTCTCCCCATTTCCCTGTGCCCTTCCAAGATGAAGTTGGAGAAGCCTTCTTTCTCCACACCAGTGTTTATACAGGAGTCTGTAATCAGGTTGGAGACCACTGCAAAACTGCCAGCCACCTCCAAAACCCAGAGCTGATCATTCTTCCCCCCACAAACTGAGGAGCTGAATGGGTGTTGGAGGTCATCTGTGCATGACTTGGCTTGATAACAAATAGTTCAGGGAAGCTGTGCTGCCTCTTGTAGCCTGTGGTCCTGCCTGTGTGAGGAGCAGAGAGGTTCTGCACTGGTGGGACTGAGGCCAAGACAAAGGGGGCAATTGATCTCTGGGAGATGTGTGGGCAGCTTTAGGAGAGAAAGAAGGGAGATAACGTGTATGAATATTTAGGATAGCTCAATATGGCCACCATGCTACGTATCAGAATACAGGAGAAAGAGTAAAACCTCAAGAGAAGCAATAACACAGAGAGGAGGCAGTGCCAAGTTGGTGGAAGAGACCTCAGAGGGCAGGGTGTGTTCTTTCCCTTTAGCATCCTTAGGAACATGGAGGTGCAAAGGTTTCAAACAGGCACGCCATAGATTGCTCTAGACGTGAGGCTTGCCTGTAAATTGTAACATTTTGTGCCTGATTTTCCAGAGGTGAAAATCAGTCTTCCAAACATTCTGCAGTCTTTTTTTTTACACTCAAAAAGATGATATGAATAATAGCTCCATAAAAGTTGGAGCAAAGGGAGTTCTTGATAAAATGCAGTTGATTCAGCCTCTATGGAAGTTTTAAGAGACACTCAGAACTTTTAGCTCTTTGGACCTTCCTTTAGAACAAGTCAGATGCAATGAGCATGCTTTGAAATGGGGAACGAGAAAGAACTGATTATATCTGCGCCACAGATGTGAAACAGATCTGTAGATCTTTTAGCTTCTATTTGGTAAAAGCTCATTCTTGAGCACTCATAATAGCAGATCCTACGACTGATTATAATTTTGCTTTGTAAGTAGTTGGGAGAAACTGGCTTAGTAATTCAGTAACTAGACTGGGAAGCATTGCAAATTCCTTCGGCAATTTCATTCTGCAGGGGCTAAAATGGTCTTCAAACGCTTGGTTGCTTCTGTCACTCAGTAACTCCTTTTCCTTTGTCACTAGCAGGAGTGGGCTTTGACACATTGGTTGGAATTTCAGAGGAAAATCCCACACCAGGCCAATCCCAGTGGTCATGAGATTTTATTCAATTTTATTTCTTCCTGTGTTACTTGTTTCACAGGCAGACAGGTTCTCCTCCCAGCCCAAGCAGAGCAGGAAGTTGCCCATGGCCATGGTTTGAGACATTTGCCGCCCATGGCCATGGTTTGAGACATTTGCCACCCATGGCCAATGAAGGGCACAGTCAGGATGGCTGCTGCTCTTCTTGGGTAGGTGGTTGGCTTTCTGGCTGCTGCTGAAGTACGGGATAACTCCTCTGGCAAAGCTCAGTTTGTTTAACCCTTATTTCTTGTGCCTGAGGCTTTGCCATCCCTCTGGTGCTCAGGCAGAGTAGAAGAATAATTTTTATTTATTCATTTATTTAACAGTTTAGCACCTTTTAGACCTGGCAGGGGTTGTTCCCCTGGATCTGGGCTAGCCTAGATTGGATGTCTGGGGTACCACACCAGGTGTGTGGAACTGGGGCATAGGCAGGAGATGTGCAGCGCAGTTGGTACCACATTTTGGGTCTCAGATAGGGCTCAGTCCAGCTGGCACAGCCAGGTTAACCCAGGATTGTTGCCCTTCCTTTACTTTGTTGTCTGTTCACTGGTCGTCCCTCCTCAGGTCCCCAAATCCAGGCATCAGTGTGTGACTGACCCTATATGGGGCTTCCCTGAAGTTTTACTGAGGCGAGAGAGATCCAGATGTAATCCTGCCTAGTTCTCATAGGACTGCAAGACTTCAGCAGCCAGGAATTGATGTTCCTGCTCAATTAATTGATTAATTAATCGGGAATAAAAGGCAATGTTTTTCATCTGGCCCTGGTAATGAATCCCTGAATCATTTCTTACATATGACAGACGTAGAGAAGCAGCCAATATTTACCTCTTCAAGATGGGAAACAGCTGAGGTGTCTAATTTGACAGCATGGGCGACCACCCTTTTTCTCAGAAACACCAGCAGAACTGCTGTCTTCGAGAACATGAAATGCCCTGTGACTTCAGTGTACTACCCTTGTCCTTCAGAAAATGTTTCCCAAGGGATTGACATTAGCTCAGATATGGTTGTGGCTCACAGAGCTTTTCCAACAGTGCCCTCAGCTCTGCTGCAACAGTAGAAGCTTCCTCTTCTGTGCTTCTGTATGGTAGACCTAATGTGTGTTTTCAACAAAGTGGCAATCTGACATTCCAGTTAAATGGGTTTTAATACACATGAAGATGATGAACTATGTTTTGCACTCATCCAATAGACCTGCCTGCAGAAACACTCAGTGTAACACACTGCACCTCCCAGAGCTCTGAATGTAACTGAAAGCTGATGGAGGAGAGTAAGGTATGCAGGTGTGGGTATGGGTCCACATCAGGAGTGTGTCAGGAAATTAAAACATTTCAGTGGTTTTATGTGGAGTTTCTCCCTCTTTCTCCTGCTATAACCCACAGTACACAGGTATCTTACTTGTCCTTGGAAGGAAGACATTCAAATTCAAGCTGTCAGCTCCTTCACGAGGAGCTTTGTCTTGTTCAGTCGCTGTGAACCTGGGTACTGTGGGTGAATGAGAGCCTTTGCTACCCACTGCTCTTCATTGCTGTAATTCTTCCCCTTCTGCAACACCTGTTAATTTGTGATGGGCTTATCTCAAAATAAGGAACTGGACACTTCTGCCTTTGTAAGGAAAAGCTGAAAATACAACGATGCACTTTGTGGTCAAAGAGAACTAAAGGAAGCCATAATATGGGACTGGCAGTCCCCTTCAACAAGAACTGTGCTGGCCCCATTGAGGAGTGGCAGCCATGTGATCAGCCCTTTCTCTCATGACTCAGGGAATTCTCCATAAATTGCCAACATCAGCCTATCAGCTGCAGTGTGAGCTCAGTCTTTCTTGTATCTGTATAGGGTTAAACACCACCTGTATACCTGAACACATCTGCAATGCTATTTGCAGGCTCTGTTTCTTCTGCCTAATTTACATCTCTTGGAGCATATGGACAGAGGCATATCAGACTAGGAGGGTGTCCGGCCTGGGAGGAGAGTGGTATTACAAGGAAAGTATCCAGGCACTTAGAGTGTCCAAGGGAACAGCAACAACTGATCTGGGGCTGCAGAACTGCTAAGGAAGTTACCACATGCAAGGTGAAATCTTACATTCTTTACTCCTGGAAATATTCCCCAAGGTAAAGATAAGCAAGTAGTATTCTCAGGTGAGCAACATAAGCAGTTTGTCCCTTAATCACAGACTAAGAGGCTACTAAACTGCCAGTTCAGCCTGTTCTTGCTCTTTACTAATGTGTGTAAATGAGTCTTCGAGTTCAGCTTGTTCTCTCTCTCCCACACCCCCCTGGCTAAAACAGCTGAAAGTGCAGAGCAGAAGGATAGCACTGAACACCTTTCGGGTCTGGAGAGAGGACCTCCAGATTGACACACTGCATTTCAAGGTCTCCACCACGTCTTTTGGGATGGGGCTGAGCTGCGCACTGCTATAAACACCAGTATGAACACCCAGATGGTCTCCCCAAACACACTTTGTTCAAGTTTTCCAGGAAGTGTTTATACATGAAAGAAGTAAGAAAGGGCTAACATAGGTACAACCTGACCTGAGGACTTAGCTGTCTGTCATTTTAATAGTACCTGAAAAGTGCTGGTTGAGTGTCAAATGCTCAATGAGGGTCTAGCATGGCCTACAGTTGCCTTCTGTGTAGGCACAGCATTCATTCACAAAGATACGTAGATATCCAACTGTGTGTTGTTCATGCTGGTGCATCCCATTAAGGGGACATGGCGCACACAGATGTAGATCAGTACTTCAACCTTTTTGTACTAGCAATTTCAAATTTCAGCTCATGTATAGAGGGAAAGAGAGAGACAAAGAGACTGACCACCAGATAGGAGACAAAGAAATCTATAAAATCTTGCTTTGCAGCTCACCAAGGAAGGAAATAATGGTGTGCAAACCCTGTTTCTCATCAGGCTGATTCATTTTCATATTGTGAGCACTGAATCTCTTGTTCCTTGCACTATTATTTCCACTAACATCACTTATCCCTGGCATAAGCCAGTTTCTTAAGAAAGACCAGAACACTGTTTTTGACTGTTTCAGGAGAGGATATGTACACCCCACCTCTGCTACCAAGTCTGAATGACTGGAAAATATATTTATAAAGTATTTATAAAGATAAAGCATCTCCAAGCTCTCCATTCATTGCACTATTGTCAAACCTAATAAGCTAAGACAATTGAAATCTGCTGGCATGGGAAAGCAGGGAGACCTAACGCTGTTGAAGTGTCCTGCACATGGATGGAGAGGCACTCGCTGGGACTCAGTCACTGGCCCTTTGCCTCATGGCCCCCTTGGCTGCAAGCTGATGCCATGAGCTCCACCTCAGTCTGCAGTCAGAAGAGGCCTCTCACAGGCTACCATGGGACATCCAAGCCTCAAAGCAGGGAGCAGATTTGCAACTGAATCTGACCAGCTTGAGTGCTTTCATAGCTCATTGCTCGACTCACTTAGTCCAGCATCTAGTATGGTTGGAGGGGTATGTTCCCTCCTAACACCTTGGTCATGGGAAAAGACACTATGTGGAATTTTGGTTAAAAGTCGCATAAAGCTGAAAGGTCATGAGGAACAGGAAGGCTTCGGGGTGAGCCCCTATGAAGGTTTCTATCAGCAGAAGTGTGCTATCTCACATTCACCACCTCAGCCCAGACCTTCCTGCAGATGTTAGGAACTGGCCTGAGGTCAGCTCTGGTGTTTCCTCAAGATTAAGAGCCAACAGTTGGGCTCAGTGCTGTGCTCTTCAGCCTCAAGAATCTGGGCTCAGACCTGCATCAGCATTCAAGAACTTCCAAGTTCAAGAACTTACAATCTGTGCAGTCTCATATAAGACCACCTGCACTTACTCTATTTTTTTGCTTGAAGAAATCGTGTCAGACAGGGACTGTGGTGCTGGGTTTTGTGTTCTCTGTCAGATACAAGTATAGTGTCATTTTACAGAATCGCTAAAAATTAACTAGTGTTCCTGAAACTCTTCTTTCCACACCCCCATGAGTAGCTATACACTCCCATAGCAGAACTTGCAGGATCCAGTGGTCTTGGCAGAGTAGCTGCAAAGGGCATTTTGTTTAATGAAAGGACTAAACTTTACAATGACCTTCCCTCTGTTTCGAGTGAGATTTGGTCTTTGGATGTACATGACGGGCCGATGAGCATGGAAAATACAAACTGGCTCCCTGTGTCCCTCTGGCAGTGAGCATGCAGGTGCTTTCCTCCTGCACTGGGCACTAGGGCAGGTTCCCTACAGATTCCTATTGTCCTTCCTACAGAGGCATGATTTACAGCGATGCTGGGCACCTGCCGGTGCCACCCACCGTGGTGGCAGTCCTGGTGGCTCAGCACCTCTGAGAATCAGGCCAGGGGTCCCAGCAGGGGCAGGGGGAGCAGGGCAGGGGGGAAAGGAGGAGCAGGCGGTGCTTGCTGATGCTCAAACACAGGTCTTCTGATGAAGGGACCTGCCACAGGGGGAGGCTTCTTGACCTCCACAAGTCAAACTGTACAGAGTCACAGTTAGTCGTCATCATCATCATCGTCATCGTCGTCATCATCGTCATCGTCGTCATCATCATCATCGTCATCATCATCATCATCATCGTCATCATCATCGTCATCTTCAGTATTTATCTTCCCAGAGAGCACATCCTCTATCCAGTCCTCCAGCTCCTCAGCTGTGGGCAGGTCATCATCGTCTCTGATCTCCATCCAGACACTATCAGCCTGTGGGGACAGGTGACAGGGATTAGCCAGCCTCAGTTATGCAGGAAGAGATTAGATTTGTTGCTAATGTGGTAAGGGCTGGACCATACGTGGGATGCAGGGTTGGAGGTGGCATTAGCTCTCTCCCTACTAAAGCATGTGGGCAGGAGCAGCCACAACACCACTCTACCCAAATTTTGGGACTACTGCACGCCCCATAGAATGCTATTAGTTCTGACTATGAGAAGTAGGACTGCTTGATGTGTCTACAGAAGCAGATGGTGCTGTTTGTTTGGTGTTCAGTGTGTGCCTGCTGCCCTGTTCCTACACTACATTACTTCCACACACTGGACAGGTGAGGGGGAGATTCAGTAACAAGATGCTTTCTAAATCACTGTTAGAAGGTGCTGTCTAAATTGCAGCTATTAGCCAGAGACAGGAAACATAGCTTAGATTTGTCTCTCTGTTCTCCTATAGGTTCCTTGGGTAAATGCCTTGATAAGCTCCTTTTCCTTCTTTGTTTCCTCTCTGTGAAGCAAGATAAGCCTCCTGTTTCACAGAGGTGCTATGAGGTTCTCTCTTTCAGTGTCTGATTTTGCAGAAGCAAGAACTTTCCGTATGTCAGATGATAGCTACAAACACGCACCATTTCTTTCTGTGTCTGTGGTACTTAAATCTCTTAGCTGTATGGCTTCCTAAGAAGTCAGACCATATTTAGACTCATAGAGTCACAGAATAATTTGGGTTGAAAGAAATATTAATGACCACCCAGTTCCAAACCCCTACCATGGCCAGCCACCAGCTCAGGCTGCCCAGGGCCCATCCAACCTGGCTTTGAACACCTATGTGGATGGGGCATCCACAGCTTCTCTGGGCAGCCTGTTCAGTGTCTCACTACTCCCATAGTGAAGAATTTCCTCCTTATGTTTAATTTAACCCACCCTCTTTCAGTTTAAAGTCATTACCCCTTGCTCCCTGCCAAAGAGTCTCTCCCCATCTTTCCTTTAGGCCCTCTTTAGGTATTGGAAGGTCTCAATGAAGTCTCCCAGAACCTTCTCTTTAGGCTGAACAACCCCATGTCTTTCAGCCTCTCTTCACAGGAGAGGTGCTCCTGTCCTCTAAACATCCTTGTGGCTTCCTCTGAACTTATTCCAACAGGTCTATGTCTTTCTTGCACTGTATATCTGCTACAGTATTTTTTTCCTAAAACACAAAAAACTGTAACAAATAAAAAAAAGGACCACAGAGAGGCAGGCAGGTCTTACTTCATGTAAATGAACCCGTTCCAGAGCACAGGACTGTTCACGTGGCAAAAAGGGAATCATCAAGATCAGGGTAAGGGGAGTAGGACCACCACACCTAGAGAAGATGTTGTGCAGAAGGAGCAGCAATGTTCGGAAGTGTATCATGGTGCGGGTTCTGAGCCACAACAATGTGACGAGCCAGTGTGGGCCTCTGGGAGCTTTGTGTTGGTATTGGTAGTTTTTAGAGAAGTGACAGGGTCACAGAGGTTATGTCCACTGAAGCCATCAGGAGTGTTTATTTATACTCTACCGTGTAAGCCCTACATTGTACCTATTTAACTCCAATGAAAGCAGTGATGTAACACTGAAATAGCAGAGTGAGATCAATGTTTGTTTGAGATATCACCAGCTAACCTAGAACTTTCTTAAATCTCTCTCTTGAGGAACAAAAAACAGACTTAAGAGGAATTGAATACGGTCTGCAAATACTATAATCAACAACCCAAAGTATTTACTAAATCAAACCTAGATAATGTATGAGTTTTTATAGGTCTCTTAGGGACTGTTAGATAATAAGGCAAATGTTTCTACCTGATACTGCTTTGTATATCATTCTCTTGCTACTGACAGTCCTATTTTTACGAATGTCCGTCGGTAGCTGTTTGATGTTGCTTTGTCATGACTTAAACACAGCCATCCACAATAAATATAATAGAGATACTGTGAACTGTAATAAGGGCCAAAGACTGGAAGGCTTGGGCTCTGTTTCTAGCTTATCTGTTCCTCTCTCTCATAATTGTAGGTGGCAGATGCCACCTTGGTCCCCTTCCCTTTTCTGCCTCTCTGCCTAGTGGTCTGACAAACGCTTCTCTAAAACACCTGAATCATCCAGCCAGCACTGCATCTACTTTGGGTTGGGGGCAAGGCTAACGGCTCAGCCTAAGTACATCTACACCAGTGCATGTAGCATGGCTAACAGGAGGAGCTGGAAGCCACTGTGTGTCAGGCAGACTATGACTAAGCTGTCATTACTGACACATGGTGGGATCTCTCTTACAACTGGAGTTCTGCAGTGGATGGCTCTTCAGAAAGGGTAGGCAAGAAAAGAGGGGCAATGGCTTGGTTCTCTGTGTTAGAGAATGTTTCAGTGTTGTTGAGCTTGGGGTCAAGCCTCTATGGTTAAGGATCAGGAGAACAGCCAGCAAGGCTGACATCCTGATGGGGCTCTGTTATAGATTGCCTAACCAGGATGAAGAGATGGACAAGGCATTCTAGGAGCAGCTGGCAGAAGTTGCACAATCACCTGCCTTTGTTCTCATGGGGTATTTTAACTTCTGTGATATACACTGGTGAGGTCTTGATGCTTTTTTCCCAGGGGAAAAAGCCTGGTTTCCTTGCACTTAACAGAAATCTTACCAATGCCAGTAGACCTACTTTCTGCTTTAGCTCCCATCATTTCAAGCATTCTAATCATGGGATCACTGGATTTTCAGATGCATGCTACTCACGTCTGTGACATTCACAATCCCAATCTGTGGTCTGAACAGGTCAATCTTGAAGGTCTTCTCCCAGTATGTGATGAGCTGCAGGAACAAGAAGCAAAACTCAAACAAGGATCTTTGCAATATTGCTTTGCATAAATTCAGCTGAAAGGGTGGTGAGAAGAGTAATATGCATGGTAGAATGTGAAGAAATGGAAGAGAAACTCAATGCAAGCTTGGCCAATGCCCATGGCAAAGAAAAGTGATGTCTCTGGGGATGCTGAGACATCACTCAAGTGAGCAGCTCCTAGTGACAGCTCGTGGTGCAGTGCCCCTTCCTTTGCATCCTGTGCACACACCCAGGCTATTCCTGCACTCTGCACCCACATCCACACCCCAACCAAGGAAGGAAACCAGCCCCTGCCACTCACCAGAGGGAAGTCGTCGGGGTCAATCCACACAATGCTCAGGTCAGGATTATCAGTGTTGTCCCTGGCAACCTGCTTCAGGATTTCCAGGAACTCAAAGCCGTCTGAAACGACAGAGGAACCTCTACAGCCCTCTCCTGCAAACCCCCAGCCACTTTGGCTTGCGGGGTTTCTGACTTCCTTCACCCCGTATGAACACAGGAGTTGTTTATAATTCTCATTAAAATGCTGTCTCCCTGCTCTTTCTTCTGATAATAAGGCTTTTAATTTGGACCATCCTCCCCTGGTATTGAAATTAGTTACACATGAATTAATCCTTATAATCCCTCCATGGAACAATGTAACTGTTTTCTTGTTGCGAGGGAGGAGACCAGCCCTTAAGAGGCCAAAGCTTTTCATCATGCTGATGGCATTGAGAATCACTGATTCCCTGGCTTTTCAGGAAACTGTGCCCCCGGTTTTCCCGCAAGCATGTGACAGTACAAGCCCTCAGCACATTCTCAATTCACACAAGACAGATTCAGAATTAGTGACAAATCTTGGTGCCCAAGCCCCAGCTTTCTTGCTGGCTATGGGAGAACATACGACCTACCACACCAATTAAACCAGAGGTCTGTGCTAGGCACAGCTTTGGTGACAGCTGTGGCAAAGCCTGGGAGGTGATGGATTACTTCCAGGTGCCAAACTGGGGTAGAGATGACACCTGTTTTTCCAACCAGACATGTGCTTAAGTCCAGACTGTGTAGGATGCTCTGGTCAAGGCAGAGCTTAGAGGCCACTGGCAGAGAAGAGAGGGTGGTTGCAGGGGCTTGTGTTAGCAAGAATGAAAACCCCAGTGCTGAGGATCAAGGGTGGGGGCAACAAAGCAGATAGGAAGGTGGGGATGAGAAGGGGCAATTCTGGGGAGTGAGGAGGGGACCTACAGCTTCTTGAAGGATGAAGAGTCATGCAGAGAAGAAGACGGTCTCCTACCTGGGTCGTCCTCTTCAGCGAAGGCCACAATATGGATTCCTTCCATGTCATCCTCCTGCAAACAGTGAAACAGTTGTTGATTGGCCAGAGAGAGAGGACAGTCTAGGTGGTTGCTGGAGGTGAGGAGTGCTGGGTTACCTTTGAAAAAGCAGCACAGTCTCCAAGAGGAGATTAGCTGAGGCACTACCAAGACACCAGAAATGGAAGCTGAAGTAAGACTGAGTTGTGGAGGTAGCAGGCACCAGAACAGATTATTTGGACAGCACTGACGAAAAACTCGGGCTAAAAATGAGGTGGGCACTCCAATGGCAAAGGTTATAGAGCTTCTATGATGGTGTGGGGCTTGCTTGCTGAGAAGGTTGAGAACCATCTAGCATGGGAATTTGGGTTCACCTACCATGCCCCAGATCACCTAAATTCACCGCTCAGCACTAAAGTATGGCCCTTTGAGTCCAGTAAAGGAGCTTTCCTCACACTGTGGGAGGTTACAGGGATTACTTGGGCATCCTTTGGGAGGTGAAGGGTCTGTGCTCTAGACAAAAGTCTTCGTGAACAGTGAGGGGCATTGAGTAGGAGGCTCAACTTGAGATACAAATGAATGGAAGATAGAAATGACAGCCTGGTGGGCTGCTTCTCTCCGTGAGATGTGTGAGCAATGGGTAATGATATTGGCAAAGGCCAATTGATCCACCAGCTGGTTCATCATCCGCCTGCTATGAATGTCATATCCCATGGAATGGTTTCATATTCCTCACCCACTGCTGGTCCTGGTTTTGATTTCAATTGGTTTTAATGCGGGAAGAAATTCCTATCTAAATGCTAATTTCTTTTCCATTCTGAGCCCAGAGGTGACAAAGCCACCATCAAAAACTGAAAGGAAAAAAAAATGTGAAAGATTAAGAAGCAAACATCTTTAAAAACAGTAGCAAGTGTAGGGCCACCGGTGGTGTCTTTGGGGAGTATGTTTTCACAGGGATATTCTGGGCAGATTTTCTCTGGGATTCGGAGCACTTACAGCTGGCAAAATCTACAGTAACCCTTTTTCTCCATATTTACCAGCAGCATTGTCAGACAGGAAAATACAAATACATATGAACAGAATATATATATATATATATATATACACCAATATAAATACATATATATTCTGACATCCCATGAAGTAAACTAAACTGCAGTAACACCAATGAAGACACTGGTGATGTTCTGAACTTGCAGTGAGACCTGAATCCATCCTGCTGTGTTGTAGACGCAAGTCTTGGAGAAGAGAAACGTTCTGTATTTCCAGGCTGTTTTTTAAGCACCAACTGACTATTCACACTTCTCTAGAGGTTATTTCAGAGTATGAAACTAAAATCATTGCCTGTGAAATCTGGGTCCTACTTAAACCTATGAAAATAACTTTGAGAGACTTAGTGGATCTAGGAAACCATATTTTACACAGAGTCTGTATTTCAAAACAAAATGAAAACCTACCGTGCTTAAGGGGCTCATAACTCACCGTACAATTTATTACCTCTTGCCTTGTTGTATTAAAGATTCCCAGGGTTTTGGTGTTTCTGAGTCACACAGCATGTCATGTTATATAGTGAATGCTGATGGAAAATGCTGTACTGAAATTTTTGGAGGAATGATTGCATCTTCTGTAACTTCTACAAGCACCTGTTCAGCTTTGTTTTTCAGCATTCAGCAGCCACTTAAATTTCCCTAAATGGCTGCTAACATCTTATTCACCCACAGTGAGGGAATAATTTGCAATACACTTTATGTCTTTATTTTTCACCCTTTCCCCCTTCCCCACATTTATAGACCAGGAGAGCTTTGTGTGCGTGTTCTGCCCCAAACTGCTGGTTAGTTCTCCATAATTGCTGACTTGCAGCTTGCTTACACCACAAGAAGAGCAATCAATGCACAATTTACTCTGTAATCTGTATAATCAGCTGAACTGCCTGCCCTCGCTTGCATTTTGAATTGTACAATTGGTCCAATACAATTTCCATGAGTCATTCATTCGGTACGGTCTCTGTGACTCCCCCATCTAATGAATATCCATTAGATGATCCTTGCCAAGATTGCTTTGCATGTACCATGGTCGGTACAAAGATTCTCTACAACAGATAGAGATTAACTTCTACTTTTGGAAGGGAATAACCATTTACTGGGGATTAACTCTTAATGCTACTAGGAAAGCGTGGCTTTTTTCACCTAAGACAGAGGCTTAGGAGCAACAGTTTGGTAGCCAGAGTGGGTTTGTTTCTGGTTGGAGGCTAGCAGAAGACACTTCTGCCTCACACTTACATACCCATGTCTCAAACATGTCTTCTGGGCGCAGCTTCCGCAGGGTGGCTCTGAAAAGAAGAAGAAAGGTTCTTTGAGAATATATCCAGCACCATCACATGCAACACTGCCATTGTCATGGACAAGTGCACTGTGCCACTTTTGATTGGTGTCCCAATTCAAGCACTGAAAGCCACCACATTTTGAATCCAAATCCAGGGCAGAGTAGGTCATCTTCTACTTTCATGTGCGGTGATAAAAACCCTGCCCTTGGCTTCACTGGAGATGCTGTAGCCACTCTGTGTGCCTGGGAAGATGAGACACCATTCTGTGCTAGGACATGCTGGCAATCAGTCCCACACATGGCAGATTGTTCCATCCAGGCTGAGAGCATAAGATGAGCCATTCACTTTTGTCTTGCTGTTCCTGGACCATTTATACTCTTGTTTTCCTTTGGGATTCTTTTCTCTTCTAGCAGTTTTACCCCAGCTTAATTCCAGCACAAAAATCCCCCAGATTCTGTTAAAGCAAAGAAAAACCTCTGGCAAGAAAAAAGAGATCGTCATAACCAGTGGCAAGAAAACGTGTATCAGCCAAAGCCTGGTGGTTTTATTGGAGTTTTGTTTTTGAGAAGTGGCTCACAAAGGGTAGGAAAAAAAAAAAATAAGAAGAATAAGTGTTTTCAGACACATCTGCAGCAGAAAGCTTGTCAGAGGGTCTGGCTGGCTGAGTGGTGAACACCCAAGGGACACAAGGCTGTGGCAAATAAGCACAGGGGACTCCTTGCATCTCTGCTGACTGTGGCATCAGTGTTCCAAGCAGAGCGGCTCTTCACAGTAGAGAAGCTCTGCAAGCTGCTGCAAAAACAGATGGTCAATTAGGTTTTTGGAGAAATCAGTAAAGTTTTTGGAGAAATCGGCAGCACATCACCAGAATGAGGGGGCCTGTTGCTTCTGTTTGCCTCTCTACCTGAGCAGTGGAAATGGGGAATGGATGTTAAGGTTTTTAAAGGTTCATGATGGCTCTGAGAAGCCAATTAATATTCACAGCATATGCTTTGGCAGGATCATATGCATAACGTATTCTTACATAATCTGAAAAAGCTGAGAAATTGGAAGATAACAGCATTTGCTTATCATATCCAATTATTCAGATTGTCCACACCAGGCCTGACAGTGAAGAGTTACAGAGACGTCTCCAGAGACTTGAATGTCTTCATGATGGATAGACATATAGGAAGTAACACATTTGCAGAAAAGCAGCCCTGATTATACAGGTGCAACAACGGGCTCTAAATGAGTTATCATTAATTATTGCCTCCCAGGGAAGGGGCCCAAGTGTCATAAACTGAGAAAGCAGCAGCTCCAAAACAAACAAACAAACAAAAAACCAAAAAGGTTGCAAAAGGTTCGGAAATAGCTAAAGAGCAAAAAAATATCATATCATTATAGCAACAGACAACTCCATTGTGCATCCCCCTCACTGAATGCATCTTGAAAAATAAATGACTGAAGAGGGATTTGGTAAGAAGCGTGAAAAAGATGTGAATGTTTATAACTCACAAGAATTGAATGGCTAGTCATTGTTTCTCAGAGCACGGAAGCTAGTAGGCACACAGTAAAATTATTAGGCAGCTGGTATAAACTGAACAAAGAGGAATACTCATTTGATGCAACACATAATTCAGCTTTGGAACTCCTTACATTTGGATTCTTTATGCAGCAAAATAGAAATGAGGTGGAAAATAACTACAGAATTTGAAGAAACAACCACTAAGCACAAGGTCAGGACTCCAGTTCCTGACCCAGCAGAGGTCCCCACTGCGGTTTGACCAAAACTGGGGATTATGTTGGATGAATGCTTATCTCGTACCTAGCTTTTCAGATGCTTTGCCTAGCATCTGAGGGTAGCTCTTGGAGAAAGGAAATTCAGTGAGAAGGATCTTTGAGTGCACTCACTTGTTTCCACTGCAATTTTGTGCTGATAGAGAGCTTGCCTCATTAAGCTATAGTATTTAGCTGACTGTTTTCAATCATCTTCTTGATGCTGCTACTTGACAGAAAGAGCTTGAGAGAGAAGATGGGAAGGAAGTCCAGGAGGTCAGCAGAGTGACCTGAGAGTACATGGAAGATAGAGGACCTCTTCATAATTCAGAAAAAGCAGAGATCTGTTTGCAAGCCTCACATTCAGCATCCCCAGTCTCTAAACCCTGTGTATGTGCGAACACAAATCTCCCTGTTTGTGGTGCCCTAGCAGCATCAATGGCCCTGCTTTTCTTCAGTCTTTTACAACTCCCTTAGATGTCTGTTGGGAAATGCAGTTTGCATGAACAGTGGATAGCCTGTGTGACTCTCATGTGCTGTATTTATTCTAAAGGATGCAAAAGTAATAGAATTATAGAATATCCTCTGTTGGAAGGGACCCGCAAAGATCATAGAATCCAGCTCCTGGCTCCACACAGCACCTCCCAAAATTGAAACCCCGTGTCCAAGAGTGATTTTCAAACACTCATAGAATCGTAGAATCACCACGGTTGGAAAAGATCTCCATCTAGCTCAACTGTCCACCTATCACCAGTATTAATTAACCTGATCTCCTTCTATGATGGAGTTATGCACCTAAGACTAAGGGATGTGATTTAGTGGGTATATATTGGTGGTTCTATGATTCTGTGATTCTATATTGCACATTAACCACACCCTTTTGTACCACATCTAAACATTTTTTGAACACCTCCAGGGACAGTGACTGCACTACCACCGTGGGCAACCTGTGCCAGTGCCTCACAACTCTTGCAGAGAAGAAATTTTTCATAATATCCAACCTGAACCTCCCCTGGTACAACTTGATGCCGTTCACTCCTTGAACTCCAACAGCTTGGGGCTGTGCCTGCTGCCTTGGGCAGCCTGTTTCAGGACCTCACCATCCTGTGGTGAAGAACCCTTTCTTAACCTCCAACCTGACCCTTCCCTGACACAGCTCCATGCTATTCCCTTGGGTCCTGTCTCTGTCACCAGAGAGCAGAGCTCAGCACTGCAGCCACCATGCGAACTCCCCCCAGCCTCCTCTACTCTGGGCCAAACAAAACACGGGACCTCAGCTGCTCCTCAAACACTCTGCCCTCCAGACCCTTCTCCATCTTTGTAGCCCTCCTTTGGTAGCTCTGTAACAATTTTATGTCCTTCCTACATTATGGCATCCAAAACTGCTATAACTGAAACAACATCAGCAGAGAGATAGCTCAGGACAGAACAGTCCCCTTAGGTAGTTGTCCTCATAGGTAGTTGTGCCCTTACACAAAGGCTGCTCTGAAAGTAATGCCTCCTATTTTGTTATTTTGGCCCATGATATCAGAGGCAGACGTTGGTGTTATGGCAGTAGAGGTTGAATCTTTCTGCCTATATTCTGTAACATGTTGTTGCCATGTGACAGGTAGCAGCAGAGGGGCAGTCTGACAGAATGAGGTCTGATATGGAATGGCGTATGAAGCAAAAAGTGCGTCATTTAATTCCTCCATGCAGAAAATATGTCACTCATTGGCGCTTGCAGAACATTTGTGGAGACCAAACAGGATGTCAGCACAGTGAGGCAGTAGGTGGAGTGTTTCATCAGCAGCAACGGTGATGTGGAAGACAAGCCATGTTTCAGATGGCCATGTACAGCTGTCACACCACAAAATGAAGAGTGTCTTAATCAGTTCATCCACATGAATCAGCAGGTTACAACTACAGAACTATGTATGGAGTTGAATATCAGCTTCAATGAATTAGAAAAGATGGTAGCAACGCTGGAATATCACAGTCTGTGTCAGATGGGGCCTACAAATTCCCACACGGGATCAGAAAATACACTGTATGCAAGTTTAACAGGCCCTACTGAAACAATACGAGGCTGAAGATGACCATTTCCTGGATTGCATCTTTGCCAGTGGCAAGATGTGGTGTCACCACAGTAAGCCAGAATTAAAATGGTAGTCCCTGGAGGGGCAACATGTGAATCCTCCATCAAAATAAAATTCAAGACACAGTTCTCAGTGTATAAAGTAATGTGTACTGTCTTTTGGAAGAGTCTAAAGGAGATGCTGCAGAATTTCTGAGAACACAGACAAACCATCAACTCAGACCACTACATTATGACACTGACTAAGCTGAAGGCTCGAAATTTCAGATTCAGGCTAGAGAAGAATACAGCCTTTTTTTTGCAACACAATAATGCCAGGTCATATACAAGTCTGAAAACTGTGCAGCAGATTGCCAGTCTTGGCTGAACTGTCCTACCATACCTACTGTATAGTCTGAATTTGGTACCTTCTGACTTCCATCTTTTTGGGCCAATGAAAGACGGACTGCATGGGCAACAATACCATCATAGCAGCTGCGAAACAGTGGATCACCTCCACCAACACAGATTTCAGTGAGAATGGTGTGCAGGCTCTTGTTCACCACTGGTGAAAATGCACAGCTAATGGTGGCAATTATGTTGAAAAATAGTGCAGTGTGGCTGAGAATTTGCTCTGCCAGCCAGTGTTATTGTCCTCTTTGCATCTGTCATATTTTCCATGGAAACATATAGGAGGGATTACTTTCAGAGTAACCTACATTTTTAACCTTTATGTGGGATAAAAGAGTAGAATGGTTCGCTGAAATCTCAAGAATGGGTCAACAAGCAGCCAATATGTGGTAGTCATCCTCATTTTTACTGAGAAGGGCTGCCCTGGAGAGGCAACCTGCAAAGAAGGACACTTTTGCCCTCTTGCTGTGGCCAGGAGCATCCTGTCTGCTACATACCTTTTGTGCTCCTTCACAAATTCAACCAGCTCCTCTTCTGTGTAAGGCTTATCAGGGATGTGAACAGGCTCATCCATGAATGGTTCATAGAAGTCCACCTCGTTCATCTTCAGACCCAGTTTCTTGGCAACCTGTGACAGTGCAAATGGTCACAAGTAAGTGAGCCTGAGGTGACTTCTGGGCACCCAGAGCTTCAGCTGGTGAAAGAGCTGAGGCCAAGTGATTTTCTTTTCCCCATATTGCACTCTTAGTGTGGCCAGCAAAATATGAATGAGTCTTTCCTTATTTAAATAAATAAATAAATAAATAAATAAATAAAAGCGCTGATGCTTTCTACATTCCCAGTGTCAAACACTGTGGCAGAGCAAGGCTAGAGTCCTTGTCCTGCAAGCCTAATGGAGCTGGTTCCCAAACCCAGATCCAAATCTGACTCCACACTGCAAAAATGGCCTTTTATCTTGGAACAGAGCTGATACAAAAGCAGACGCAAATACTACAAGTTACAGGAATGCTCAAAATGAAAAGTTAGATCCAGATACTAAATCTAGGAACATCCTGAGCTTCTGGAAGATGCTGTATACATGGTGGATTTGGAAATTAAAGACAGAGCAAGGCTTTATGATAAACATGGTGTCTTCTTGCACAGTATGCCCCTGCAGACCCATATGTATTAATGACCCCTATTTGGGGAACTCTCATTTATTCCAGAGTAGTTCATTTCTGTCCAGGTGTTACACATGAGGAGCCTGAAGCTGGAGTACACCTACTTGTCCATTTGAGATGTGACAGCAAAGAGCAAAAGACACCCAGTCTTCACTTATGCATACCAACCTTGATCTATATTTGCAGTGACATGCCCAGTGTGAAAGTGCAAGTGATATAGCTCATGGTCTAGGTGAGACAGGTGATGGAGGAAGGTGGGAGCACTGATGACTGGATGAGTTACATAGTGCACAGAATTACAGCATGGTTGAGTTAGAAGGGGCCTCTGGAAGTGATCTGGTTCAACCCCTTTGCACATACAGTGTTACCCGGAATGGGATGCTCTGGGCCACTCTAACCCTCACACTGATAGTTTTAGGGAAGGCCTGCTCTCAACTTCTTGCTTCAAAGCCTACACCTTTGCAGTGGAAAGGCTTTAAGCTGTGCAGAAAGGAGTCTGTGATCTCTCACAGGGAGGTCTGTGGATGCTTACTCCTTTGTCGAATGTGGCAAAGAATTTGATGTACGGCTGGAAGTGTTCAGCAGCCTCCTCAAATGCCTTGTAATCTGCAAGGAGAAAAGGGGAGTGAAGGAAAGATCTCATAGAGAGCTGATCTCATTCTGATCAGTGCAGAAAGCACCAGGGATGAGCAAATATAAATTATTACAAAATACAGTAGATGAGAGTACTGTTCCTTATGCATCTTCAGGATTTACACCAATACCCATTTCATTTGAATGAATGGAATACACTTTGTGCATCCCCACTACAAATTCCAACATGCTACATTAAGCAGAGGCTAAAATTAGCAGCCCTGTGAAGCAAGTCTAAGGGTGACTGCTGTTGGTGTAGGAATGGGCTTATGCACAGTAACAGCAGGAGTTCACTTGCAACCCTACCTCATCCTCCTGTGAGTAATGCACTGCAAACATTTGTCTCCTTAATGTTAATAAGCGGGAACATATAACCCCCCAGCACCCCCACCAAGTCTTCAAACCCCACAGGGAACATATTCATCTTACGTTCAGAGTCTTCTCCTTTGAAGTAGCCGATGAGCTTGATTTCATCATCAATTTGGTCAAAGGCCTGAAGCTCCAGCTTGCTGTTAATGACCTCCACAGGGTCTTCTAGCAGCTGCCATGACAAATGCAATTGATAACACAACGATTTGCAGCACCAACCTGTGACTGCCAGACTGTGTCACTAGCTGCTTAAGTGGGGAGAAAGAGGTCACCCAATTTCTCCGCTGCTGGAAACCCTGTTTGGTGCTCTCTGCCTCTCTTTGAGGAAATAACTGAGAGACATAGGTCACCTTCAGAGGGAGCACTTAATAGGTTCACTGCACAGGCTGAAGCATTCAGAGGGAAGCTGAGAGAGGTCTGGGTGACCCAAATGGATGATGTGATGGGAGATAAAGTGTAGTAATTGCATCTGGCTTTGGAGAGGCTGAGAATATGGTAGAATGCTTGAAAGGACTGCAATGTGAGGGCTGTGTTCTGTGAATGAGGGATATACTTGTTTTTAAGTGTAATTTACTGGAAGATACCATTATAAAGAACTTGCTTCTGGAAAAATATTTAAAAAAATGTACCAGAGAGTGACCAAAAAAAGTTTTGGAGCAGTGGGAAGTCTAGAAGTAAAGTTTCCTTGCTGAATTCACACATGCATGGTGGGTTAAATCTGTCCTTTGGCCCCAGGCACATCGCAGTTTTGACGAAGAAGTTGGAAGACTAGTCTGTTACTTTATCCTGGTTTTAATCCAAACTTTTCTTCTTAACCAGAAATGCTGTTGGAAAGATTTGGTCTGATTTATTTATTTATTTTGTTATATTTTGTTGTGTCAAGCAATACTGGTGTAAATTGGGTGTGGGTTCACTAGGAAAACAAATGCAGACATGCCACTGCATAGCCTATAGAGGAGCAAAGGAACACTGGGTTTGTTTTTCTTTGAGATCAGACTGCCCAGGCACCACTGATGTGTTTGCTTTTATTTCCCTGCTTTTCTAGGTGTTCTTCCTTGAGTGGAGAACATACAAACAGAAATCCTTACTCTCCACCTTTCTTTGCAGAACTTAATTTATCAGTGGTGCACCACAAAGCACAGCAAATGGAGCCTTGTGAGGTCCCTTATGCTGCACCCCTTACCAGTGATGCTCCACTGAGTGCATCTCCCTCCTGCTGATGTGCTGTTGGAGTTTAAGCTGCATAAATGGGGCCTCCATTGCTATCAAGCTGCCAAAAAAGTCCTGATTTAGCTGGGATTTATGTGTGGTTATTGCTTGCTCCCTGGTTGAGCAACCAAATATTTCATAAAGAGGAAAGAGAGAAAAACATCTTTAAGATATAAGTGGTTGGTGGTATATAAAGGTCCTGGCTTTTCTGAGAACTCGTGGTCAGTCAAATATTTTGGAAGCTGGAAAACAGCATCATTTGCATGCTGGTGTGCAGCAAACAGGGATGGAGTTTCAAATAGAGACAACCTATGATTTTTTGCAAAGTGAGTGTTTGCAAAATCTTCTCTGAGAGTCTTTATCTGAGCTTATTTGTGCTTACATCCAAGAGGAATTCCACCAAGACGTCTGTGGCCAGTTCCCCATCAAATTCAATCAGTCGCTCCTCCTTAAAGACATAGAGACTTCCCTCTTCAGCCAAGCCTGAAATAATGAGACAGGAAACAATGTGGTCAACATTCACTAAAAGCGTCATTCTTTTCACACTGGAGCATCTTGCTGGTTATTCTAGCAACACCTCCTGGGAAAATGCAGTTGCTTGTTGACTTGATTGGTCCAGTTAGAAATAATTCCAATGACCTTCTGAGCCTAGAGGAGACTCAACCCTGTGAAAGTAAAAAATGACCAAAAAGCCAAAGCAAATATTTCAAACCCTTGGATGCTTTGCTTGCTTTGAGAAAAATTAGAAGCATTTGTTGGAGGTGGTGAAGAAGGCAGGCTGGCACATGACTGAGCTGAGGACTTGATGCCACAGCATCTTGGTGAAGGCTTCAAGATGAGGAGCCTGGAGCCCTGCAGTGTGTGATGGCAGGGTAGTGTATTGCCTCTTGGAGAAGCATAAGCTCTCTGCTTTATTTTCACATACACCTTCACACTTAGCCTCTAATTTAGGAGGGAAAATTACAGTCCAGTGTACAAAGCATTATAAGTCTCTGGCCTTAAGCCTAATGTGGTATTTATGTACCATTGTATTTGCATGCCATTGTATTTCCATATTCTTTGTGGGATGAATTACGAAAAAATTGGAGGGCAACTGTGTCTAGGGGTGGAAACAGAAGGGTGGAGGGTTTCTCTTGTATCTGGAGAGCAACTTAGGAAGGGATGGCACCTGGTTGCCATTGCTAGGCTGCAGTTTCTATTAGTGGTTAGAGATCACCCTTCCAGGGAACAAGTGGAATTTGGGGACACATGATGCCTCTGTAGATGTTGGCACTGCATCACTGTATCAGAGCTGTCTCTGTGCAGGAAAAAATATGGAGTTTTCACACCATGACATCCAAGCTGTTCTGGAGATAGCAAACATGGGGCTTACCTAGCTTTTTGGCAAGTTTGGCATCCTTCTTGGAATCCACCATCCCAAAGCCGATGCTCCTGGGCTCCAGGACCTGAGCTGCCAGCTGTGGGGAGAAACAGAGCCCAGTATGAGCAGCAGGAATGCTGGAGAGCATTGTGCCCTGGTCAGAATGGCACAGTAGGCACAAATGACCCATATTTTGCTCCCAGGCAGCACTGATGGGTGGCACACATCACATGCTGCCTCTTTGCTGAGATAAGGCTGTCTGGAGGTCATGAGGGTTGGATTTCTTCCCACTATGTCACGGCGCTGGGTTTGCTGGTGATACCACGTACTGCCAACTGCGCTTTGACACTTGGGCATCAGGAGAGAGTTCTCAGCCACATAGGTGACACAGAAGTAGTGGGAAGAGCTGGGAAAAAAAACTTGCACCTGCTGGCAGAACAAAAGCTCTCTTCTTCTCCTTCTTCCTCCCTACTGTGATACGTAGGTATTGCAGATGTTTTAATTCTGGGAGTGCTTGGTGCCAGGCAGCAATGGCTGGAAAACAGAGCATAGCAAAAGCATCACTGTGTACATACAATGGAGTACAAAAGCTCCCTAGCCTTGTGAAAAAAGCAGCGCTACACCACTAGATGCACCTGGCCATCACTGTGTCTCCTTTCTGTCCTGGGCTCTCCCTGTATTAATCCTTTATTGCTTGTCTTGCTGTCACTCTGGAAGGAAATCCAAATCCAGCAGTTTAATGCCCAGTTTCTGTTGAGCTGTGGGTGAGTCAGAGGGTAACAGTGCAGCAATAAGACAATGTGATCAAGCTAACACTATATCAATCTCTTCTTCTGTAAAATGCCTCAAGTCCCATCTCCCGTCCTGGCTTCAGCCAGCTCCCCGGCTCTGGGTCCTCTCTTCTGCACTGTTTCCTCAGGAAACAGGGCTAATCCCAGCCATACTCATGTTCGTCACCTTGCAGCTTTGGAAACTGCTGCCCCATCCCCACCATTTTTGATGAAGGGGCCTCTTGGTGATATCAAGTTCCTGCCTGATTTGTGAAAATAGATATCTGTGGAAAGGAGAGACGTGCTGCAAGTGCCCTGTGGTGGGGACCCTGTGAATTCCACCCGGGCGCCGTGGACATGTGGCAGCCCTGGGAAGCAGGCGGATGGTCTCCTCATCCACAGGCACCCTCCAGAGTGGTAACACCATCTCAAGACCCCTGAGCAGCTGTAACACCCCCTCCTCCACCCTCTTCCCCTGCTCCATGGATGGCTCTGATGCTGACAGCCTCCTTGCTGTCCCCACCGTCTCCTGCCACAGGGAGCATGCATCACCTCAGCTGCTGCCCCATTCCCATTCACAAAACCCCACTGCATTTAGGGATAGGAAATAAGAGTTGGAGGCCTCTGAGATGTCCCTATTAGGGCACGGTCACCTCCACTCACTGGAGGGAGCGGCAGGAAGGCTGCAGCCAGAGAGATGGCGGGCTGATTTATGGCAGTGCCCTCCTCCAGGGCCCATTTCAACACCCCCTCAGCCTCAAAGCCGGTTTGAATGTCACCCAGCGCCACTGTGTCCGTGGCCATGCGTCCCCTCAGCTCCTCGCTATAAATAACCCCCACCTGCAGCTGGCCAGCAATTGCAGGGATCGCAGAGGAAAAGTCTCAAAATCCTGGGGGAAAATGGTGTGCACCCTGAAGGTCTGGGCTCAGGGACTTTACTCAGGCTAAGGGTGGTGACATTCATTTGAAGTACGTGGTTATCTTCTCCCTGCCACCAATTGCATGTCCCAAAGCCCCCCCAAGAAAGACATTCTCCACCATCACAGCATCTCAGCTTCTTTTTCCAAAGGATGGCTCCTACAGCAGGGCATACCCAGATATGCCCTTCACAATTTCATCAAGGAACAGGAACACCCAAGTACTGCTGCCTTAACCCCCTGCAACTACCTAGCCCGCTGCCTTTAGGTGGTGCTCCATGTTATAGAGAAAGCGTGTTGCTTTGCCACTCTTCTCTCGCACTCTATCAATAATTTGAAACAAAAGAGAGGCTGCAGGTCAGGGTTCTTGCTTACAGAGGATACATCCTGAGTAGGGTAGAGCAGAGATCTGACCAGTCTGTTGTCCCATCACCTGGGCCTTGTTAGAGCAGTTTATGTCCAATACTGCAGCTAGAGATGGGCACCTCTTGTGTGGATTTGCCTGTGCCTCTACTGGGAAAAGGGATGGACTCTGTGGGATCAGTAGCTTTAGGGAATGTTAGTGACTCGCTGCACTGTAGCGGTTGTGTAGACCAGCAAGAGGTTCTTCAAAGCTTGAGGTTCTGGCTGTGCTGTGGCAGGAGGTAAAACACAGAAGGCCCAAGGGAAGAAGGCTGTCCAGTCATGTAAATACACTTGATCTAGCTCCAGCTTTACTGGCTACTTACGTATGTTAGTCATGTGCCAGACATATCCCAGGCAGTTTGAGCCCAATAGCTCTTGACGACTGTGTGCAGGAGATGGTTAGAGTTTCTTGGGGGTGTTTGAAGAAGCTCAGCTATGTGCCTTCACCATGTGAGGCTGTGACACCTGCTGCAGACAAGTGCTTGGGCACGAGCAGGAGTGAGAGACATTTGTAAAAGTGGAGGCTTAGATCAGGAGCAGCATATGTGAACATGCAGTGTATGCGAGATAGCTCTTCAGGGGTGAGTTGGTCAGTGTGTGAGCATGGGAGCTTGCTAGAAAATGTGTCTAGAAAATTAGTGATGGGATAGAAGCTTCTCTGTGTAAGACAGTGGGGATGTGTACTTCATTAAGGCTCTGGAGGCAAAAAAAATGACTGAGGTTGGCAGGGCCCTCTGAGTCCATCAGTTCCAACCACAGCTCAGCAGGAACAGCCAGAGCAGGGTGTCAGGCCCACATCCAGGTGACTTTTGGAGACCTCCAGGAGGGAGACTGCACAGTTTCTCCTACAGGCATGTTTGCAGACACCCCTCTGAAGGGGCTCACCTCAAGAGAAGATGAATGTGTATAGATGAGAATGTGTATAGACAGTGTGTGTGCAGAGGAGAGTGTGCACGTGGGAACTGCGAACTCTGCTGGCAGCCTTTCTCTTTTGTCAGAACTTTCAGGATAATGAGATGATGAGTGAGTAAGCCAATCCACAGGGCTCTTCAGTCCTGCACTGGGGAAATCTTTCTGCAACATGAGACTGAGTACAACTCTTTCCACTGTGGCATTGCTGGAGGGCAGGAGACCTTTGCAGGCTGACGGTGCCTACAGTCACATTTTCAAGTGCCAGCTCTGTGGGGCTGGACATTGCTCCTGCTTGCTGCTTCCCAGTGGGGCAGGTGGGTCTGAGCAGTGCCCAGGTGTGCATGCATTCCCATATCAACATTTGAACCCCACTGGGCAGCAAAATATAGAGGATGCCAGAGGCACGCAGCTTGGCTGGTTGCCCCCAGCTCATTACAGTATAAAGCATCTGTATATCCCCTTACAGTATTTTCTGATTCCATAATACTAGTGGGATTTGAATGCAGATAATGTTTCTGATCTTGACAATCCTTTTGGCTCAGAACCTCGGGACAGAGGCAGCTGTAACTTAAGAACACAGCTCCTACTTCTCCTTCTCCCTTTAAATTCATATTGCTTGAAGTCTCGTCCAGCCAGAGCCTCTGCCTTTGTGTCAGCCTCTATAGCAAGTAATTTAGCTTCAACAGCTGCACAGGGAGATGGCAGGGAGAAAGTGCCCCGGAAGAACTGGGCTTAGCTGGTCACGCAGTCCCTGTGGTACATGAGGAGGTTCAGGGTAGGCAGGGCTTAGATCACAAGCAAAGACAGCAGGGGCTTGTAAGCTTGTATCTCACGCACATTTTGCAGCCTTTATCTCATAAGCATGAAGCCTCTGCATTGCACTCTTTCTAGCCATGGAGTCACAAGTTGTGTCCTGTGTGTCTTCAAGAACAAGTGGTGTGAGTTTCCTTCAGATAACAGCCCCATTCTCCCTCTCTGAGTTCAATGAGAAGTGCCAGCCCCAAATGAAGCCTGAGGACCATTCTGTAACTCCATGACCTACGAGTGAGAAAGCACTATCTCTCTGGGGGCTGGAACTAGATGATCATTATGGTCCCTTCCAACCTAAGCCATTCCATGATTCTGTGTTTCTATGATTTTGGGTTGTGTCAGCAGGTGCTAGCAATCTGAATAATGGGGATGGAAGGAAACAGGTCCCTGCTAGAGCATCTCAGCTTCCTACTACCATAACTAACTGAGCTGTGGTGATGGGAAGCTTTCAGGAGATTTAATGAGATGCATAGGGTCCTTCTGAAATCCTAGGTTACAGGCAGCATCAGGCTGTCTGACCACAATCCTGCTTCAGCTGCAGACAGTGGTGATTGTTCTGAACCTTGCATTTGGTGTCAGTTTTGCCATCAAATGGCAGAACAAATGTAGCAGAGAGGGTTACAGAAGGGGACGGATGAGACAGGTATCTCAGAACAGACGGTTTTCCATTGCGGAGTGACATTATGACTTTCTGGCCTGGATTTTCTTCTCACTTTGCTGTCCAGATCCCCCCAGGCAGCAAAACTGATATCCCCCAGCTGCCCAGGCTGGGAGGCAGTGTGCTGGGCATACTTGGGTCTCTGATAGCCTTTGGGAGTGCCTCTTCTATGCACAGGGAGATTGCTGTTTCCCCAGCAGGCGGTGGTAGAAGAGTGAAACTGAAGCAATGCAAAGAGAAGAGCAATGGGAGATTATAAGGGAAGTCATCTTTCTTTCCACTTTTCTGCTTTCTGCTCTTTAAAGCTGCAGAGCATGCTGATGTGAAGATGATGATGACTTACTATCTTAAAACTTTGTTTTTATTTTCAGAAACAACAGGAGGAGATGACAAGAAACAAGGGTATTTTCCCAAAGGCTTTGAAACCTTCTGCAGGATTCACACCTTTACACTGTGGTTGGCTTCTCCATTCTTTGAACAGTCTTCAATAGAGCAGAGGGGCATCACTCTCCTTAATGCTGTGCTGTGCCATGCAGCATCCCCTCACAATGCCCAGCAGAAAAGTTTTGGATCTCTGTGTAACTCAGGCTGGTGAATGGCAGCTCCTGAAGCATTGTGGCGGAGGAGCCTGATGAGTAGCAGGGTCTGCAGCAGGGTCAGAGGAGAGTAAGTGTGACCCATCTTGCTGCCCTTTTCCACCACTGGAGCTGCCCTCCTGGAGGGTTGCTGCTCTCCTGGTGAAAAGGCAAGTCCCCAAATACAGAACACCCAAAGGTCACTGCTGATGAGGGAGGCCCTGTCACAGGTAGCACTCCAAGAACGGTGCTGCAGCCCTTTAAGAGCTACCCATCTGCTCAGCCCTGCCAGGCATATGATGTGCTGTTTGGCCACCTACCTAAAGGTTTCACATAGCTCGGGCTGTATTTTTATCCAAACCCAGGCATCCCTAATTTTAGCCAGCTGTAAGCCAAAGCTCCCAAGATAGCTGGGGATGATGCCGGTGGCAGTGAGTGCCCGTGTGGTAGGGGCCACTTACTGCTGCTGTCGCCTGGTGCCTGCTGGCACTGCTTCACAGGTGTTCTGCCGACTCAGCCGAGGAGCCTGCATGCTGAGGACAGTATGGGGCTGTGAGTGTGCACGTGCTGACCTCAGCTCTGCAGGTGGACTGGTGCCTGGGGCTGCTCTGTGGAACCCCTCTCTGTTGAACCCACTTCTGCTAAAACAGACAGGATGGGGAGTTGCAAAAGTAAGGCTATGACTGGCTTCGCTTGGAAGCGAAGGCTGGATGCTGTAGCAAAACCTATGTGGATCAACAGCCAGCTGCTTCCAAGTGGGTACTGGAGGAAGGAAGTGAGCTCAATGCACAGCCCCTTCTCCTCCTCAAGACTCTGCGGTGTTTTCACACCTCCAGCTCCAAGGAAATCTGTGTTTTCTGACCCACTGGGCCTGAGCCAATGCCTCTGACACCCTGGGCTGCCACTGGAGGGATCTGAGTGCTCCTGCCCTAAATCCACACCAGTATGGGGCCCTGAGAAAGCAACAGGTTTCTTGGGGTGAGGGAGAACAGAGCGAAGGAGAGGTGAGCAACCAGCCCTGAGGGAAACGCTCAGAACAAGTGTCTCCTTACGCAGGCTTTGAGGTGTCAGAGCTCTGCTCCGTCTGTCGGCTGCCAGGACAGGAGCGAATTCCCAGAAAGAGGAGGTATCATGTCATGCAGCTGGCCTGCACCGGAGCTGAGCCAGAGAGTGTGCAGGAATGAGCCCCATCAGCAGTGCCCAGGGGCCAGCGCAGTGGGGAACCGTGCACGGGGCTGCTGCTTGTTCTATTTCCTCGGGCAAGGTTTTCTCTCTGTAAGTAGGTAAATCCCTGTGCACAGAGGATTAAATAAAACAAGGTAATCTGGCCCTTGCTAAGTCACTTCTTTCCCGTGCCACCCATTCCTTGCCTGGGTGCCTGCAGTTTAGGGACAGAGGCCTCAAAGGGACATCTTTGGTCATCAGAACTTGGACCAGGTCGCTCAGTCTCTGTCATTGTCCTCCAAACTCACCGGGTTGTTCTTCCCTTGACTCCTTCCTTTGGTGATTAGGAGCTCCCTAGTTTCCAAACTTGGTTTATTCATAGCCCATTTGTCCTTAGGCTTTGTGCTTAAATAGCTCCCTTCCCTCCTGGGGCTTTTAAGAGAATTACTGTATCTCCTTTCCCTTCTCCCCACGGGTGAAGCTGAGGCTTAAATGCAAGGTAGTGGGAGGCTTTGATCAGCTTGATTTAAATGAAGGGCACCGCAGACTGATCTCTGGAGTGAGGGCAGCTGAAGTTAACGCAGCATAGTACCCGCTCCACCACGTAGGATGATATCTGCCCTCAAGTAGGCTTCTGGGCAATGTCAAGGTCTGAGGCAGAAAACAACAAATGGTGACAGTAAACATTACACACTGGAGCTGGACTCGATCCCTCATGGGTCCCTTTCAACTTGAGATATTCTATGTCCGCTGTGTAGGTGAATGCTGGCTCAGGTCAGTCCTTTTGACACACACTTACAATGCACTACGACAGGGCAATGGCATCTTCATTAGTCAGGAGTGTGATCCTGCCTCCTGGATATCAGGAATGCATCAGAAACCCTCATGGGCATGTTTCTGGGGAACCTGATTGATGTGGCAGATTGACTGAGGCTTGAAAGATGGGCTGTTCACAACTTGTCCTCATCTCTTGGGCATTTCAGAACAAAGGTGAGGCAGGGAAGGAGTCTCCGACTGGCTTAAACTCTTGCAAGGCACCTAAAAAGACTATCTGTGCTCCACCTGTACGGAGAGAACTCCTCACCCCTGGGGCTGAGATAGCCCAAGCAGACTTGGCATTGTGTTGAGTCAGCAGCTAAAGCCCAATCTCACAAGGGTCTGCTATGTCTCCAAGTGACATCTACATAATTTTGTTATTCTTTGGATGAAACCATCTGAATCTCCTTTAGACGCTGGGATGACAGCTATTGCCTACTCTGAGAACTGCCATCAGCACACTTCTCTCTGACCATACATGACTGAACATGAAGGATGCCTTTCCAAGAGAGACATGGCAGTGGAAATGGGGTCTTATGCTAGAAGCTGCTCAGGTAGCCAGACCAGCCTCATTGATGAGATGGACGGAGAGGCTTCAGGAAAAGAAACTAGGAGATAAGAATTAAAGTAGTCTTGGAAATTGCTTCTACCACTGTTATGAATAAAGGCCAAATTATCCATTTGTCCCTGAGTGTCCATGTGCCCAACTACATACTGGGGAGCTCTCTGTAGCTTCATTTGTGACTGGCATGTCAGGGAGTGAAACCTTCCTAGTGCTGCTGCCGAAATCAGTCCTTTGTCTGAGCAGTTAATGGACTGAGACGTACTTACATAGTTTCAGAGGCCAAAGGAGGCAGTGCACATCTTTTCTCTCTTTTTACTCTCCCTTCCTTCCTTATTTTTTTGCATTAACTTATCTGCAGTGGAAGCCACTGCCTTAGTAGCTGTGGCAACCAAAGGACATATTTTATTACTTGTATTATGAGGTACTCATGCTGTAGGCTTCTTCAGGTACTTCTCCATCCATGTGTGCCCTATCTATCACCCTGAGGACTTGCTCTGTAGGGATGCAGGGACCAGACAGTTTCTGTGGCACTCGATGTGTAACATGTCTACCCAGCCAAGGAAGACGTACTGAAGCAGTGGCTCATGAACATACCCATTTTCAAAGAGAAAGGCTGAAAATTGGGCCTATGAAACAAACTGACATGGGTACATAAAGAAAGAGTTTGGTTTTATATTCCCCTGTTCTCTTTTGGACATGGGGATAAAATAGAGTCTCCTGCTTTCTATGAATTTCTGAACAGACCTGGATTTGTAAGCTTTATTCCTGTGTTGGATCAGAAGAAGAGAAGGCCTTTTTGCTACATATGACATGTCTCTGAGCTCTCACTGGGGCTATCAGCTCTAAAAAGTTTTGAAGGCCAGATGGGTGGAGCTGCACCAAAACCAGGCAAATCTCTGTTGGTTTTTCCATTCTCAGCTGAAAGCTTGTGAGTGGAGCTGTACAAGTGTCAACACTTGAAAGTAAATCCTTGCTTTTGAGTGAATTAGACCTTACCTTCCCTTTAACATTGATTTTGTTGAATTCAAAAACTATATTTCCCCTTCACAGCACAGGAACTAGGGATTGTAGTTGGACACTGGGAGGGAGATGCAATGTCTGCATGGCAGGCTGCCTGCTCTGCACTGAAACAGCCTCTGCTGGTAAAAAGAGCTTCTCATGTGCAAAATAAAAATCCCCGACCCCACTGCTCTTTATTCTTGTAACATGATCACTAGACACTGAGGCTGGCTCACTGGAAAGCAAAGCTCTCCCAGTATCTGGGAAGGGTTTGGAGATGAGAGGGAGCACGGAGAGGTCTGAGAAGCAGTGGTGTGAGACTGGAGGAAATAGGAGAGTTACATAGAAGAGTAGCAGAACAGATATTTTAAGCTTCCCTGCTTTGTTCATGTCCTCCTCTGCCCTTTTCCCATTAAAGCTGAGAGATTTTAGGACAAGTAGTTTCTTTGTCTTACTTAAATCTGCACTGTGAAGTTTTGTGTCTGGCTGTGTGATCTCCTTCTCTGTGCTCACCTCACAGGGCATGCAGGGCTCTTAGAAACATTTCCACTGGGTAGGAACTGCTATCACTGTCCTTAGGACTGCCTGGTCCAGCCCATGGCATCTTCCAGAGTGGAGGATTTTCCTCATTAAACCTACAGGAGTTGTTCAGCAGGAGTTGGGGTGAGTGGAGGGGGGAAGAAAGGGAAGCAAAGGAACATAAGAGCCCCTTAGTATGAGCTGTGAAGCAGCCATGCTCATTGACTCAGACTCATAGAATTGTCTTGATTGGAAAAGACATAGCAGAGTAGGTGATAGGGGCTGCCAGGTCAGCTGATGGTCTTCTTCATTGCCTTTCCAAATTGGAAGGGCATGCTGGGCTGTGTGGGAATCCAGTGACATCCCAGTAGGACTGCGTGGAGGGAGCTGAATTTCCCATAATATCATAGCATCCCATTTTTGATGATACTTGGTGAGCATCCTGAGATTTTGTTGGTTGGTTCCACACACTGGGCACGTGTAATGGGAAGGAGAATTTTTCTAGCATGTCACTTTCTCCTCACCCTGCTGTTTGTGGTTTCAATTGGATCAAGTCCTTAACTATATGCTTAACTTCACTTGTGCTGTCATGTTTTCAGCACATTTCCCTAATGAAATGAGACACTTGTGATTCTCTTCTCTCTGTCCTCCTGGTTTGTCTGTCAGCTGCCTCCAAAGATAATGTTTCTTGGCCCTTTTCAGTCAGATTTTCCAGGGAGATCTCAAACAATTCAGGCATTGCAAGCTTCAAATTGAGCAGAGACTTGGAAGGGAAGAGACTGAAGTGCTCTGAAAGAAGGAAGTGCTGCCATGTGAGCTCAAGCCCTGTTAGCTATCAGTAGAACCAGTTTGAGCTCGTTGATGACCATGACCCATGTGTTTGGATGAATCCATGCTCATGGCCAATGGACAATTTGCTCCTGGATTGGAGGAGTGTTGTTTAGGCCCATCTGCCCTCCTTGAATGTTCTGTAACTGTCTTTTTTCACCTGCTGAGACCTAAACCAGTGACTGGGTCTGTATTGAGAAAAGGACTAGCAGGCACTACTGGGACTTCTGCTTGCTTTGACAATATGCCATACTATCTGCTACCTGGGCATATCTGTGATTTTGTCCTAGCAAATTTGAAGGGACCCTGTTACTGGATCTCTCCAGTTTATTTATTTATTTATTTATTTATTTATTTATTTATTTATTTATTTATTTATTTCCACTGTTCTAAGATATTTATTCAAGCCTTCAGTCTTTGGAATGATACATTTCTTCTAGGCTGTGTGTGAGAAACAAAAAGGGTTGACACTTTTGAGGTTTTCAGGACTTAACAGCCATGAAGCCTATTTCCTCCTATGTACACACATACCCGTGTTCATCAAGCAGTAGGAAGTAACAACCCTTAGATAGTCAGATCAGATCTTTGCTTAGCTCCACACCTGCCTGAAGGTTCTGCATGAAAGGTTCCCATTATTCCTTATGATGGAGACCAGAGCAATTTTACAGAAGGAAGGCTAAAGACGTGGTATCTTCCAGGTTGTGGAAGCAGCACAGCTTGTTGTGAGTCAGCCAGCAAATTTTCAATAAAGTAAGGTGAAAAAATGTGAGATACTCCAGAAAGTAAATCTTTAATACAGTAAGCAAGCATAATATGCTCCATAAAGGCATCCTCCCACAGGCAGGACAGATTGGGAGCAATCCTTACTGCACGACACTTATGGCTTGAGGTGAGGGAGGTGAAGCTTTGAGTGTTGTTATCAGAGGGAGCAGATTAAAACCTAGCTTGCTGCTATGGTTAAGTTAGTAACAGAAATTAGGAGCACCAGCACCTTGCTGGGCCATGTCCTATGCAGCACTTTCTCTATTCCTTCTCAGATCCAATCCTAGCTTTGAATACCTGTGTCAGAGATCTGCAGATCTCTGTTGTGTGGGAACTGTAAGATTGCTGCTGCCATTCTCAGTCCAGGGGACAATGGGGAACTTCATCACATGCACTAAATCAGCCTTGCAAGTGCTGGAGAAGTTTTGAAATCAAAGCTACAAGTGCAGGGTGTTCTGTAGAATGATCACTTTGTAGCTGAGCATTAGTGGACCAGAGCACTACAATTATATAAAGTCTGCTGCAGATCTAATCCTCAATCTCTTGCCCAAGGTCACGTCAAAGTTCCACAGCATAGAGGCAATTGGAAACCAAATCACCAGAGTCCTAAGCTAATGTATTCACCTCTGAAGCAAATCCTGCAACATAAAACCTTGAACACATGCTGCATTGTAGCCACTGCACCCTCGGTATGGTGGATTGCTAGCATGGGGATAGGTGTCGTGGGAAGTACAACTAACAGCATACAATGGGTACCTGCTTCTGCCAGGTTTCTATAAATACATACTTAGTAGATCCTTGCCATCTATCTAGCATGAAATAGCTATCCTATTAAACAACAATGCAATTATACTACCAGCCATAAACTTTTCAGCTGGGGTTCCAGGGTTATTTTTTCTTTGCCAAGTGTTATTTGATCATTCACCTGGAACAAGTAACTGTTTCCTGACAGGTGAATAAAATCTGGTCATGTTTGAATCTTTCTTGCCTGCCTTGCTGAGTGAGATCAGTAGACCTTGAACTTGGCACTGGACTTTTGCAGGTCCTAGCCCTCACTCAGCAAGAACATTGTCTAAATCACATTTGCTATACTTAACGGGATGCAATGCATTTTCTCTGTGAAAAATAGAGATTATGTATTCCTTCTGCAGTTCTCGCTTTCTATCCAAATGTGTATTTTAGTTAAGAAGGAATATTTCCAAGCCCCTGGGAGGAAATGAACAACTAACCATCAAGGTTTAAGAGTCCCTAGATTGCAGCCACAGTACAAGAAAGAATGCTATAAATCTACTTCGTAATTTTTAGTGTGATTTATTTTACTGAGGATTAATTAATCATTCTTTCAACAAAGAATTAACAATGCTTATTTCCAGCATAGAAATGAATGGCTGTATTAACGAGCAGCTACAGACTTATTCCAAGTAGGCAACCAAGTGTCAAAAAAACAAAAAGGGATATACTGTTATACCAACAGGGAGCTTTTGAGATGTGGAGCTGGGACATCCATTTGCAGCACAGTTCAGTGGGACTTCTTGGCTGTTTGCTCCCAAGAGGAATAGGAAAAGGAAGGAATCTTGAATCCAAGGAGAGTACACTAGAAGGAGAAGGGACCTAACAATTTCAGGCTGTGCATGCAGACCTGTGCTGAGATTTGAAAAAGCTCAGCTAAGCTGAGTTCACGCTGCTGGGGTTTGCAAGGTTACCTGCTTTTCACTGTTTTCTGATGCACCATCCAGAAAGGCTATTTTCCGAGCAAACAGCTCAGAAGACAACAACAAAGGCTTTATCCTGTGCTTCACAGAACTCAGGGTCTAAATCATACCCAGGCAAGCAACTTCAAACCTTTGGCTGTCCCCACCAGGTCCCTGACTGTCCCATGACCCGTCTCCACAACTCCAGGTGCGCGGTGGCAATGACCCAGCAGGGACATGCAATGATGCTTACCTCCAGGACCATCTCCGTCATCTGGAACTGCTTCTGGGACACTCTGTCGGAGCTCACAGGCTCGTGGAAGAGCAGACAGAGCATGTCATACTTCTTCAGGGCCTGCTTGTAGTTCTTCTCATTCAGGTTGATCACTCGGTCTTTCCCATCGTATGTGGGGAAATTCAGTCCTTCTTCTGCCTTGCAGCAGAAAAGCAGGCAAAAGCCTGCCAGGATCCAGCAAGTCGACTTCATTGGGGAGCCCTTGGAGTTCGGTGCAGTGCAGGCAAAGGTCTCTCTCCTTCTCAGTTTGGAAAGAGAAGGAGGCCAAGGGCTCCAGTGGACGTGTGCACCGAGTTTCTCTTTCTGCTGCCTTCCTAGTGTTCAGTCCAAGCTCTGCAAGGCTGGTGGCAAGCAACAAACTTTGCTGTCCTGGGCTCACAACAAAGAGACAGACAGGAGAAGCTGTCAGGCCAAGCCCTGGATACCTTACATAGCTGTGTCCAGCTCCCGTGTCATTAGGAACTCCATTTTTAGGAAGCAGTTGTTTCAGGCTAAAAATAAACCCTGCAATGAATAAAAAGGACAGATATGACAGCATTGAGGGACTTGCTGGCACTCTGCATCATCTGAGAGTGAGGGAGCAAGTGAGAGGGAGTGCAGGAGGGAGTGGAGGTTGGCAGTGCTGGGAGGACGCAGGCAGATTTGGGGAAGGGGCGGACTTCATTTATACAGAGAGCCAAGGCATACTCTGTCCTACTAGGGCATAGCAGAAATAGAAAATATTGGCTACATTTTGTAACAAGGGTATCTCTGTAACCACTTGGGCATCACAGTGATTAGACAGTAGATAACAGAGCTTGGATAAAATAGCTTCAGACTTATCACTACCACTAGAGGAAAGTCACGTTTCCTCAGCAGTAAAGGAGGTGAGCACTCCTGGGACTCCCTCACGCTGCCTGGGGCACAGACTTGATTCACTTGATGGAATTTAAGCTCTTTTCTGAAGCACTCTGTCTGCTCACAGAGTGCCAGGAGATCTACTGGCCCTGAGACCTCTTGCTCTCAACTGTGATCCCAAACTAGAGAGAAACTTGTCAGTTGCCAAATCCCAGAGCTTGTTGGTTACTGATTAGAGCTTTGTCACACTAATGAATGAAAGGTAAGATCTAGTCTGGTGCCTTGGGGCCGGAGACATGGATCTCCCTGAGATAATCAGCAGATGCTACCATTGCTGCTGGCCTACCAGCCTCTGGGACCTGCCTGTTGTCCCTGAAGGTCTTTTTGCAGAGCTTTGCTGCATCTCCTAGCAAGTGAAATGGAGAACGATGACTGCTTCCCTGTTCCTGGTGCAGCAGCACATTCTTTCCCCTCTTCCCCTCCTCTGACTGAGTGTCACCACTGTCCCATGACTGGCAGCAACAGGGACATGGAGGCAGGCCAGCTGGCTGCTGGCCAGTCCTGCCACCAGCATGATGCTGATCTGCTGGGGAAGATATTTGGAGGAACTGGCAAGGAGGAGTGTGACAGTGGGCACAGGTTTCTCCTATGCCAAAATGATGTGCAGACAAACAGCTTCATCAGGACTAATTCTTGCACACTGCTGCATTGTACCCTTATTCCATTCACATTTGTGAGGAGATGATGTTCCTGGTACTATTTTATTCTATGACTGGGGTATTTTGATGTTTGCTTGGGGCAAAAATTGAGTGCTACTTAGCAATTATTCCTCGCTCCAGAGTGATGTAGAAGCATGCGTGTATGGGAATCATTGAATCATGGCCTGAACCACTGATTGATCACCTGATGCGAGCACTGAGTCAGCCACAGGAGCACAGGTGAAGGCAAATCACCTGTGTGACCAGAAGGAGTGAAGCCTGGCTCCACCTCTCCCAGATCCCATTTAAGGGCTGACCACCACTGGGGAAGGATCTCTTGGAGATCCTTTCTCTGTGGAGTTCTGGGTGAGCCTCAACCTCCAGTGACAGGTGAGCCCTTCTTGATTTATCTGGTGTCTTAGTACTGTCTGGACAATTAATCCAAAAATACACTGTCCGTCTTCATTATGTTTTGTGGGTACTATTCATTCAGGGTATTCACCCTACAACATGTTCCTTATACATGTCACTTCCAACATATCCCATGGCCCATGAGCTGCTGCTTTGTGGGCAACAGTTTTGAAGCCTGTCCTATTTCCAAAAACTCTTAGTTTCTGGTCTTGTCTTTTCAGGAGTTTGTTTGCAACTTGATGTTCTGATGATGGAAGCTGAGAAATCCAGGTGGAAGTCAGAGCAAGGCAGCCTCTGAAATTCACTCCCCACTGTGAGGGCTGTCATTTTCAGAGGGAGATGTGAAAAACCTGGATAAATCTGACTGCTGTTAGCAGGAGATGCAAGACTCCTGTCACAGTGGGTGACAACAGCAAGGTTTTTGTTAAATGTTTGGTCTGTAAAGCACAGAACTGAGTTTGTGTGATGATCCAGCCCACAGTAGGCTGGTTGATTGCCTTTGAAGGGCTCCATGCATTTGGGGTGCAGGAATAGGCCACCCTTGCCATCAGAGCATGTTTTGAATCAGGAATACATGAGATGGTGTTGTAAAAATGAAGTGTTCACAGATACTTCAAAATCCGCTTCCCAGGCTCCTGCCCTTCTTTTATTTTTATAGGTCTACAGCAATTGCTCCACTTTCATATCACTCAAGCTATTTTTGACACACTTTCTCTCTAATCTGAATAACTTCATTTGCTTAAAAATAGACGCAATCCAATTTTCATTTTCTTCTTTTTTTGCTACTGAAAAATGAATAAATGTGTTTATTTTTTTTAGTAACAAAAAATATTGCCTTGCTCACCCTAGCCCATCTATTCTGTCTGTGACATGAGTACCAGAAGCCTGTGACTTACGCTTCACCTCTGCCCTGAGGGCTATTCTTACAGCTGAGTAACTGGTCAATGGGAGTCCATCTCTTTGTCTCTATGCTCAGAAAAAGAAGGCAGATGAAGACAGGATAAATTTTAAACAACTGTCTCAGTCACCTTCTTAATTCCACTGAGGAGAACTCTACTTGTGCAGATGTTCTCATTGTAAACCTGCCAATACAGATCTGAAATTTCACATTCACTTGTTGGGAGTGTTCAGAGCATAAGCGCCTGAGACTGATACAGAGCTGTTTCCTCCCCTGGGAGGACGCCAGTAGCAGAGCTGTAAATGGAACTGAATCTCCCACACTGTAGCAAAAGTTGTCTTTTGCTTCTGTCTCCACCATCATTCTGGGTCCCAATAGTAGCACAATGGAGTGTGTGGGATCTTCTTGATCCCATTTAGTTGTCCTCAGGTGCAATGCATTTGCTTCTATGGTTGGTGCCAGGCAGGGGAATGACAAAGCGCTGAGGCATCTGTCCTAAAGTTCAGTTAGCCCACTGCTAATTGCCTGGCACAGCTGGACTCTGTTAGTCTCTAAATAGCAGTGGAGAGTAAAGATAAGCCTCCTGGTGTGAATCTATTAAAGAGTGTCCAAAGGAGAGCTATGAAGATGGGGAATAGTCTGGATGGCAAGGTGTGTGAGGAGTTGCTGAGGTCCCGTGGTGTGTTCTGCATGGAGAAGAGGAGCTGAGGGGAGGCCTGATGGCGGCTGCAGCTCTCACAGGGAGCGGAGGGGCAGCGCTGAGCTCTGCTCTGTGTGACAGCGACAGGGCCCGAGGGAACGGCATGGAGCTGTGTCAGGGGAGGGGCAGCTGGGGGTTAGGGACAGGGTCTGCACCACAGGGCAGTGGGCATGGAACAGGATGCACAGGTCTATTATCCACTGTTCTAGTCTCTTTGCACTGGTTTCATTCAACAAAAAACCATACTCCAGGGAACTGGGGTGCAAAACTATCCCTGATATTCACAGAAGTAGAATTTTTTTTGTTTCTCTGAATTTTGTGATGATACGAAGCCAGTAAGTGTAGCAGAACGGAAGGGCTTATAGCAGGACAGCCTCAGTCCTTCACTTAGAGCTGGTAGAAATGCTTGCTTCCTGCTAGCGGGAAGCAGGAGAGAAATAGAAATCTCCCTGATCTTATTTTTCTTCCTGTTGTAGATATTAGGGACCTACTTGCTGCTCCTCCCCAAAGGTCACTCCAGCCCTATGCCACTGCTCTCACCTTCCTTGTCCTCTGCTGCTCCCTAGCCACCTCTTATCCAAATGCTTTGGTAAGCCTTTTTCTAGGGCTCCAGGATTTAAGATTCTGCTTCAGCTAATCTCTTTGCAAGCTTTTAAGACCTCATGTGTTTTGCAAGATAGGAGTACTCAGAAAATAGGCCTTTTGCCACCAGTTTGACAAGCAAGGTCAAAGCTTGTCATAATTTGCAGAGTGGCTTTCATTAGGGTGGGAGCCCCTGGCATCCACTGCCACTTCTCAAGGAGATTGAAATCACCAGCATCTCAAGAGCTCTGCAGTGTGAGAAACCTACCCTTCACCCTTTCCCTTCCCTTCACCCTTGCTGAAGGCCCTGAGGGGTGAGAAGCCTTTCACAGTGCTTGTGCTGCCTGAACACTGATGCTGTTGAGTCAGTGGTGGTGAGTACAAGTCAGAGTTGGATTCCTCCTGTTCCTCTTTTAAACAGCCTGGGATTTTTGCAACCAGCATCAGTGTTTTGACTGAGTTGTCCTGGGACCTGCTGTATGGTAAGATACTACAAGGTTTCCTGTCTTTTTCCACGTAGAATGCAAAACTACGTAGAAGTTGTAACGGGGAGGTCAATGAGCTGATCAGGGACATCTGACTCACCCTGAGCCACACAGGGTCTCTGCTCTTCGACAGCTCAAGAAGTCTTTTCTTAGTTGGATGTTACCATTCATTACTACTAATGTAGTTATCATTAATGTAGTAATAATTACTACTAATAAATGTAAGAAATAAACCACATGTTCTAACACTCTGTGTTATCACTAGGACAAATACAGCCCCATTTAGCCACGTCCACCAGCCCACTACCTTTATCTTGGAGGAAGGTGGGATCACTGGGCTCCTGTCTTGCTTTGACTGTGCCCAGTAAGGCTGAGCAGAGCTCTGTGCCCCTGCTTCCACACACTGATGCATGTATTAAGCAACAGCACTACCTCTACTCAACATCCAGGCCAGGTTCTAAGATGAGGATCCTACACTGGGCAGGGTTGGGGTGGCCAGATCAAATGCCACTTGGGATTCTCCCCAGCATGCTTAGCAATATCCCAGTGATGAGGGTTACTGGGGTGCTTAATTTAGTGGTCATGGAGGGAGCTGTGCCCAGCAGATTCACACCTGTTGTACCGCAATGGCAGCTCAGCCCTCCCTTGTTCCCATTCTGCTGTGATGCCTGGGAGCTTGAAGTCTGCTTGGGGAAGTGCTGAAGTGACCGCACTGTGCTACTAGGAACCTCATTCCTTTTGAATGATGAGCTGGACGAGCTTAGCACTCTCCTGATTTTCTCAAGGGGACAGAAATGTTTTGCTGCTCTTAAATTTCTGCTCTGTTTTCTCTTCTCTCTAGCTGCACTTAAATCCCCCTGAATCTCTCCAGAGAGCCTGCTGGCACCCTTCAGGCACACACATTTCTAGGGAATAGCTTTCCAGAAAGTATCACTGTGTCACAGGCAGTCCTTTATGCACTAAGGGCTCTGGGCTAAAACACATGCAGGCTTTTTATTTATTTATTTATTTATTTTAACATCAGACAATTTTTAAATCCAAATTCTTCTGTGTGAATAATCCCTGCTGGCAGCTAACTCACCCTAGATATCAGTGCGTAGAAGGGGTACAGTTACACAGCATTCCCAAGTATTCAAAAGTAATGATTCAGGTGTCCCTCAGATCATTAAGTCAGCCTACAGACCTGGAGACCTGAGAAGTGTCTTGCTTGTGATAATTTCTCCTGGCCTGGCAGCTTCTGGGTGCCTGTTTTCAAGCTTTTATTTGCAGCCACAAAAGAGGAGAAAGCTGCCCTGTTTGAAAATGGAAGCTTGAAGTGCTTCAGTAACAGCATGAACGCTGCAGTCTAGAGCCAGGGAAAGACCTGAAAATCATAAATGATATGATGATACAGTGGAAGTGTTTAAAAAGATGGAGGCTTTGCCACACTCCTTAGGGATCACTGAAAGTTGGTGTAATTTCTACCTTACTAAAAATTAGCTGCCACCAGCAGTTAAGGGCAGCTAACAGCTTTGTGGAAGGAAGAAACATTTCACATCTCCTTTTCAATCTTTTTGAACCTTTTCTTAGAAGTTGTCACCTACGCTTGAAGAGCTACTGGCTGTGTTGCTGAAGTGCTACCTCATCTGAGCTTCATAGTTTTGGTGCAGCTAGGAAGCCAGTGACCCCAGTGATGTTCTTCAGGTGGCATCTGGGACTCCTAGCTACTTGTCAGAAGGCAATGAGATCCTGCTGGCCATGGCTCCAAGACTCTGCTCACATCTGTTCATCTGCCCTGTGATGGTAGGGAGAGACTGATGAATAACTTGCTGTGACTTCTAGACCACCTTCCTTCCCTAGAGCAATTTCCTGAGGTTTGGCAAACCTCTTCTAAGCTCAGACTTTATTGATGTAGTGGAAACATGCTGCACCACAGAATCACAAAATTGTAGGAGTTGGAAGGGACCTCTAGAGATCATCTAATCCAATCCCCTGCCAAAGGATCTCCCCAGCCCATGTTGCACAGGTAGGCACCCAGGTGGGACTTGAACATCTCCAGTGAAGGAGACTCCACCACCTCTCTGGGTAGCTTGTGCCCATGTTCCGGAGAGATTTTGTTTTTTTGTATTTGTTTTTTT
>VXAB01013892.1:724641-742492 GCA_013399175.1 Odontophorus gujanensis
CCCCCCCCCCCCCCGTTCAGATATTTGCCATTATGGTCATGCCAAACAACTCATCTGGAGATCAAAACAGCTTTCTTGGGGACTGTTACAGCAGGAGCAGCACAAGAGATGGCACCTCGAGTCCTGCAGCAGGCACCATGTGGCAGAAAGGGATGCAGCCCTGGATAGCGGCCCTCCACTAACCATTCCGGGGACGTCGTAATGGTTTACGGGAGAAAAATGGTCTCAAATGCCATTAGTTTAATGCTTCATAATGTCGTTGCGTCTGTTTTAAATGCAATCACAGAGCTCAGGGGGCAACTGGGACTAAAATAAAATAGAGAAGAGCTTCCAGAAGTGTTATGGTGGGAAAAAAAAGGCAGGGGAGTCTTTGGAGAGTGAAGACGAGATTCACCAGTTCTTTTCCACGAGTAGCCAGTGTTGGACAGTTAAAAAGATATTCAGCGTGAGAACTGAACGCACTCTGTCATAAACTCATCAGCCATAGAATCGGTCTTCAGGAGAAGGGATTTGCAAAGTGCAGGGCATGAGCCTAGCTGGTAATGTCAAGCAAGATTTCCAATGTTCTGCTAGCAGCTCTGCACCATTTTCAGAAGTGGTGTGCTACTGATCCCACCACGTGTCTGACAGCCCCCAGCAGTCAGGAGTTTATTGACCTGCATGTGGGTATCCAAACTGCGAGTGCTTAGCTGAATCTGACCTGCTCATGCCAGTAGAGATGCAAACAAATACATTTACTAAGCAACTAGTTTAAGTTGTATTTGTGCTCATGTGAGCTTTAGAAATCTGAGTTTCTCACATATCGTTTCAGTCACACAGGTGGAGCTGTTTCCTTTGGGATGAAATTCTTCTGTGGTTGGTATGTTGTGCTCCAAGCTAAGCAGATATACACTATGGACTGACAGGAGATTTTTCCTTCCAGTGCTCATCATTTAGTCTTCTCCAGGGTGGGATTAAAAAAGGTGTGGGACTCATCAAGCTGACCAGCACTGATTCTTTGAATGCCTTTCTTCTTGAATCCTAACAACTGGGAGCAACCTGGTGCTGTGAGTCAATGCCAAGGGCTAATCTGAAATAGAAAATTTGCAGGAGCAACACATCTTCTCACAGGGGGTATATCTAATACATAGAAGGCACACTGTGGTTGAAAACAGAGCCCTCGAACCTGGCCTCACCACGTACTATTGAGATTTGAGCAGGATGTACCTCTGCTGGATTCATCTATCAAGCAATTGCAATAAGTGATTTCTAGGGAATAATGCTGTGGTGGGTGTATGTGGAGGCTGCAAGAAGGAGAGGTCATGACAGTAGTTGGTTTACTGAAAAAGCAGAAAAATGAATGTGACAGAAATAGGACCCTTAGCAATGCAGATAGGTGTAAGTCAATGGGTGGGTTGGTTTCAGCTCCTCTGTTTTCTCTCTGTGACAGCTATCTGTAGAAAACAAGGAAACACAATTTCTGATGATGCTTTTTGATGAGGCTGGCTGCATTGTAAGGATCTATTCTCAGGCTCTTACAACTTTGCCAAATGTAGAGCTGGAGGCTGAGACTTGCCCTGGTGGATGTCTCTGGTGGTTTGGTTTGGGGCAGAAGGAATTTAATCTGAAGCAGCTCAGAAAGTGTTTTCTCAGAAAGAGTCAAGAGAAAAGGAAACAGATGTATCTGTGGTTTAAAACTGACTTACAGCGCCTTTCTTTGAGATGATCTAAAGATTCTTTGGAGCAGTGACTAAAATCTTGGTTGGAAAGGGCCTCTACTGCGGGGGATACGACTTCTGTCATCTCCTGAAAAACTACTCCAGTTTGGCCATCTTGTCAGCCCCCTAAGAAATCAGTATAAATCTCATTTGCACATGCCCAACAGAGTATTTTCAGAGTTCAACAGCCAGCCAGACGTGATGTACACGACCAGTGTGTGTGACCCATCACCTTGGAGCAAAGGAGTTATGAGCTGCATTTGCTTTCTCATTTGCTTAGCTATATGAAGGTAAACATGGTGCTGGCAAAGATGAGAGCATGGATCATGCTAGTACAGCTGAGAGGAATGCAGGAAAGTTTGTTTTGCATTTTACTAGTGGTCTTACAGCTTCAGGAGTCACAGAGCAAAGAGAGGCATCAGTGAGTTAGAGCTACTATTTGTTGCAGATGAAGTAGGTAAAATTCTCTCTTTAGTTCCTGATGTGAATATATATATATACACACACTAAATTGAATACTTTTAATGCAGATTACCAGAAAAAAATTTTTGAGAGACAGTTATGTGATCCCCAAAGATATTACTTGAACTTGATATATCAGCAGGCTTCCAGCACAAGGCTTTAGGAAAGCAGAGCATACACTGGCATGTGTTCAGCACTCTTTCTGGGAAATAACTCTTCCTTTGGCTGTCACTCAAACAGTATTTTACACCTTACCCGCTTTCCAGGAATACTTGTAGTAGCAAGTCTGTTGTTGTGAAGATATCTAGGCCTGCAGAGGTAACATTTTTATATGGGGAAGAACAGGTGAGTGGTATGACAGGTGACTTGGAGCAATTTGGAGTAAGCTGGAGTTTTGAGCTGAAGGCTGAACAAGCAAAACCATGTATTTCTTATGACAGAAATGATGTGCCTGAAAAAGAAGCTAAGAGCACCAGATAGTCAAGAAAAAAAATGTGTTCAAAGGGATACATCAAAGATATGCAGGAACTGGAAAAATCAAAGAGAAGAGCCAAAGGTGTTTCATGTTGGCATCAGAACTCCAGTGACATCAAGATAGCTGATGAATCTTTTCAGATATCTAGAGATAAGTTACAGAAATAGTGAGAATATCAGAAGAGAAATAGTAGGATTACTGTGAGTGAAATATGAACAGAAATGCAGGTTTATGAGAAAGCACAAGGAGAAAAAATAGAGCAAGTGTTGAAAGTCTAGCCTGGGTTGAGCATCAAGGATATGACTGACAGCAGTCAAACTGGTAGGCACTGGGGAAAATGCATTTTACGTCAAGCCTGAACTTCAACAGTGTCCCAGCACAGATCTAAGTTCTGACAATGAGGGTGGCAGCAAGGCACATTAGACTTGCAATTCACCTTCCAGCTATCCTAACAGGACAACGGGTGTCCAAGAGATGCCCAAAATAAGGAATTGGAAGTGTTGGGCATCAACCTTGCTTTATTAAGGATACCAGCGTTGGTTTATGGAGGATGAAGTGAACAAAATTCTGAGGCAAAAAAGTCCACCCATAAAGACTGCTGACTCTGAAGAGGTGTGAAAAACCCATTAAAAAAAAAACACGGGTATATTGTTAACAATCAAGTGAAGTCCATACATAAGGATGAAATTTTACTAGCTGCAGTATATCTGACACCAGAATGTCTATATTCCCCAGTCTATTGGATTAGCTACTGAAGTACATACTGTAGAAAGATGTGGAACTTGATTCAGAAGGTTATCCCAGCACTATTACAGCGTGGAGTGGTATCACAACTGTGTAAGCTGTCATGTGGCAGATCAATAGAAAACTGAAAAACAAGAAAAATACTGACAAAATTGCTGGGAATCAGAGGTCCTGGAGATTCAAACATTCGCATTAAAAAGAACGTGGCCAGTAGGTCAAGGGAGGTGATTCTCCCCCTCTACTCTGCCCTGGTGAGGCCTCACCTGGCGTATTATGCTCAGTTCTGGGCTCCCTGGTACAAAAAAAGACAGGGATCTCCTTGAAAGAATCCAGTGGAAGGCTTCAAAGATGATAAAGGGTGTGGAACACCTCCCTTATGAGGAAAAACTGAGAGACCTGGGTATGTTCAGACTTGAAAAAAGAAGACTCAGAGGGGATCTGATCCATGTCTATTAATATCTAAGGAGTGGGAGGCAAAGGGATGAGGCTGGACTCTTCTCTGCAATGTGGTGATAGAATGAGGGAGTATGACTGCAAACTGATGTATAGGAAGTTCTGCACAAATGTGCATGGGAACTTCTACACAGTGCAGGTGATGGAGCACTGGCACAGGCTGCACAGAGAGGTGGTGGAGGCTCCTCCTCTGGAGACATCCAAGACCTGTCTGGACGCCTACATGTGCAACCTGGTCTAGGGAGCTGCATTGGCAGGGGGGGCTGGATGATCTCTAGAGGTCCCTTCCAGCCCCTACAATTCTGTGATTCTGTAAAAATCCAATATAAAAGAAATACTGTGTGATTCAAGGATGCAGGAATTGCTAGTATGCATCCTTTTCATAAGAAGTATCGAAGTTGCCAAAGGTGAGATTGGCCCTACCACCACAGAAGGACTGATGCAAACTGCACTTGTTAGGTGGATGCACACAGTGAAGATATAAGCATCCCTCTTCTCACAAAAATGGTAAAAATGGAGCTGGAGTGAGACAGCCATCTTATTTTGAAGGGCCTAAGACAAGGAGAGCAAAATCACGAGATATTTGATGTAACGTGACAGACTTACCACTCCTTACCAGTACCCTGTTATGCTCTCTCAAAAGAGAACTAAAGACACAATAAACTTGACATTGTTGGATCAGCTAAACCAGAGACTAAAACAGGTATTTCTACTTTCTGTAGGTGTTAATTCTGAGTCACAAGGATACCAATAGCTTCTTTTGTCATGTGATGAAACTTATCTGTAGTTGGTTTTAGTAGCAAGTAAACAAGTACAGCTGGATTGCAGCACGTATGGAAACTCATGTTGTACTCTGCCATCCACTTCAGGAGTGAATTACGGTGACCTCTGTTGGGATCCTGGCTTCTGTGTACTTGCTGAAGGGCCCAGCCGTTAACTCTCGTTCAGTGATTAGTGAGAGTTCCTGCTCTTGTAACACAACGACCATCAATAAAGTAGAACTAACTCACAGCTCTGAATCAAAATGGCCTGCAATGCTGAATTGCTTGAAAGCTGCCTCCTAGTTTGGTGGATGAATCTAATAAGGCTTCAGTAAGTTAATGGATGACAGATAGGCATTGTTCTGGTCAGCTATCTTTCTCTGCTTCAGGTATCACTGCTAGAAACAGTAATTAGGACCCCCTCCCACCCAGCATTGTGACTGCCTCAGACTGTAGTAGCCAGTTCTTGTTTCTCCAGAAGCACATACCATAGTACCCAAGTCACTTCATGGAACTGAGCAAGTACGTGTGTCAATCAAGAGTTTATGTACCTCCTACAGATAGAGTGGACTAGATGAGGTTATGTAGGTTAGATCCTTTTGCTGCTGATAGTTTGCAGTCTGAGCATTTAAAGGGTAGAAGAAGAAAGCATATGGCATCTTCCAAGAGGATGTGAGACATGGAAAAATACTGGACTGACTGCAAGTTCCAGAGAAATCACTTTGTTGGCATCAGTCAAGCCAGAAGCTGCAACTCTTGGAGAAACTCGAGGCTCCACCAAGCATAGGAAAAAAAAAAAAAAAAAAAAAAAAAAAAAAAAAAAAAAAAAAAAAAAAAAAAAAAAAAAAAAAAAAAAAAAAAAAAAAAAAAAAAAAAAAAAAAAAAAAAAAAAAAAAAAAAAAAAAAAAAAAAAAAAAAAAAAAAAAAAAAAAAAAAAAAAAAAAAAAAAAAAAAAAAAAAAAAAAAAAAAAAAAAAAAAAAAAAAAAAAAAAAAAAAAAAAAAAAAAAAAAAAAAAAAAAAAAAAAAAAAAAAAAAAAAAAAAAAAAAAAAAAAAAAAAAAAAAAAAAAAAAAAAAAAAAAAAAAAAAAAAAAAAAAAAAAAAAAAAAAAAAAAAAAAAAAAAAAAAAAAAAAAAAAAAAAAAAAAAAAAAAAAAAAAAAAAAAAAAAAAAAAAAAAAAAAAAAAAAAAAAAAAAAAAAAAAAAAAAAAAAAAAAAAAAAAAAAAAAAAAAAAAAAAAAAAAAAAAAAAAAAAAAAAAAAAAAAAAAAAAAAAAAAAAAAAAAAAAAAAAAAAAAAAAAAAAAAAAAAAAAAAAAAAAAAAAAAAAAAAAAAAAAAAAAAAAAAAAACCCAACCAAACAAAAAAAATAACCCACAAAAAGAAAAACAACAAGGAGTCAATCTGGTATAGACAATTCTCTGATTGTGACTGTGGTATAACTTCCACTTGACAGAAATTCCCCTGCTGAAGATGCTATTGTTTTGAATCCAATTATCTTTTACAAGGTTCTTCCATTCTTCCAATACACCTAATCATCCTTATCTTAATGTGCTTTTCCTTTCTACATTGTCATGTAAAATCCATTTCCTTTCAATTTACTCAGATCTATCTGCATCCAGATTATTGCAACTTAGATACAAGGTAATTAAATGTGGTTTGTCTGAGTAGAAAGGCAGTAAATGCTATTATGACTTGTTTATGCTAACAAACAATGTAGGTTTCTCTGTGCTATTCTGCCAGTTTGTCTTAACTTTGCCCTAGAAAGGCTGTGTTTCGGGCCACATGCAAGCTTCCGTGTGCATTTTGTCCTCAGGCTGTATTCTGATATTCCTGAATCAAACCTGAAAACCAAGAGGCCTTGCAGACTTTGAAATATCAGTCCTTCTCGGTTCTGTCTCACAATCTCATACTATACTGGCTCTTGCCTGAATTTCTAATTCTGATAGAAATATTTCTAAAACTGCTAATTCTATCTGCATGTTTAAAAACGTTACAAGGTTTTTTTTATTCTTTGGCCAAGATGTGATCTGGTGTTAGAATCCCTGTGCTACTGGTGGGACTTGACTCTGGCATTGTCTTCTCCCCTAATCTGGGAGCCTGTAAATCCTATTTCATGTAGTAATCTCACCTTTTGGATGCTGTTGAGGGGGAAGCTGTTTGGTAGTGAAAGTCCTGTATGTCTTGAAATGATACAGAGGAGATAGTGGGAGTGTCTGTAGGTCAAGCATTCTCTGTGTGCCCGAGTTGTTTCAACATGGCTCTACAGACTAAGGAACTAACCTTAGATACTGTTACAAGGTGAATGGAGTAGGGAAATCTTGCATTGATTTACTTTGTATGTTGTCCGAAGCTACTTCATGAGTCAAGAAATCCGGCAGCTCCTTCTCAAGAAATGCTTTGGTATTGAAGAACTTTGTGTAAGGAGTCCTGGACTAGGATGGCATAGAGGGCTTCTTGTTTTGAAATCCACACTTTCTCTACTGTAAGGGTAAATGAGAGTATAGATTTTGAGATGTATATATGACTGTGTACAGAAAGTTGATTAAAACCTTTACAGACCCTTTCTGATTTCCCTAGGTCTTCACACTCTGTTATTCCCATTGAGAAATCAGGGATGATTCCAATTCTGGAAACACCATAGCTAGATGAGTAGGAAGACCTTCCCCATGCTGGAGATGGCCTCTGGCCATAGAACTTTGGTTCGTCTGTTTATTCTGGAATTATTTCAATAATATGTAAGATGTCACTCTACAAGTGCTTGTAACTGAGAGACTTTTGAATACCTGGAAATTCCCAATGGAATGGACTTACAACACAACTGACTGTTTCCTTAATAGGGTACTGGTATCTCTCATGCTCTTCAGCTCTTGCTTCTCCTCTTTTAGTCACCATTTTAAACTCTTTTTCCCCTTCCTTATTTTTTCTCCTTTCTGCATCTTGAGTCTAAATTTTATCAAATTTTGGTTGGTTTTGGTGATCAGTATGTCTAAAACTAAACTCTCAAGTTATCAGTTCTTTCTCACTTTAGACACTTGTCATTTTCATCAGCAGCTAATTGATTTGACCATCTTACTGCACATAATCAACTTCATCCTTTTGGTTATTCTGACAATTCTATGTATCTCAATTGAGATCAGTAGAAGTACTGTAGATTTACCTTTGTTTGACATCAGATTCCAACATTTTAGCTTTCAGGAAAAACACATTTGTTTTGATTATTGACTACAAGAACGAACTTTCCTTCCTCCTGATCCAAAAGATCATATATACCTTGTTCCATTGGCCTTCTGGGGACTAATTCACAGAAAGTCACAGAAAGATATTATGCCAAAAAGACCCGGACTTGTGAGGACTGATCATCTGTTAAAGATTTGTTTCCTTCAGAGCACGAAGATGTAGGTAAGAACAGTTGCACTGAGCCTGACTGAACATCTACGTAGTTCAAACTTGGGCAAAAATGCAAGTGTCTGAGGGATCTCATAATAATGGAGGTATATATGATCATTTCTGCTACAGGTCTGCTGTCATTTAGCCACCTATGGCTTGAGGATAGCCTGAGTTGGAAGCAGCTTCTGCACATCTAGAGATCCGTGACAGCTTGCTCTTCTGTGAGCTTCTGTCCTTAAACTTCTTTAACACTTTGGTTTTCCCAGTCTTCTAGGGAAAGAATTCCACAGCTTTACTGCACATGATGTGACAAGACACCTCCTTTTGTTTGGTTTGAACCCACCACTCAGAGATTTTATTTGATGCTACCTGCTGTATTGGAAGGCAGTGCACAACTGATGCCTTTTTACCACTCTCTTATTAACTGGGATACGATGGCTTTCTGTAAAATCATGTCTGACACAATCATTTTTACTCAGCTATTCTTGTAGGAAATCTGTTCCATACTTTGGCTTATCCATGTTGACTTCCTCATATGCTTTTGTAGCTCTTCTGTGTTTTACTGAGAGGCTGTAGGGCCAAGGCTACATACAGTTTTCAAGATACAGACTGATTCTGTGCAATGGCATAATGATACTCTCTGTCTTGATTTCTACCTGCTCTGCTCTCTCTACAATGATAATATCTAACATTTCATTTTCTTTCTTCCATACCACCAAGAACCAAGCTGATGTTATCAAGAAACAATATATCATAACTACAAGATCTTGTTTCTATGGCTAGCTCAGGACCTATCAGCTGAATGTGGAGTCAGAAATATTCTTCCCTGTGTGCACCACTTTATCACTTCATTTAGATTGAATTTCTTGTGCTATTTTATCAGTCTTGTACAGTCCTTCTGCAATTTTTCATGGTAAGTCTTTGTCTTTATTATCCGGAATAACAAAATTCCAATACAGGTTTGTGGCTATATCCTGGGGTGACAGAGCCCTGCATATAGGGTCATTTCTGGAAAAGCCTTGAACCTGCCTTAAATCCTGGAATAGCTCGAATGAGCAGGAAAAAAAATCAATATTGAAAATACTGAGCATGAAAGCCTGAGACGTGGGAAAGGCTTGTTTTTGAATGTCTGTACACAGGCATCCTGCTTTCTCCTCTGCTTTTCTTTTCATTTTCTTTCTTTGTGGTTATTTTGTCTGTGAGCTCAAGCTGAGCCCTAGTCCTGGGATTTGCGAACCTTTCTGCCACTTGCATGTGCAGAACAGTTTTGAGGAAGGAAAGTAAGGGACTTCTCTGAAGGGTAGATGGCGTATAACAAACCCTTTTTCTTTTGGTCATTGAGAAAATGTTCCTGTGCTAGTCCATCTCTTTAGCCATGATTAAAGTCTATTTACTGACTCCTTCCAGTTCCCTCCTTGCCTGGTTCCTGTCTTTCCCTGAACTGAACTCGATTCTAGCCCAGAGCAAGCTTCTGCCTCTGGTTTGCTGGAGCAGGTTCTTCCTTTCTTCCTGTGCTAGCAGCTCTACCTAGCTGCTGATATCCTTCCTCATTGCTTCACCTGCATATGCCCCAGATTCATACAGCGTACCTCACCTGCATACCTCACCACCCTCGTGCAAAGTCCCTTGCCTTGTGCCAGATTTCTTACTGATGTGGCCCCTCTGTATAGCTGATGTAGATGGTTCTGCCTTTCTTTAATTTTGTGCTTTTTCTTTGATTTAAGCGCTTCTGTTATCAACTTCTTTCATCCTCTGCTCCAGGAAGGTAATTGTCCCCAAAGCAACTTTCTCCAGTTATCTTCCATATCTCAGGGAGGAATTGCAGTGCTGCAGCCCCAGATGATGGGAGGGAGAATGGCTGCAGTGGTGGGCATGGGCTAATGATGTCAGAGCACTTCTATAGCCATGAAGCTGATGGCTGAGGGAAGACAGAGAAGTGCTGAGCTGCTTTTGGAGGACTGTAGTCTGGGATCCATCTAACCATGCAGTGGGGAGCTGAGAAAGCTGTGTTAGGCAGCCCAACTTTGTGCCTGTGTTTGTGTGCCTTCAAGTGACTGGATCTGAGCTCTCTTTCACTCCGAGCCCGAGTTATTCCAGACTAGTGACTCAATTTATTTCTGTCTCTGCTCCTGACATTTCTCTTTCAGGTGGCTGCTGCCTAGTTTTGGGTGGGGCGGTGGGCTGGGGTGACTCATGTTTCCAAGCTCTTATCGGCATCAGTATGATGTTCTGCTTTTCTTTTCTGTCATATGGCATCCTGCTCCCCACCCCGCCTTTCCCTCCCTCCGCCGTCTCCCAGAGGAGGCGACAGACGGCCCTGTAATTTGGTTCCATTCGCTCGACTGGAGCAACACCTGCCCCCCTCTCTGGGGACAGGAGAGTCTCATCCCAAACCGCGCAAGGAGCCAAAGACAAATCTGAAGCCCACATGCAAATAAAGCCCAGGATAAAGCGACGTGACCGTTCTGGGCAGGGAAGGCAAAATCCGTCACCAGGGAAAGAGACGGGAAAAACAGAATTGCCTCTGAAGGAATAAATAAGAAGTGCCAGGAGATTGCCTTTTCCTTTTGGGTCGGTTGCTATTGTGGTTATTGATCTGTCCCACCCTGGAGAATAAACTGAGAGTACTGAAAAATAATGGCTGATATTAGAACATATTTATTTCCCCTAAAAGGACTGGGTTAATTGGGTTACAGGATGGCTGGATACACCAACAGATAGAATGTCTCTGGTATTTCTTCATAGCTGTATAATGGAAAAGATCCATCTCTTTGTTGAATTTCATACACAACAGTCCCTTCAGCTCCCCACCCCCCCTATGTCTCTCCCTCTCTCACACACACATACACTCTTTGCTAGAAATACAGCAGATATCAAATCATAGCCAAGGCCCTCAGTATTTCTTTGCTGTAAATATAAGTAGTAATATGCTACCTGGTTCACATGAGGTGTAAGACACTACTTCGTGCTACAGTCCCATAGAAATCAGTGTGTTTATTTGTAGAGGTTACTTTTGGCTTGCTGACTGTCTGCTGTTGCTGTATCAGAGTCTGGATCTGTTTCAAGGGTTTAACTGAATCTGTTAGATACCCTGTTTCCTATCAATACCAATGCAAATGCATTTTGTGCCTGATATCTATTTGTTTCTATATATGTCTGTAAATGTATTTAAACATCTTATTTTACATTTAGAAGATGTTGGATATCTGTGATACTGGGATATTATAGGTCTATACATTCAAAGCACTTTCTGTACATGAGTGCTGAAGGTTTCCATTCTGCTTTATATATATAGGGTTGAATTGGGCTTAAATCACTTATTTTAGCCCTAACTGTGAAGCTCTGGAGGTAGTGCTCTGCCTTCTTTATCTTTGAATACGCTTTCTTTCATAGTCTGCAGGATGAGCACCTCTTTAAATGTGAAAGAATGATACCTGATACCTGAATGTAGCTTCAATGTTAACTTCAATTGCTACAAGCCCAGGAAATACTAACTCCTTCTTTCTGCCCTGCGGTTGTTGGGCTAGCTGAATATGATGTAACCTTTCATTGAGCAATTTCATTGCGTTCCCACTATAGCATTGTGCTAGATCGTTCATTCCTGTATTGCTGAAGGAACACAGATGTAGGCAAAGTAACTTTGATTACATAATTAGAATTTATCACTCTGTAATGCAGACTTGCAATGAGATGGAGTTTAAGTTGTTTACTTGTCCATAAATCCAGACTTTTGAGCACTTACTCATGCAGCCTTTTCATTGCGTTATCCTTGTTCATACTATTCAGATCTTTCTTAATTTTTATTTATTCTGAGTGGGATGTGTGAGCAAAAAATGACGTCTTGTTCTCAGCGGTCATCAGCTGCTAGATGAGAATGACTTCCTTCTTGATGCCAGGAGGAAAAACAAAAGTGGTTGCGCTGATGTCATGGTGGTGAGAGAACATGAGCAAGGTGGTGAGTGGATGGAAGTGAGATGAATTTTGCAGGAGGAAGTGATTTTCTGTACCAGATAACAGTTACATTCAGAAGAAAATGCCACATCTTCAGGTCATGCACCCCAACCCTTTTGTAGGTTAAAACTGAGGTTGGCTCCTTCTGCTATCACCAAAAGCAAAGCCCTTCCTGCTGTCTGTCTGAGTGCAATCATGCTCTCTGCTGTCTTGGGGAATGGTTCAACAAGGAGAAGACTTTTGCTTCCCAGTCTGAGCAGTACTCAGCCACCTTGGCAATACTCTCATCTGTGCTTGTAGGATAGGAACCATGCTGGACCAGTAGCCCAACCCTGCAACCTTCACTGCACAGAGGCCATGGGGAGCATGGTGGGGACACTTTCCAGAATGTACATGGTGGGGAATTGGCTTCACTGCTGGTGAGAGGTGTGTTCTGAGACTCAGGACACATTTGGGCTGCTAATTGCAGCAGACGTCACTGTGGGTCCCAAGCTAGAGCGTCCCTCAGCCTGTGAGCTGATGTTTTCACTACTTCAAAAAATGAGTTTGCAACACCCTACGTGAGCAGAGGGGACACTGTGTTCACATCTCCTTATCCCACAACCTGTGTGCCCGAATATGCCACTGATGGCTGCAGTCACCATACCCTCTTCCCTAAAACATGTATTCCCACACATGGAAAGGAAAAACATGTTAATCTTTTTATTAACTAAGTTCTTCTGGATGTTGGTAGCAGGAAGCCTTGCTAGATGACAGGACTTGCACATCAGACTTGACCCAGTGTCCAAGCTTTGACAGATCCCAAGAAACAAACCTGTCCTGAAGCAGACCAGCTCCAAAGCAGAGGAGTTGTTTCAGCACTGAAAGTTGCTGGATTTGGTAACTGTGCATTGAACTACCCAGTGTGTGTGTGTGTGTCCCCTGGGACTCAGAAAGTGTGCGTTGGTAGAAAGTGGAATTAACAGCCTCTCTGACAGGTTTTCTGCATGCAGCTTTTCAGCTGGGCAAGACCACACTTAATTAAACCACTGCACAAAGTGTCAGCCATAAAAATGGGAGGGGAGGGAGGGTTTTATCTCTAAAGCCAGTAACAATGGATGCACTTCTTCTACTGAATGCAGCCTGCCCATGTTGATTGTGATATTCAAACTGTAGGTAAAATTAACCCCTTGCAGTAAAGAAGGAAAGAATGTAATAAATCAGGTGACAGCAAGGTCTTCTTTTACTCAGTTAGTAACCCTTCCTGTTACCGAGTCTGTATTTGCATCGTTTCCCCTGACAGACTGTAAGTGGTGGGGCCTTATAAAGGAAAATGGATGAGGTTCTTGTAAGTAGGGGAAGGACAAGATTTTTTGCTTAGTTTCAGTAGAATTGTACCTGACATGACAGGGGTCAAAACCAAATTTAAAGAAGAGCGAAGAAATCCACTTCATGAAGGCAAGATGCAACACGTATGTTTTGATTGCAAAGTTGGACATAGCAAAGAGCAATGCAGCAAAGCAGGTGCCTCCCAGCATCGAGTTTGATGTCACAGCCTGAACCTTGACACCTGCAGCCAAACACCAGTTGCTGTAGGGTGGCAGTGACAGTCGTAGTCTTGTGCATCACCCACATATGGGCAGCTGAGCTGGGGGGTGGTCGCCTCACCCAAGCAAGAGGCAGGGAACCTGTTGAAGCTTTCTGTCCACAGCATGAGGAGATTTCAAGCCTTGTTCACAAAGCAGACTGTAGGCTCTGTTAAATGCCCATTTTTATAGAAAGACCAACTGGAAAAAATAATTAGGAAAAAACAGCATTTATTTGATACTTTTATTTATATGCAAAACAGGTCACCATTCATGAGAGATATGAAAAACGTATCAGATAGAAACCAGATTTATCTATTTTCACTACAAAATATTGCATTATATAAAGCAACAAAGACACACAAAAAAACCCTGAAAAAGACTAAAATCTTTGGATAGCAGATGTGGTTTTTTTTGTTTTGTTTTGTTTTGTTTTGTTTTTTGTTTTCTTTCTCTTTCTCATCCCTAAAACGCGCTTCTGGTTTTAAGAGATTCACAGCAAAGAACATGAAACATTTTCAGGTTATAGAATTTTTTTGGTTGTCACAAAGGAAAGCAGTCCTGGATTTACTTCTTTTTATTTATTTATTTTTTTTTTAGGAAAAAATGTCCTTTCCTAAAAATATACCACACACATACACGCCCACGCTCAGTCCCACACACATACATGTATACACACACACACACACATACACACACACACACACACGGATACACCCACAACAAAAAAGAAACTACTTCCCTTATAAACGATTTGCGAAGTACTTTTCAGACGTAACTATAGATCAGAATAACAACAAGTTTAAAAAAACTCTCCTAGTTAAGTGCTAGTGGTTGTTGATCCCACACACATACACACACACCCACACACACACACACACACAAAGAAAAAAGAAAAAAGATCAAGAACAAATGTCTTGATATATATAAAATATAAACAGGAAGGAAGGGAAGGTTTGTCATACACAAGTGCAATATAATCGGAGCAAAACAAACAAACAAAAAAGTAAACAAAAAAAGAACACTGTCTCAATCCCAACACACACTTATAAAGTTAAACATAATATTCCACAGGAGAAAGTGTAAACACCCGACTATAGAAAACAATTGGCACAAAGTATCCAAAGTAAAATTGCCACCACTCTGAAAAATAAATAAGTCTTGAAAAAAATAAATTGTCGACTCCTTCTACCATAAATAAAAAATAGTTATTTTTAACTGCACCCATGGGTCACACGTTTAAGGTCACAAGAAGATGTTTTTGGATATATATAAAGGGGCACTTGACAGCCTGAAGGAACAATCCGATTTTACACTTCTCTGCTTAAAACAGCGGTCACTCCGCTCCTGTGCGTGAGCGACGCAACCGCCAAGAAATGCTCTCCGCGCCCGCCGCCGGGCCTCTTGCTGCCACTTGGCCGCCCTTGGCCACTCGGGGCCGGGCTGGCCGGCGGCGGCGCGCTCCGTTCCGGCCTCTGCGCGGCCGTCGGGGCGGACTGGCGCTACACATCCAGGACGTGGTTGAGATAAGAGATGTAGCAGATGGCGAGGCGCAGGATTTCGATCTTGGAGAGCTTCTTGTCGGGGGGTAGCGTGGGGAGCAGCTTCCGCAGCTCGGCAAATGCGAGGTTGAAGGCCTCTACGCGAATCCGCTCTCGCGTGGCGTGGGCCGAGCGGTACTTGGCCGTGGCTCTCCGCCGCCGCCGCTTCTCCTCGCGGCTCAGCGGCGGCGGGTGCAGCCCCGGCCGCCCCCCGCCGCGGCCCTCCCCGACGACCCCCCCGCCGCCGCCACCCTCCGCGGGCTCCGGGTCGGAGACGCAGCAGCTGAGCGCCTGGCCGTCCGCGCCGCCCAAGGACTCCGGGTCGGAGGGCGCCGAGGAGGGGTGGTCGGAGTCGGCCGCTTGGTCTGGGCTGAGCATCATCGTGGAGGGGGCGGAGGAGCCTTCGCGGGACAGAGAAGCAGAGAGAGCGGGGTCAGAACCCCCATCCCGCGGCGGAGCGGCCCCGGGCCGAGCGCTGCCCCCACCGCCACCTCCCCATGGCCGCGGAACTGCCCGCGCCCGCTCCTTTGCCTGAAGAGGCTCGGAAAGCGATAAAATGATATACACACGTCTTTCTAANTCCAAAGTAAAATTGCCACCACTCTGAAAAATAAATAAGTCTTGAAAAAAATAAATTGTCGACTCCTTCTACCATAAATAAAAAATAGTTATTTTTAACTGCACCCATGGGTCACACGTTTAAGGTCACAAGAAGATGTTTTTGGATATATATAAAGGGGCACTTGACAGCCTGAAGGAACAATCCGATTTTACACTTCTCTGCTTAAAACAGCGGTCACTCCGCTCCTGTGCGTGAGCGACGCAACCGCCAAGAAATGCTCTCCGCGCCCGCCGCCGGGCCTCTTGCTGCCACTTGGCCGCCCTTGGCCACTCGGGGCCGGGCTGGCCGGCGGCGGCGCGCTCCGTTCCGGCCTCTGCGCGGCCGTCGGGGCGGACTGGCGCTACACATCTAGGACGTGGTTGAGATAGGAGATGTAGCAGATGGCGAGGCGCAGGATTTCGATCTTGGAGAGCTTCTTGTCGGGGGGTAGCGTGGGGAGCAGCTTCCGCAGCTCGGCAAATGCGAGGTTGAAGGCCTCTACGCGAATCCGCTCTCGCGTGGCGTGGGCCGAGCGGTACTTGGCCGTGGCTCTCCGCCGCCGCCGCTTCTCCTCGCGGCTCAGCGGCGGCGGGTGCAGCCCCGGCCGCCCCCCGCCGCGGCCCTCCCCGACGACCCCCCCGCCGCCGCCACCCTCCGCGGGCTCCGGGTCGGAGACGCAGCAGCTGAGCGCCTGGCCGTCCGCGCCGCCCAAGGACTCCGGGTCGGAGGGCGCCGAGGAGGGGTGGTCGGAGTCGGCCGCTTGGTCTGGGCTGAGCATCATCGTGGAGGGGGCGGAGGAGCCTTCGCGGGACAGAGAAGCAGAGAGAGCGGGGTCAGAACCCCCATCCCGCGGCGGAGCGGCCCCGGGCCGAGCGCTGCCCCCACCGCCACCTCCCCATGGCCGCGGAACTGCCCGCGCCCGCTCCTTTGCCTGAAGAGGCTCGGAAAGCGATAAAATGATATACACACGTCTTTCTAACGAGCTAACATCCAGAGGCTCAAATCGGGCCGATTTGTTTTCCCCCGATTTGAATACCTCCGTCCTCTCCTGCCAAACGCCGCTGCACCATCGCTCTTTCGGGATGCCGGCTGCAGACCTATGCTGATAATTAAGCAGAGGAAAGCACAGCTCGAGGCTCCCCAAACCTTGCGGGGCCGGTGGGGGAACGGATTTCCCCAGTCAGAACCGCGGGATCTGCTGTGTGCACCCGGATCTATTTCTGCTCTTTCCCCTGCGCTTCTTTTATTATTACTGTTATAATTTCTACTGTTGCTTTCCTGATGCTAACCATGCTATTCGCCAGCGACCAAACGGGGACATCAGGAGAGCCGCGGTTTTTGTTTTTTTTTTTATTTTAAGTTTTTGTTTTCGTTTTTAGGTGGGAATTATGAAATAAACACATGAAAGAAGGAGAAAAACCCCAAAGCAGGGCCCGAACTTTCCGATTCCTTTAAATTTTCCCTCCTCTCCCCTCCCTGCACGGAAAGGGTGGGGGGAAGAAAGGGGAAATAAATAAATAAGTGCTGTGGTGCCTTTCAAAAGAAAATTGAATCGTATCTTCTTGCGGCCTCACGGAGCACCATCTGTCATGTAGACAGCAGCACAAACCCGGGCGCGTACGGGGACATGCCGGCATGTAATAAAACAATACATCAGCGCTCGGGGATAACCTTGGACGCGGCGTGTGTGTATGTGCGCGCGTGTGTGCGAGTCGGGGTTGTCGAACGAAGCGGGGAGGGGGCACAGCCCGTCCCCAAAATTCCCATTGCCGAGGATTTCCTTGGAAAGTTCCCTGGCAGAGTCCTCCTTGGCTCTCGGGGAAAATCAAAGGCAAGAGCAGCTAACGGAATGGAGGGGCTGCCAGAGAGCGGGGAGGGCAGGGATAGCTCCTCGGGCAGCGCTGGGGCCGGGAGGGGAGAGCTCTTGCCCCGGGAGAGATCCTTCTCCCCTGGATGTTAATAAGCACCAGGCCCACAAGGCAGGGGTGAGGGATAACATAAAGGCAGCGCAGCGAGTCGGCTATTTCTTGGTGGGGACAAAAAGAAGAAGGAAAAAATTAGAGTAAAATCAGCGCTCAGCTGAGACTCCAGTGAGGGCGCACTGACGGAGAGAGGATGAGTAGAGCGGTTGTAGGAAAACGGGTAATTGCAGAGGCGCTTCCTGGAGAAAGTTGCTTTAGGATTTTTCTACGCTGTGTGCTGAATGTCCCCATTC
>VXAB01013892.1:744858-961269 GCA_013399175.1 Odontophorus gujanensis
ACCCCCCCCACGGCCACCCCCGCGCAGCCGGGGCAGGACGCACCGCGGGGCCGCTTACCTCGGCGCCGTCGCTCGCACCGCCGCTCCCCTCGGGTCCCCTCGCCCCCTCGGCGGTGCCTTTACAGTTCAGATGTGCCTCCGGCAGGAGAGCATGGAACAGTTCGAAAAAAATCAAAATCAAATCGTGCGAATTAGGAGCGGAGCGGAGTCCTGCTCGGGTGGGGAAGGGCAGCTCTCATCCCTCGTCGCGGCCTCCAGCTCTCCGGAGATGTTATCGCCGTGCTCGGTGGCGGAGTATAAATAACAACTTAAGTTACTTATGATGCATCGGGGGAGAAAAGAGCCGTTCCCCCATCCAAACCTGCCTTCGCCTGTTAATTCGGGGCAGAGGGCTGCAGAGGCAACGAGTCGCGTTTAGGGGGAAAAAGAAATATTAATTGCGCTCTTCGTTCTCCTCTTGCCAGGATCAATAACAAAAGGGATGCGGAGGTGCCACCAGCGGGGATCGTCCCCTCCCCGCCCCTCGGCCTCTCCACAGAGCCGGGGCGCAGTGCCGGCGGTGGGGCCGCTTTGTTCCGCCAGGGCCAGCCCGGTGCCCGGCTCGGGTCGGGGCACAATGCTCTTTCCTTCCTTTTTCTCTCGGTATCTTCCTTCTTTCTTTTTCTTTTTTTTTTCTTTTTTCCTTTTTCTTCTCTTTTCTTTTTTCTTCTTTTTCTTTTCTTTCTCTTCTTTTCTTTTCCTTTTTTTCCCCTTTTCCTTCTCCCTATTTTTTTTTATTTATTTTTTTGGTGCACCGCACAGTTTGGTTAATTTGCTGCTCCGGCGGATGAGAGGTTCGAGAGGGAGAGACCCTGTCAGAAGACAAATGTTGGACTCAGTAGTTTCTCAGCCGGTCCCTCAGGAGCTGGAGAGGGGGGAAAAGAGGACGAACGAATCCCCCATCCACTCCCGAGATTCCCAACTCCTCCTGCATCTCTGGGCGAGAAGGAAGAGCGAACGCGAGGAAAGCAAAACAAAACAAAACAGNTCTAGAAAAACACCGCTGGCATTTTGCATGCAAGCTAATAAATAGGCTTTAAACATCAATTTGCATCATATACATTGAGCCTATGGAGAATTGCCAGGTTCTTTTCCTCGTGTGTTTATTTCTGCTTTCGCCATGTCCTGTCCGTGCACCCTCTCCACAAGTCTGGTGCAGGGCTGGAGCAGTTCTGCCGGAGTCAGGGTGAGGGGGCAAAGAACCTCCTCCTCGGTTTGTCTGTCTTTGTCTGTCTGATGTCCCTAGGTTCCAGCATGCAGACAATGAGGAGAGGGAGCCTTTTCTGCTCACAGGAGGCTGGATGGAGCCAGGTCCCTGCCTGCAGGAGCCAGGGACACCTGTGACCAAGGTTACTTCTTGTCACCACCTGGACCTGCCCCACAGAAGAAACATCTGTGAGAAGATGCTAATGAATATTTATTTGGGGGAAATTTGGACGTTCTTCTTCCTTTTCCTATCCAGAACAGGTCTCCGTGGCTGTGGGACACTGTCACTTGTTCAGGTGTTGTGACTCCATCACAACACTCCACCACTGGATTTGTGCATAACCAGCGTGGTTCCTGACTCTAGAGGAGCTTCTGGAGATTCTTGGCTAAGTGATCTTTGGCTGCTTGGCTGGGAGGGTCTGAAACACGTGTGCCTNCCCCACAAGAAATAAAAATCTCGGCGCGGATTTGGGTAAGGCTGCAGCACGAGGTGCGCTCACGCACAAAAAGAAAGTGCGGTTCCTCCTCCCACTCCTCCTGGGGCGGCGGAGGAGCCGAGGAGGGATACAGAAAGACAGACAGACAGNAGGAGGAAAACAGAAAGACAGACAGAAAGACAGCGCGGGGATGGGCGCGAGCCGCTCCTGGTACCAAAGGGCTCAGCCGAGAGATAGATGCGAGAGATAAAGGCTCAGAGAAAAGGGGACGGCATTTTTTCCCTCTTAAATTGATATTTAATGGGAAATCCTATTGGACAGAAACCTGGACACGAGTCTCTTAATTGGACTTGACATCTGTCACAGTGTGGGAGTTTTCACAGCTCAAATATTTTCAGCGGATCAGATTCTCGCTGAATCTGTGCCACAAATTATAACAGTCGAGAGCAGCCCATGATATAAAGCCTAGCCTCTGGATATACGGTCTCTTGCCACGCTCGCTCCCACNGAGCTTCTGGAGATTCTTGGCTAAGTGATCTTTGGCTGCTTGGCTGGGAGGGTCTGAAACACGTGTGCCTCACGCCCAGTTCTCTGCTAGTCGCTACGTGGGAGTTCCTGCATCTGCATAAAGCCTTGTGTTGAGCATTAGGGAGATGTTACTGTGAGGTACCCTGGTCTGCTTAGAAAGAGATATCACAATGGAACTCAGAAGCATGTTTAAGATCCTTTATCTCAGGTCTCACTAATTCCCTCTGCCACTATGAAGAGAAGCAATCAGAATTTCAGCCAAGAAGATTCAGATGTAAGAGACTGTGGCACATCCCTATTCAGATCAGCTCAAAGGTAACTATCACCGGTGCTCGTTGGAGATCTGGATCTGAACAATTCAAGGACACTGCAAGAATCAAGGACCCATTTCATGAAATGGCCACCAACCTGTGCTTCAAGCAGCATGATGCCAACCCAAAAGCCTGTTCCAGCTAGGCTGGAGGGGTGAAGAAGTTTGGAAACTCTGGTCAACCCTGCCTCCACTAGCTTTGTGCAATACAGGATTTGTTATGCTATCAATCTCTATGGGCTGTGGAGGTGGTGAAAGGATGAAGTCTACACAGTGAAGCAGACCTTCTCCAGCTCCCACTTGTCCATGGCTCAGGACCAGCGACTTTGCTTTGCAGCACTGCTCAAGGTGTCAGCCTGTGGCCTCAGCCCACAGAAGCTGCAGTGGTGGCACATGTGTTAGGCTAAGGCTGCCACAGACAGCAGCCAGGAATCCGTTAATTCATGCAAGCCACCTTGCTCTCTGCTGCAGATGCTGTTGTCACATGGCTTGCCTCTGATTTTTACTTTCTGGGATGAGACCAAGCAGTTGCATCTCAGTGCCCTTCGGTTAGGAGCGGACATTTCTGACACCTCTTAAAGTGCTGTTTACTACCACTGTGATCCGATTACCCCACTGCTCTGCTCTCAGCTGTGTTAAATCCAGAGGTTCCGACCCCGCCCTGGGCATGTCAGGCCTGCAGCATCTCCCCAGCTGCCCTACTGCAATACACACATCTCCTCACATCAACTGCAAGAGCCAGAGTGTAACTTCTGTGCCTTTAGCTCCCAGAAGCCACTCAGAGATGCTGAAGCTGACAGCCTGACTGGAACAACAACCCAGAGCCCAGGAGCAAGGCCAAAGTCTCCCAGCAGAAAGCTCCCATGTTCACACTGCTCACAAGTGGAGGGAGTGTCTGAAATGTACAAATGGTATCAAAGGTGACCTCAGTGGCATGAATAGCATAGGTTTGTTTTCCCCATAAATAGTGAAACTGTAGCTTCTGAGCAGCACCTGGCAAAGGGAAAACGAACAGGAAAAAAATGATATAACAATGGTCTCCTGTTAGTATCATGGATGCCAAGGGGCACTGCATGGCTGTGGCCATCCTACAGGTCAAATACACACTGGTGAACCTAGAGGCTGAAATGAGTATACATCTTCTGGAGGGAAATCTGGGTCTACATCTTGACATGCTGGAGGGCTGTAAGGGAGCCAGCAGCATCTGTTGTTACCTGTCTTTAAGACATTGCTCCCAGGGCTGGAGGCATGGGTGAAGTGGAGCTGAATTCCTGTGCATGGAGTTGCAGCTCATACAACATCTTCTTCTGAATGAGCTCCTAAGCTTAATGACAATGAAAGGTGGCCAGAGAAAGACTTCTTATGAATAGAAACGCATTTCACCTTTGTAGGGACCATCTCACTGAAAAGCAAGAAGAAACTCTGTTTTGACTTCCAGGGCTCACCATCAAATGAGGAAAATCCTGTGATACACACTGCTCACTAGTTCCAACATGGAACTAATTTTAGTCAATTACTTAAAGAGAGTGAGCAAAAGCTTCTGAGGGCTGTGACAATACAGCCATCTGTAAAGCATCGCAGGTCACCAAATATTGAGTGATGGGTGGTGTTGAACCTTCAAGAGAGATTCATAACCCAGGGCTATCCAGGGTGACAGTGGGGCTGGGCAAGATTCACAACAGGGTCATCAGCAGGATACAGTCAGAGAGGCAAGACTGAAAATGGCATTGCTGTGTGGTAGTATTTTATGGAGAGGAGGTATGTGCTTGCATGAACATCTCAAATTCATGTCACGACATCATTTGAAAGTAATGCCTTTTGCTAGAAAAGGCCTGAGTTGGCCATACAAAACATGAGTGAAGCACTAACAGCCTGGAGTAGATGTTTGTTCTGCAGAAATGGCATTCTGGCCTGGCAAAGAGTAAAAGTGAAGGAACCCAGCTGGGCTCTCCAGCACTAGATCAGGTATCAGGGCAGTCGGTTTTCACTTGCAGTGAAAACCTCCCAGGGCTGTTGCAGGGAGATATCAGACATAGGGACCTACAGCACAACTTTTAAGGCATTGCTTGTCAGAGCAGAGCTATACTTCCTTTACTGACATGTCCTCTGTGTGTGGAAAGGACAACTTTCCAGAATGCTTGAGAACATTCATTCTCTTTTATAGTGTATGCCATTCAAGTTGCTGGCATATGCTGCCCATTGAAATAAATGGAGCTTGTCACTCCTGGATGTGTTCCTCGGAAATGAACGGTCATACAAATTAGAACTCTGAGCCATGAAAATCTGTGTCTTTTTGAAAAATCTGTGCTGGGTAGAGCTCGGCGGCTCAATTTCTGATTTCCTTGGGCATTTGGGTGATATTTTTTGTTTTCTACCAGTCATGTTTGCTATCTCTAGGCAGGGGGATTGGAGTTGCTTTACTAACCTCACAGGAGCCTTGAGGATGTTTTCAGGAGCAACCTTTTTGATCCCAGGCAATCAAGGCAACAAGGTCTGGATGCAAGGCAACCGTGGTGAGATCTGCCAGCAACAGGTAGACAGGCAGGACCTCTGGCTGTCCCCTTGCAATATGAGGGCAACTGTCCTGGGACTCTGTTTAAACTTCTTGTCTCCATACTAGTTAATGGTTGAAATTGGTGGTTTCGGATAAAACCCTATTTCTTTTTACATAGTACAAGCTGTTGGCTTGTGACCCTTGGTTTCTGTTTTGGTTCCCTTTGCTTGCTGGACTAGACCAGCTGCAACATTAAGACCAAGCTCTAGCTGTTACTGTAAAGTGGCAGGTGCCACCACCAGGCATGACCCTTCACTGCTGTATTGCTTCAATATGTTTGAAGATCATCCTTGCCATGTTAGTTAATGTTCACAGCCCTTGTGAGGGTGAAGAGTCTCAGCAGACAGATGGTGCACTTTTCAAAACAGAGGGGACTATAGTGAGCCATAGGTCAAAGGCCTCAGGAATTTCCTGATTGGTTCCTGCAAGAATAAAAATAAGCATGTATCCTTCAGACACAGTATTCTCTCTTGATCTAAATCTTGGTGGATTCACCATTACCCTTGGTAAAGTCCTCCACTAACCTGTTCTCCCCAGTGTTGAAAACACTGATGTGGAAAATGAGCATGTGTAATCTCAGCACCTAGCCACTGCATTTTCTTACATCCTGTTCCCTTAGTTTAAGTGGTCTCTTTTATCACATCACCAGGCTTAGGTAGGAACCATGTGAACAGCTGTGTGCATGTGTGTTGTACAGCTGATTTACCTGCATGTACCAGGTAGTAACTAGAAGTTTCTGGTTATGCAGAGCCTAGCTACAGCTACTGCTGCTGCTCTGATCAGACTTCTTGAAATTTCAGACAAGTGGGAAAATTCCACCTGGGCAAGCATTTTTGATAGAGAAGATGGGCCTGAGTAAAACTGACCATCTCTTAGTCCTTCTTAGATTACTACTCATTAGCCATGGCCATATCTGTTATTTAGCCTTCTTTTTGTTAAAGTAAACAGATCTGAAAGGTTTGTTACCATGTAGACAAGGCTAAACCTGTTTTGTTTCTAAGGTCTAGGATATTTCGCACTCTTCTTGTCCATAATCTTAGACCAAAACTGAGATGTTTTTTATGCTAAACTTCAAAAAAAACCAACCACCCCAATAAATAGATATTATGTTTTTTAGTTTATTAGATCATAATGTAACCTAAATGTTCCTGATACAGGCATGTAAGAAACCATATCACAATAAAATCATGGAAAGTACCTTTAGGAACCTAAGAATTCTTACAGTGGGTTAGGTAAGAAATATGCTGTATTCAGCTGTGACCAAAAAAACATGCCTGGGAAACCTTTGAGAACAAGGTGGTTCTCTGTGAGCCACACAATTTATGCTTAAGGATATGATAGTAAACATGTTTGCAAAAAAAACTAAGCAAGTTTACTGTATTACTGTGGCTTCTACCACATATGAATGCACGAAGAGTAGTGTTGAGTATGTGGGCAGAAGTGCCATACGTTTTCAGTGACTAAATTTGCTTGAAAGGATAAATAATGGGTGAAATATGGCTAGCTAGGGAAAAAAAGGAGGAATCTGCTGCTGCCTGAGCAGTAGGAAGGCATCAAGACCATGACCAAGACCATGATCAAGGCCTAGCTCCTTGAAAGCAGCTGATACCCTCAGACCGACCTGAGCCTGCGTCTGCAAATATGAGCAGACCTGCACACACGTGTTGTATAGCTTGGAGCCTTGGGAAACATCTTGTGGGGCAGGCACTATAGAAGTTAACAAAATAAAATGCACACCAATAACTAATGAGTAGTCTATGAATTAAGCAGGATAAGTAGCAGAAACTTGGTGGTTTTTGTACATGCCTTGTCTACCTTAGTGCGGGCAGCCAAAATTAAGTTGGAGAATTAGTGAGAAAGGGGGATGCAGATACAACATACCTCGTCCCAAAGGACCTTACTTGCATACATGTGTGCAGCTGTTGGCTGCCAGGGTGAGGGAAGAAAAAGTGGATGTCAAGACTAACAGGCAGCCAATGCATCTGTCTTCTGTCTTTCACTCCCCCGCAGTCAAGGTGGAACTTGGCTATTTTTAAATCTGATGTCTGTGTGTGTAGCCATAGGGAGTGCTTTTCCTTGTGAAATAAAAAAAAAAAAAAAGGAAAGATATAAGAAACGAAAAAAAGGAGATTTTGAAGCCACCTGTATTCCACAAGCAGACGTTTCTCCTTCAATTGATGTCACGTAACTCCTTCAGTCTGGCTTCCTTTCTGGACTTTGAAGAAGAAAAACTTGTAAAACAAAAGCCAGTTATCGTATTTAGCCAGATTAGGCCAGCTGATGAGAAGAAACACATACATTGTAGGGACTACCTCACTGGATAACCCCACTGCTCAGCCCTGTGCAGTTTTCTCTACACTCATGATCATTCACTGGTGGTTGCATTGAACACTCTTGAAGATCTGGGCAAATGTCTGGTGTTGCAGCCTCAAATAGGATGTGCCAATATGAAACAGAGTTCACAAGCTCAAAGCACGTCTGCAGGAGTGACATAATAGGCACCTAGCAACAAGGCAGTCATAAATGTCATTTTAATGCCACAATGCAAGTAGCCTATGGTAACAAGGTGGGCGCTGTTTAGGTGGTGTTTAATCAGTCATGTGGGTGGAAGGGCATCTGTTCGTTAACCTGAAGACATCTGAGGAGCTCTGTTGTCTCCTTTTGCCCTATATTAACACTGGCTGGTAATAAAGGTTTAGAGAATGATGATCACAAGGTAGCATTACTAGACATGGTTGCTTGTCTTTTAGCAAATGGTGGCTTTGATATTTCTTAGGCTAGAATTTGTTTGGATGTTAACAATCCCTGAGGGATTTGTTTTCCATCTTTTATTTTTTCCTTTTAAATTTTCAAACCTTACCTCTTGTATGGGGCAGCAAAGTCACAGCCTGAAACATTGACTGAGCACCTGAAGGAAAGACCCTGTCAGCCCTGGGAGCACAGGTGAAGGCAGTTCACCTGTGCAACCAGAAGGGGATGGAGCCAGGCTCTACCTCTCTTAGACCTCATTTAAAGGCTGACTGCCACTGAAGAAGGCTCTCCTGCTGGAGATCCCCCCTTTTGGAGTTCCTCCCCTGCAGGTCTAGATCCTTAAGTACAGTAGGGCAATCATTATTCTTCCTTTTGTAATCTCTCCTTGTTTGTGTTTTTACTCCTCTCTTTGTTTTGTTTCTGTCATTTATTTTACCTCCTGCTTCTTGGTTTTTAGGAATGATAAACTTTGCTTTTCTCTGTGTTAGTTTCTTTCAGTCATGACTGCTTCTGTAGCTTATTCTTCTGTGGTTTCTTTTCCAGTTCCACAAGTCCTAAGTCTGTGTAGTTATTTTGGTCATGTAGTAGCTTGCATGGGAATAGTTGCATATTTTTGTCTTAGCTGCATTTCCTTCAAAGGGACAATTTCTACTATGTCATTTGGTGCAAGGAAGGGCCCAGAATATATTCTCCAAATGTGAATGCATCATAGATTCATACAGTGGTACAATGGTGCTTTCAGTTGCATGTATCCCTTTCTTTCCCTGTTTGCCAACTGCCAAAATAGTTTTGTGTTCAGTAGTTTTAGGTCTGGGCGAAAGGTCCAGAAATGCCTGTGGCTGGTATCAGATGAGGAGGAAGTGAGAACTTCTCAGCTTTCATCTCAAACCCAAATTACAGTCAGAAAGCACTTTCAAACAATTTTACTCCTCTGTATCACAGAATCACAGAATTGTAGGGGTTGGAAGGGACCTCTAGAGAGCATCAAGTCCAACCCCCCTACCAAGGCAGGTTCCCTACACCAAGTTGCACAGGTAGGTGTCCAGGAAGGTCTTGAATATCTCCACCTCAACTTTGCCCCTGGAAAAGTGGATGTTTCCCAGTCTAGTGCAGAAGAAGCAATGTGAAATGAGGTGAATCTCTCTGAGATCTGTGGATGAATGTTTCCAGGAAAGGGAAAGCTGGTGTTAATTGGGGTCAGCCATTATTATGTCAATACAAAAGAAGCTGTAATTCTCCTCTTCGTCTTTCTCACTGTTTTTTTCAATGCTCTGTTCTCACTCCCTGCATTACCCTTGTAAACAGGAGCTAAAACTAACTGGTTAATAACGGAAAAGAATGATTAAACAACTCTAATACCTGGAACAAGCACCAAGAATAATGCTAGTATACAGAGCATACAAGGATGCAGACCAGCCATTTTATTTCCAGATGTGTGGTTTGGGTCAGCTGTAACTGTCTTTACACATGCTCCTGTGATTTGTATGGTCATTCCTGGTTCAGGAGGCAAACTGATTTACATCCCATGCCCTTGCCATTCAGGACAGTTGTCACATATTGATAGTAATGGCCTAGATGTCTCTTTCTCTCCCTTAAATGTATGATGGAATGTAAAGGAGATCTGGCCCTGCTCTTTATCTAGTGATGTGGAGCCTTCTATAACCTCCTTTATCAGGGGGTGCCTTAGGCTGCTGCTGGGCTGAAGCAGCTAGTCAGTTTGTAGGTTTCCAAGAAAGTCACTCAAGCATAACAGATTATTTGTTATTTCTAATAAGCTATTTCTAGGGAATACACACAAGAGTCAAGGAAGCGCTCTCCATAGAGACTCAATTCATTTTGTAGACTTTGTCTTTATACAAGCGTAATTGCCTTCTGCGCTTCAGCATAAACTTCTCCCTTATCATCCAGAGTTCTGTCTTTCTACCCCGGAATGTGTGGAAGATGGTTTTTGGTCTTTGCATTCTCAGTTATTTCCACTGGTAACTGCCTGCTGTACTGATAAGGCTATGTTGCATTTCTTCCCTGGCTTTTGAGATTTTTTTGTACTTCTCCCACCTGGTATTACAAACTGCTGTATGTCTTGTTCCTCCTCTTCCTGTAAGTTTGGCTTATGTCTCTAGGTTCTGGTACTTGTTTTGTATACTCCTCTTGAACATGTTTTCTTATATTTCTCAACATTAAATCCATCAGTAGTCTGCAGTTGTCTTATTTGTTGCCTAAACTCCCTACTTTTCTCTTCCCCCATCCCATTGCTATTATTAGTTACTGTTCATCATAAACTATTCTGAAATATTTGTTGGATGGTCCTTCATTACTTGGTAAGCCTTCTTTACCTCAAGTCAGACTAGTCTGAGCTTAGTCCAACACAGACTTCTTGAAGAGTAAAAAATCTTTCAATAACCTCCATTACCTTTTCAGAATTTCCTCATTAATTCAGACCATTCTGGGTGCCTAATGTTGAAGGTACAGGTGAAAAGATGTTCCAGTTTTTGTAGACTGTAGTTAAATGTCCAGCTCCTTGTAGATAGACCTCAACCGCTCTTCTTATCTCTATTGGGGCTGTGCCTATTGCCCCAAAAATTTGGTTTCAGTTTTGCTTTAGGAGTTGGACTTGATGATCCTTGTTGGTCCCTTCCAACATGGGATATTCTATGAAGAAACATTTGTTGAATGACTTTACAGAGAAATTTTCTATTCCTTGATCTCCAAGAGTATTTGGGAGGTGAACAGTTTCACAGGTCTTTGTGGGTAAGGGAAAATGGGGCATGGGTGAGTTATAGCCACAAATTCAGGTAAAGAACAGGCATCTGGTAGAGAACAGACAGGAACATGATCCAACCCGCTTTCCATTAAGGCACAGATGATAGCAGTGTGTATCTGGTAGGGGAACAGATCCCTGCCTATCTCTATATAATGGCTTAGGGTAGAGTGGTAACTATTGGAGCTCTGCTAAATCAAACATGATCATGTTTCCAGGGTCCTTGGTGCAGACATTCACTGGTCCTAGAACTTGGGAATATTTTTGAGGGAATCTGTGCACAGGCTGGTGTCAGATGCAGTCTTCATGGGGGTGCTTAGGCAGCATTGAGTCACCAAGTCCTCAGCTCAGTAAAATCAAGCCTTTGAGGTGGTGTTAAACTGCAGTGACTCTAGCTGGCTGTTGAGCATAGTTTGTATACAGAGTCCAGGTTTAAAGAGAGAAAATTACGTGGTGAGTTGCCTGCTGTGGGTACTGGATGTTATCTTCCCAACACCTGCTGTCTTGTAAAACTGAGGAAAGGCTAATGTAGTTTGATTCACTGCTCACTTAGGGTTGACAGATGATCTGGCAAGTCTTCTTGTAGCAGTTTAGGCTACTTTCATATCTAGCTGTCTGCCTCGTCTATCAGCCACAAGTTATTGCCCTTGTGACAGTGTAAATCTCAGCAGCTCCAGTTCATCATCTGGTGTCTCAGTGCTTTTAAGCTAATGCACCAGACTCTGCCATGGAAGAGCCATGAGAGGACGTATTCCCAGCTGCCAAACCTGAAAAGGGAGTAATGACAGGTGGGTCACCAGGAAGTTCTTCAGCTACTGCTGTGAGGCTCATTAAAGTTCACCTGTCAGAGCACTTGGATGGATTAAGTTATGGGTAACCAGGCTCAGAATCACTGCCTTGTGCTTAAGCAGACTTTATCTTGCAAGGTATGGAGGCTTCAACCCTGCTATGGATCCTTAGAGTTGTAGGTCCTAAAAGGGAGAAGGCTCTGTTTTCTTGATAGATTCAGGATTTCATGCCCATATCTATATTTTATGTGCTACAGTTGGAAAAAGTACACTTTTCATTTGTATCTTGTCAACTCAAGGAAAATTACAGGATGAGCCACGGGAGGAAGGAAACTGTGGACTGCAGCTAATAAATGGCCATTTACTAGGATTGCGAAGACTGGGTGATAGGAAGGTCTCACAAAGATGTAATTGCTTGAGGAGAATTAATATCACTGCATGGAACTTGGTGAGAGAATTCAGGCTTTTTATGCAAGTCCCTTGAGACAAAGGGGATGTTGCACTGTCTGGGACAAAGGAGAATGGGGTTGCAGTAGAGAAGAGGAAGATAAATGCCACAGGCTGAGTCAGGCAAGATTTGATTTTTATCTTCTTGGAGGGAGAATACTCTTAAGACTGGGAGCACAGTCTAAGTTTGGGAATATGAATTCCAGGAGTGTTCAGTCTTACTTGTGACTTTGAGCTTCAACTTATTAAACGAGTTGCCTGTGGCTGGAGTGCTGGGGCTTAGAGTCCTGAGCACTGTCAATGATCAAAACACACAGCCACATCCCACACAGGAAATAAAGAGAAATGAGAGACTGAGCTGAGAGGACAAGGCACACTTAGAAGCAAACTGGTAGGATGTGAAGATGTGAGATGCAACCTGGTTGGGATAATGATGTCAGGAAGGTTGCTGGTTTGCACACTGAGGGACACTTGTAACCAGAAGGGCTAATGTCTGTAGTTTCTGTCCCCAGCTGGAAGCTGCTGTGACACGTTTGCTGGGAGGAAGAGTGTGACTCTCAGCAGCAGTTGGGAGCATGGATCTCCTTCCAGTCAGGTGGAAATGTTATTCCACCGACACTGGATTGCTTTTGAAACTCCGACTCAAAGAGCTTGTATTTTCTCAGAGGCTGTGTGATAAGGAAATGATCTGGAGGTCCCAGGTAGAGGCAGGCAGGGTGCTGTGTCTGTTGGAGCCACTTGAGATAGTGTGACTATTCCAACTCTAAGACCTGAGGTCTCTCCTCTGCACTGTGGTCTTCTCCACTGACAACAGGCCAACAGTAGCTGCCAGGTCCGGCTGCATGGGTGTTTCCATGGTTTTACATAGCAAACAAGTGTTCTCCTCAGGAAAGTGGGAGGCAGGTATGCACTGTTCCCAAGTGTCAAGTGTGAGCATCAACACGGGAGAATTCCCATAGCAGGTCCCAGCCTGCTCCAGCCCTTCAAGTGGTTCCTCAGGTATATTCCCAATGGCATCTTCCTGCAAACCATGCAGCTTTTACCCATTCCCTGGTTATGCCTCCTGGAGCCACAGTAGAGGCTGAGAATTTGCCATGCTGCCAATATTGGCATTGGCTTCCTTCTCACCAGGAGCCTAACTGCACTTCAGGCAGCTGGGAAAAACAGTCATTTACAAATGTAATGAGATAGCACTGGACAAACTAAGTAAATACTGTTTGGGCTGCATTCATATTCCTATGCCATGAGAGCTGCATTTTCATGAGAGAGACAGTCTGGCCCCCTTGGATAATCTTAATCGTTTTTGACATGAAGGCTTCTTCTCCTATTTCATGACTTATTTCCCCAGTATCGTTTAAATGTATTAAAACACTGTTAGCGTAGAAAGTAGGCATCATGTTAGCATAATATCTAATCAGAACTACTCTGCCTGTCCCCGCAGGGTTTCTTTATTTATTTATTTTGTGGCTGTTTGTGCTGTTTTCTTGTTAGATTGGAGAGCCCTTCCTTGACATACTCATTTGTTCTGCTGTGTAATGGAATAGGATCTTCCAGAGCTGCTGACATCTGCTTTACTCTTGAGATCTGCAACTCTCAGCCTATGAAGTAACAATGATAATAATAATAGCGATGATAATCATCATAGTGTGAGGAAGGCTGAGAAGTGAAGCATGAAGAGGAGAAGACAAAAAACAGAAGAGGGAAAGAATGGGATGGCAAAGAATATTTTGAACACTGTGACTGTGTTTTTACTGACCCTAATTCTCCACTCACTTACCCAAGCTCTGTGATTGCACTGTCCTGTGGACTGCAATTGATTTCCTCATGACTTTTTACACTGAGAGGGAGAGGGGATCAGGCACTGTGGTTTATGTGATCAGGATACTCATTCACAGGTATATCCAACTCTGCTTTTGTGCTAATACATTGCTTTGATTCCTCAATGGCATTGCGGTATTGATTTTGAAGGGAATTATTTTTTTCACTGCTTCTGAGGATCTGGACAGTGTAATTTCTCAGGGACTTATTCAGCTCCCCCCCTCCACAACTTCATCCTCACATGTCACAACTGAAATAATTGGCACTGTATGATATGAAACTGGAGGGATGCAATCCCAAAGACCGAGGCAATCACATCTGCAGCAGACTTGACAAAAAGCTGCATGAGAGAGAGTTGTTGGGATAAGTGCTGTCTGAAAAAGGCCTGGAAGATGTGAGTCCTGGGTCATCTTCTCTGAATCCTGCTCTGCTGAGATAAAGCAGACCTCTGTACTAACTTAGGGCAAGGAGAGATGATAGTGTGCTGCAAGGAGGGAGAGAAATAAAAGTTCCTAGGATTAAAAAGATTTGGTCATTTTGAGCTTCAGAATTCTGTGGCAGGGGAGGTTAACCAAATGTGTTAATCTGAGTGTGGTTGTTGCATCACCCCCCAACATAATAGGAATTCTTGAAATGACTTAAAATGGAACTGAAACTTGGGACTGATGGTATTGAAAAGTAAAGATATAGAGATGATGTTCATGACTGAACTCAATGACCGTGGCCAACTAAAAGGTGAGGAAACACAGAAGGGCTGGAAAGTAGTGAATTTAGCCCATATTGAGAAGTTACAGTCATAACTAAATTCATAACAGTCATGAAAGCACCCAAAGCAAAACTTGGGTTCCAGTGCTTGTTGTGTTCTTCCTTTCAGAGGGTCGGGCTGGGCTCAAGATCCTGGCTTATAATGGATTTCCCAAGTCCTGCTTCTTCTGGCCCAGCATTTGGCTCTCCTCAGAGGTCCCAGTTCGCACTATTAAGGTTATCAGTGTTGTTACTTTAACTGGACATTGCTGTAAGGGACATATTAAAAGTACTGGTTGGATTATTCTTCTATGAGTTCAATGTATATGTCATGGGAGTATGAGACAATACACGATAGGAAAGAGGTTCATGAGAATTAGAGATGGATGTGATTTGAGATACCATCTGCACTCTTTTTCCCCTGGTAGATGTTTGTAAAATATCTTTTGAGTGTTTTGTCTAGCTTTAAAAACTCTAGCTAGCAAAAGCCATTCTGTGCCCCATAGAAAGCTTTTCCTTTGAACAGTGCACCTTATGCCCTCAAAAAAGTAGCATTTCAGACGTTATCCCTTGAGATCTCCAGTGTCCCACTCCACATCAGACCTGAGGAGGATGGATGTGCAGGAAGGTATGTCTGTTTTGCTATTACTTGGACTATACTAGACTGATAAAAGGATGCTCAGAGGGATTTTAGTATCATTCAATTTGATTTCAGGTGGTCATTTTATTTCAGAAAGTGCTAGTTTCCTGGAAAGCTAATGGATTCTTATTCCTGTTAAGGTTAATTGGGTCTGTGGGTATGGTCACCCATTCTTTGGTATTCTCTATATTAAGAGTAAAGTTCATTTGTAGTTTTTGTCATTGTTATTAACTGCTATGCTATGTTTTCTTGTTTTGCTCCTGACTACACCCCCACAATACTTCTCCTGTGCTTACAAGTAGTTGTTCTTTCTTGTTTGATGCCTAATCAAACCAGAAACTTTCTGTGCACATCCTTTCCTCATAATAAATCCCTCTTGTCACACTCTGTGGTCACTGTTCCTCCTTACAGTTTGTTCTTGCCTCTGTGGAAACTGGGTGCTTGCAGTAAGTTCTCTAGGCAAAATTGATATTTTGGAGATCTTTAAATTGGACCTGTTGTGTCCAGAGGAGGGCCACAAAAATGCTCCAAGGGATGGAAAACCTCCACTATGAGGACAAGCTGAGAGAACTGGAGCTGTTCAGCCTGGAGAAGGCTCCAGGAAGTCATGAGATCAGCCTTTTCAATATCAAAAGGGAGCTAAAAGAAAGCACTGACACTTCAGCAGGATCTGCTGTGATAGTGCAGAAGGAAATGTTTTTTAGAATTTAGACTGGATATAAGGGGAAAAAAAATTACAATGACAGTAGTGGGGCACAGGAAACACTTTCAGATTGGAAGAGGGGAGAATAAGGCTGGTTATCAGGAAGAAGTGTCTTACAATAGTTGTAGTGAAGCACTGGAACAGGTTGCCCAGAGAGGTGGTAGGTGCCCCATCCCTGGAAACATTCAGAGGCTGGAAAAGGTTCTGAGCAACCTGACACGCTGTAGATGTCCCTGTTCATTGCAGAGGAGTTGGACTAGATGACTGTTCAAGGACTTTTCCAACTCAAAAAATTCTACATATTTTTCTTGTCTTGCTTGTTGAATGAGTCTTGGAAAAGCCTCAAGAAGCATTTTGAAGGCTCTTGGTATAGGGGAGATCAAAGCTTGTTGGGATGGCTGGCAAAGTATGCAGCTGGGAGAAGACATTCAGGATCAGAAGAACAACAAATTTTAAAACAAATGAAGAGTGGGAGTTATACATTTTATTTAAACCTTGTGGATCAGCAACTGGCTGGTAGGACTTCGAATTCACAAAAGTGAAGCATCACTGTAAGAAGCAAGTGTAGATGTCAGGTTAAGTAATATCCTGTTTTCAGGAAACTCATGAATGAACACATACAAGTAGCTCTGTGCAGTGTGAATGTGGAACTGGCCCTCTTCACCCACTCCTGATGTTGGAGGTGTTTTAGCACCTGCTGAGAGCTGATTTCAAAGAAGCTCTACCTCAGACAATCAGCAGTCTCTTGCTTACCTCAAAACCAGACAGATGCTATCTTTAGAGTGTAAATAACAGAAGAGAGGACAACTTTCATTGCTATAGTTATATCAGATGTGATTAACCTTAGTAAATAGGTGCTGACAACTACTGGATTTTCAAGGCGAACACTCTCAGAGAGCAGTTTGCAAACTAACCTGCTTCAATCATGAACCACTTTTCTCAAGTAGTAGTGTCTTCACAGTGAAGTTATCATCCATGCTGTCCTCAAAATACTTAACAGCATCCTGGGAAGGTGTACCTCGGGACTTGCTCCTGTCATTGCAATATAACTGCGTTTTCCTGTGGGTAGCAGAGAAGTAAAATCTTCAGTGAATCTGAATGTCATATAGTTGTCCTTTCACAGGCACATAAGGAGAAAGACTGCTGCTAAATGACACATCTTGGTGCTACTGACACATATGAAGTGGGATCTATCTCAGTGAACTTCTCATGTCCACACTCCACCTGAGATTGTTCCTCTGGATTCCCTTTACACTCTGAATGAAAGGAAACAGTTAGATGGTGCAACTTATCTAGACTGTTTCATACACTTGTGATAAGGTGAGGTGACTCGCTCATCAGAAGGATCCATTCCTCCCCATCAGAGGGAGTCCAGACTGATGACTGCAGTGGTGGTACTCATTCCAACAAATTGTACCCTGACATTCAGATGCCTTTGCAGTCACGTGTAGGTATGTCCTTCCCTTCAGCTGAGCTTCATCTCTTTGCACCCTTGCTTCTCTGCTCTGGGTCAGCTCATTTTCCAACCATTTTGCATTAAAGAGACTTTTCTATTTCTCTAGTTGACACAGAAAATTGCAGGAGCTTGTTGGGAGACTCCAAAGAGTCTGTAACTTGTCTCATTTTGGTATCTCCCTGCAGAGTGATGTTTAAACCACGCTTTTTTTCCCCATGCACCATTGGAATCTCTGTCCAGTCACTTGTTCTGCATCTCCAAACCTCTGCCTTTATGGTCTATTTGGCTTAGAAGCCTACAGCAGCTGGAGGACTCAGTTGTTACTGGTGTTGTCATGCATGGGAGTTCCTTTTGAGCAGGATTTGGGGNCCAGAGGAGGGCCACAAAAATGCTCCAAGGGATGGAAAACCTCCACTATGAGGACAAGCTGAGAGAACTGGAGCTGTTCAGCCTGGAGAAGGCTCCAGGAAGTCATGAGATCAGCCTTTTCAATATCAAAAGGGAGCTAAAAGAAAGCACTGACACTTCAGCAGGATCTGCTGTGATAGTGCAGAAGGAAATGTTTTTTAGAATTTAGACTGGATATAAGGGGAAAAAAAATTACAATGACAGTAGTGGGGCACAGGAAACACTTTCAGATTGGAAGAGGGGAGAATAAGGCTGGTTATCAGGAAGAAGTGTCTTACCATAGTTGTAGTGAAGCACTGGAACAGGTTGCCCAGAGAGGTGGTAGGTGCCCCATCCCTGGAAACATTCAGAGGCTGGAAAAGGTTCTGAGCAACCTGACACGCTGTAGATGTCCCTGTTCATTGCAGAGGAGTTGGACTAGATGACTGTTCAAGGACTTTTCCAACTCAAAAAATTCTACATATTTTTCTTGTCTTGCTTGTTGAATGAGTCTTGGAAAAGCCTCAAGAAGCATTTTGAAGGCTCTTGGTATAGGGGAGATCAAAGCTTGTTGGGATGGCTGGCAAAGTATGCAGCTGGGAGAAGACATTCAGGATCAGAAGAACAACAAATTTTAAAACAAATGAAGAGTGGGAGTTATACATTTTATTTAAACCTTGTGGATCAGCAACTGGCTGGTAGGACTTCGAATTCACAAAAGTGAAGCATCACTGTAAGAAGCAAGTGTAGATGTCAGGTTAAGTAATATCCTGTTTTCAGGAAACTCATGAATGAACACATACAAGTAGCTCTGTGCAGTGTGAATGTGGAACTGGCCCTCTTCACCCACTCCTGATGTTGGAGGTGTTTTAGCACCTGCTGAGAGCTGATTTCAAAGAAGCTCTACCTCAGACAATCAGCAGTCTCTTGCTTACCTCAAAACCAGACAGATGCTATCTTTAGAGTGTAAATAACAGAAGAGAGGACAACTTTCATTGCTATAGTTATATCAGATGTGATTAACCTTAGTAAATAGGTGCTGACAACTACTGGATTTTCAAGGCGAACACTCTCAGAGAGCAGTTTGCAAACTAACCTGCTTCAATCATGAACCACTTTTCTCAAGTAGTAGTGTCTTCACAGTGAAGTTATCATCCATGCTGTCCTCAAAATACTTAACAGCATCCTGGGAAGGTGTACCTCGGGACTTGCTCCTGTCATTGCAATATAACTGCGTTTTCCTGTGGGTAGCAGAGAAGTAAAATCTTCAGTGAATCTGAATGTCATATAGTTGTCCTTTCACAGGCACATAAGGAGAAAGACTGCTGCTAAATGACACATCTTGGTGCTACTGACACATATGAAGTGGGATCTATCTCAGTGAACTTCTCATGTCCACACTCCACCTGAGATTGTTCCTCTGGATTCCCTTTACACTCTGAATGAAAGGAAACAGTTAGATGGTGCAACTTATCTAGACTGTTTCATACACTTGTGATAAGGTGAGGTGACTCGCTCATCAGAAGGATCCATTCCTCCCCATCAGAGGGAGTCCAGACTGATGACTGCAGTGGTGGTACTCATTCCAACAAATTGTACCCTGACATTCAGATGCCTTTGCAGTCACGTGTAGGTATGTCCTTCCCTTCAGCTGAGCTTCATCTCTTTGCACCCTTGCTTCTCTGCTCTGGGTCAGCTCATTTTCCAACCATTTTGCATTAAAGAGACTTTTCTATTTCTCTAGTTGACACAGAAAATTGCAGGAGCTTGTTGGGAGACTCCAAAGAGTCTGTAACTTGTCTCATTTTGGTATCTCCCTGCAGAGTGATGTTTAAACCACGCTTTTTTTCCCCATGCACCATTGGAATCTCTGTCCAGTCACTTGTTCTGCATCTCCAAACCTCTGCCTTTATGGTCTATTTGGCTTAGAAGCCTACAGCAGCTGGAGGACTCAGTTGTTACTGGTGTTGTCATGCATGGGAGTTCCTTTTGAGCAGGATTTGGGGTGGTTTAATGTCTGCCAGTCATCTCCAGCCTAGTGAGAGTGTGTCTGGTCGATGAACTGTGGATTCTCAGGGTGGGGCGACTCCATCCCTCCCAACAAATAAACCTCAGAGAGGCTCACCAGAGGGTGGCAACAGTCTTGATGGCACAGAACTAGTATAGGAACTCTGTGATTATTCTGTTCCGTGTGGCTCCTTTCTCACCTTGTCACTGGCCTGACCAGTTCTGAAGGGGATGAGCTGTTGTAAGGGACAGAATTGTGCAAAAGCTCATTTACAGGCTTCTGCAGGCCTTCCCTTGGGTGTGACTTGATGCTTTTCCTTTCTCCCCTCTCCAGTCTCCAAGCAAGGCAGTTCAGCAGGCAGTGTAAATGTTCTCTGCTACTCAAAATACAGGCCCCCAGGAAGTTGCAGCAGCTGAGTGCTTGCTCCCATCTCTCTTCCTTCTCCCTCCTGATCTCCATGCTTCTTTGTCTCCCTTGGCCTCCCCTCCCTTTGTCTGGTTTCCCTCTCCCCCATGATCTCTCCGCCTGTGTCTCGCAGCCCCTCTCTGGAGACAGGCCTAGTGGCCTGGCCGCCATCTGCTGCCTGTTTTTGTCAGCGTGTGCGCGGCCAGGCCCGCGTGTGCATGCGGGGTTTTTTATGAGGTTGAGATCAGATGGCATCTAATCGATCGTCATGGTCTCCATGGTTACCAGGGTGACAGAGTACTTGGGAGAGACACATACTCCAGCCTGGGGCTGTCAGACCATTCCTGAGAGAAATAATACCAAAACGGAATCAAGCCTCTTCCATCACGTTTCATGCATTTACATCCTCCTTGGAGCCAGGAACATGCAGCTCGTGCTTCTCTGTGACACTCTCACCCCTCAGCTTGGTGGCAGGAGGGACAAAGCAGGCTCTGCACAGGCACAAGTGTGAGCAGATATTTGGGAAAGCAGAACCTGCCCCCTTTCTGTTGCTGCTTATTTATTTATTTATTATTATTTTTCTCCTGGTCAATGTTGTAACCATAATGGTTATTTTTATTCTTCTAAATTGGATGGTTAGTCTCTCAAATTGGCTAAAGGCAATGATATCCTCCCGGAAGGGAATTGCAATCTATTAGTATTAGCAGCGTCTTTTCTTCCCCGGCCTCAGCCCCCAATACTAGACAGTCTTTAGCCCTTGTTGTGACAGATCAATCAATCTCTCTGTGATTCCTGGTTGGAAGCAGGCGGAGTGTGATGCTAAGGATGAATTATGGAATTAGAAGAGTTCTTTGTCTTTAGAAGCAGATTGAGTCAGGCAAGGAAACATCTCTGACCAAGGCAGTTAGCATGTCAGAAGCATGGGCATTGAAACTGAATATGATCCTGGATGGACCTGGGGAGGAGGAATCTGTCTTCCACGCACTGCAACACAGCAGCACTGCCCCCCTTCATCCCCTGAATAATCCAGGAGTTTCAGGATTGCCTGCAGTTCACCACCTACAAACATAGAGCCCTGCCTGTTGAAGAGTTCCCTCCCATCATTGGCCATACTGGGCAAACATGACCAGGTCTTTGGGTTGACCTCAGCATCACTCCCCAAAGGCAATCAGTCTATATCTTCTCTCATTTGCTACAGTCACAACATTAATGCCCATCAAACCTGGTCCTTTGCAGTGCTGATGATGCCCTGACTGCCTCCCTGCTCATGGTAGCACAAAGGGCTTTGGAAATGTTGAGTGTAAACAGAGCCAAAGGGAACTGACAACACCAATAGATGTGGCTGTGATGGCTGAGAGACTGACGGCCCAGTAGAGCTCTTCAGACATCTGGAGGTGCCGACTTACTGCTGCTACCTGTAAAATATATCATATCAGAGCATCTCTGGCCAAGTAGAGCTCATGGAGCCACACATGGTTTGAGTGCAGCATATGCCTTTATGTGTCTCTTTTTTCTTCCTGAATTCTGAATTAAACTGATTTTCACTCGAAGCTTGCAATTATGCTTTGCTCTTTTGCCTTCCAAGTAGAAGCAGAAGGTGCCCAAGCTGGGTTGCTCTGTTCAAGCTGTAAATATGCACTTAGAGTAGGATTCAACTGTCTAAACAGAGTCATTGCTGGTGACATCCTACCCAGCCTATATGTGCTAGCCCCAAAATGCACTGGTTTTCCACTAGACCTATGCAACATCTGCTAGGCCCCTTTGCCTGCTATGGAAGTGTAAAAGAGCACCAGACATTTGTATAGCCCAACCCCAGCCTGATTCTTGGAGAAAAGCATTAGCTTAAACTGGCGCAGATATCCATGAGGTGTGAGAACCCTGCCATCACATGGCACTCTGGTGTGGAAGGGTGAAGCAGGTTGTGGGGTGGTGAAACAGGAGCTGCGATGCTGCAGGCTGGAGGAGGTGATCAGCAGACCAGAGGCACAGCTTTTGGGGGAGGGGGAGGAATTAGCTCACAAAAAGCACGGGATTGGGGAAAAGAACTTTGTAGCTGTGTTGAGTGCTTCTTTCACTCGCGGGTGCAGCAAATGGAGCTTGTGGTGTGAAAAGACATGGTGGTTGTACCACAAAAGTCTTCTCCCCTTTCTTTGAAATATGTGTCACCCAGCTCTCCACCCCTCACCAGTAAAAACTGTTACAACTTGAAATATTTCCTCATTGGTGGGCTGCCAGGGGTGATGTTTCAGTGTTTCCTACTTAAAAATAATCTGTGATGCTGCCTATTTAAATTCTGATTCTACTCCCTCCCTACAGCACAGCATCCCTGTTTCTAATCCACAAGGTGGGAAATCCTCTACTCCTTAATATTCCTCAACCTTAAATACCATGGGCCTCCTCATACTGTACAAACACAAACTAATTAAAGTCATACAAATACATCCCAGGAAGAGAATAAGAATGTGCTCGCTTGGGGGAAGGCTGCTGGCTCCCACATCCCAGGAAAGCTCCCTGGCAGTTTACATTGTTCTTTTTGCAAGGGATAATTTACGTTTCCACTGAAACAGCAGCCGTGTGCATGGAGGAAAAAAGAATGTAAACATGACAGCATCTTTGTGAATGCAGCAAGGTGCTGGTGCCTGCCTCTGCGTGCTCCATAATATATTAATACACGCTGGCTGGCCAATCCCACTGGAGCATTCAATCATGCCATATTATAATAGAATTTAATGGAGTTGGCAGCTAAGACCTAGTTGCTGGAGACATGCGAAAGACCTTTGCAATGAGGATCTACAATTAATAAAGGAAAGGGCCATAGATTTTTGGAGAACCTCATAAAAAAGTAAAATATCGACATTGATCATGGCACGTGAGGATATTAGACACGTAAATCTGGCTATTGCCTTTATTTATTTATTTGCACATCTTTAATATTATAGGCACAGGTTTCCCTGAGGCCAAAATGCAATTTCTCTCTCCATTTCTCAGCAGGAGCTTTTCATCTCCCTATTCACCAGGTTTTGAATTGCACATTTAATAAGCGATAAAGAATCCCCGTCTCTTTTCCTCAGGCCTAAAAGCCCACCGTTTCCCCCCTTTTCTTCTGCTTGTTTTGATGGAAACAGTGATCTACTTTAACCAGTAGTAGGTTCTTTCTGGGTGAGAGTGGAGCTGGAGGGGATCTGGTGCCAAAAGTGCGTGTCTGGACATCGGAGCCTGACCAAGTGCATAGTGTGTCAGGGTAACTGGGAGTGCTGGGCCAGGCAGAGACAGGAGACCAGGAGAAAGAGTTTGCAGTACCATATTCTGGCTTCCCCCAGCACCCTACCTAGAGTTATTGGTGCCTATATCAGAGCAGCAGAAAAAGGGGTTGAATTATTAGATATCTCTGTTTTAAGACCAGCTGTCTTAGATTACTTTCTTGTCAGGTGAATCAGCCTTGTTTCCCTTCCACTTACCCACATGCAGACAAGTTTCCCCAAGATAGGTGATGTCTTGTTCGATGTGGAAGGGGCCACGTGCCTGTATCGTGGCCACCCGCCTGCACAGTGTCACCTCACCCACTCCTCCTGCAAATTGAGTTTGTCAGTACTCAGCCGCACAGCTGAGCGGAGTCTCCATGCCTTAGCTCTCTGGGGAGACAGGAGTTGGCATAAGCCACTCCATAATGGGATCCAGAAACAAAGGAGCGTGAATGAAGTGCTAATTGCATTCATAAAGACATTAACAAAGGAATTAAAATGGCAGAAGCTTCCTTTCCCCCTCAAGATTCACATAAACAACAACAAAAAAATATTAATAATCGCTGAGGTTTCCACTGTTTTGAAGGGATTGTACTGAGATGTGGCATAAGCACTTGGAAACACCATTTTGGTGACTTTGCTTCTGTATCAGGGATGAGACAATTTATTCCTTCAGCTTCTCCTGACTTGCTTCCCTGGGCTTCCTTCAAAGGACAGAAAGATCAATCTTCTCTTTCCAACTTCTTTTTTTTTTTTTTTTTGCATTTGGTAAAAGTAAGGAAGTCATAGGAAAAACAAACCTGTGCATTTTCCTTCTGAAACAGCAACAAAATGACCTCAGAAGTTTGGCAGGTGATACACTGGAAAATTCCTCTATAAAATAGAGCAAAACCTCTCGTCTATTTTTTTCATCTTGCTCGGCTCTGCTTGCCCTTCCATGGAAAAAAGGAAAGAGGACACGCTGTCTGTTCCTACTCAGTCAGTTTCAACAGAGTTTCATCTTTCCATTACCAAAACTGAGCACTCTGCTCATATTTGCATCGCTAATACCAAAAGAAACCATTTACCTGTAAAAAAATCCCCCCCCATCGATGGGATCATCATTCCCCAGGGGAATATTCCTATTAGCACTGAGCTTAAAAAAGCTTGTTTTGCAGACCCTAAATGCTGAGGCTAATTCAATATGTTCACACCAGTAAAACAGGAGATTGTTGCTTTTCTGAATACTTGACTGTGTTTATTGTCTCTCCCCATCTCTTGCACTCGCCTTCCTTCCGTCTGTGGCTGTGGGTGTCGTGCTAGAAACAGCTACCACTACAGCCTGCTAAACATTTTTGTTCCATTTGCCAACTTTCAGTCACTCATCACTCTTGAATACATTCATTCTGGGGACTGCAAGCCAAGGTGGGGGCTATGATGGGAGGTCTGGGCAGAAAGGAAGGGATATGTTGGGAGGGATGGGGCAGGTGAGAGGGAGATGGAGCCTCTGGCCCTGTACAAGTTGGGGACGCTGTCTCTCTCACCATCAGAATGTGTCTGAATCAGGTGTGACCCTCATCCCTGACAATGCTGCACCACCCCAAGAGCTCCTGAGAATGGATGCTGAAAGCATCAAGAAGTGATGAGAAGAGGCCACGCTGGGAGGAAGAATGAAGCAAACACACATTGAAGCGATTTTCTATGTTACAGACAGCTATAGGAAAACTGGTTATCAGTTAGCAGCAGCAGGATTTTGTGGGGAGCAATAGGAGCAAGTGCAGGGCACAGCCTTCCCCTTCTTCTCAGTGTACCCAGCTCAGAAGGGAAGCACTCCCTGCTTGTGGCTGAAGAGTAGCTGAATGAGGAGCCCTTTTCCAGGCCTTCTCTCTAAATAAATGAGATGTGCATCCTCAGTGCGGTCAGCTGGGAGGGAGAAGCCTATCTCAGGAGTGATGGCAGGTGCTGCTGAGCTATTTCCATTTTCCAGCTCTGCAACCTCAGGAACCTCTTTAATCCAAACCACCCGCCAAGCCCCATTCACTGGTGCTGAAGACCAGACTGTTTTTGGATTCATTTTTAAGGCTGCCTTTAATTTTTTTTGAAGTATCTTGCTGGCAGATTTCTGGTCCCACCTGGGATTCAAGAGATTTGCACGTATCGCTTTCTCTTTTTCATTCATTTAAAGGGACACATCACGGCAAGAATGTAGACTGCTTTTAATGGAGGGAACATGGGGATAAAGAGATATGAAAGAAAACCAGGACGTACAAAGATGCTTTGTTAGATTCGTTAGAAATGAAAGCATTCCTTATTTGATTTCTGTGTTCACTGTATCAGCCAGCGGAACCCACAAGCATTGAAGTAATGTATGAGAATCAGAGACTGAGTTTGAGAAATTCCCCCAAACTCACCAAGAATCTCAGTGACATAAACTCAGCAGAGAAAAGAGTAGCATAGCGCAGGGGTGTGATAGCAATTACTCTGGTTTTAGGCATTAGTAGTGGGAATAGAGCTAGTAAAACTACAGATCCACTAAAACCAGCCCAGTTTTTAGTTAGGGCTTGTGTTCCATAGCTTTGAGCATTGTTGACACATGTTAAAGGTAGACCACTTTTTTAGGAACTTGTCCTGCTTTACAGGCACATATGTGCACACACACACACAGACACACATACACAGGTACTGTTCCAAGTGCTTCTGGTGTCCAGCTTGCTGAAATGCTTTCAATTAGTGTTTGGAAAAGGTTGACTCAGTCAGAGTATGTGATACTTGCCAGAGACAAAATTAGTTTTAGTGACTGCTGTTCTCCATCCAAAAAACCAAAGCCTTGTTCTCCCTCTCTGTCTTCCCTTCCATTAGGCAGTGAGTGTTGTCATATAGGTGCTCAGCTGATTTTTAATGTCATGGAAACTTCATCTGCAAATTCGTTAGGAACTGTTTAGTGAAGCAGCCTAGTAAAACAGATGATTAATATTGGTAAGCTCCTTATTTACATATTAATTAGTCTCTGTACTCAACTAATTAAAATGGGGCTGCCTGTTTGTAGACTTTCTGAATTCCAGATTGTTGCTATTGCTCCCATGTAGGGGCATTTAGCAGAGAGAAGGCAGGCCATTGATGCTACCCACCAGCCAACCTAAGCAACATTTTAGGGCATTGGAGGCTTGTGAAATGTCAGGCTGCAATGACTAAGCAGTGATCCTGCTTCCCAGTGACTCTTGGGGAGCAGCAGCACTGCTGAAGCTGGCCAAATCCAGGAGAAGCAGAGCATTGTGGGGCACAGACAAGCTCAAGGGAAGCTGTCCTTATGTCTTGAGACACTCAGCTTCATCTAGAGGTGAAGCCCATAGCCAGGGCTCAGCCTGATTATCCAAGACTCGAAAACTGAAGGTTAATTCTAACTTCTGTCTCTCTGATGGAGCTCTGCAGGGGTGTCACAGATACCAGGCAGCAGCTATCTTTTCACAGGTGAAGAGCTGCACATCCTTCATCCATATTTCCCTACTGGCAGTGGCTGGGTGGGTGGACTGCAAAGAACCCTGCTGTTCACTCCTTGCCATGAAGGTTTAGCTCTCAAAACATGGATCTCTGATGTCTTCAGGGCAGGAGGAGGCTGCCTCATCCTGGTTGAGGACACACCTTAGTCCCTTTACTGTCCCCCCATGTGCTTCCAGACAGCACACCTGCTGATGGCCATGGCCCTCCTCAGTCCTCCTACCACCCCTTTCAGCTCCTGCTGTTCGTGCTTCTGGACCTGCTTCTTGGCTCCCTTCTCCTTCACCTCCCCATGCATCTGGTGTTAGTTGCTCCCAGCTACTGGCGTACCCCACTTTGCCATCCCTGCACTAGTACAGAATTCCTGGAGAAATATGGGAACTGAGGATAAAACACTACAGTCTGAGAAACACTTTACACGTGTATATTTACTGCTGCAAAATGTTTTGCATGGCAGTGACAAGCAGGTTTTCTCAAACTGTCTGCACATAGGGTTTTTCCTCACCCTAGCTGCCAATAGCAGTTTGACAGGTTTTATTATACTCCATTATTCACAAGAAGCCAGGTCGCTGTGCCATATGCTGTCCAGTCCTGCTCAAGCTAACCATGTGCCCGTGTTGGCTGCTCACCAAGGCTGGTTAAAACCTGCTCATTTTTGGATTCTATTTGTTTTGAAAGAATTGGAGATGGGGGCTTCAGGTCAGGCATTCCCATGTGTTCCATTGCACAAATTTGCTCATTCTCAGCTGCCCAAAAGCCAATTCAATTGGAAAACTGGGTGTCCTAGTATGGTGTGGTCTTGTGGATCTTGTAGGAACCTGCCCTGTTCTGAGACTGGTGCAGCTTGAGACAGGTGAAGAGCCTTAAACCTCGCTGGAAACATGAGCAGTGAACTCAACCTGGAGCGCAGCTCTCGAGATGATTTCAAGTACAGACACACAGCAAGGAACAATGAAATGCTTCTGAGACTGATTCTCTGCTGTGCTGGCAGCAGCTGCTTTAGAGGCATCACAGCTACAGCAGGCGTTGTACTTGCGTATGGCTGGACAGTTTTTGAGGCATCTTCCAATCCTGCACTCACTGCCTCATGGCCATGCAGCTTGCTACAGTCTGCAGTGCAGCTGCTTCTGTTGCTGTGTTTTGTCTGAATATTTGCTGACTTTTCTTGTAATTACCAGTGCGTAGCCCAGTCTAGGAGGAACATTTTTTACCGCTTTTCAAGTTTGCTAACATTGAAATTTCTCTCTTACCTATTGTTTGCACTGTTTCTGTTCTCAGGGCACAGTTTTCTTTTTCTTGCTGTCTCCATTTTGCTGATCCTCCTTGCTGCTCCCAGTTTTTTCTTTCCAACATCAGCCAAGCTGATGGCAGAGACTACTAAAATGCTCTCCCATTCCTGGACTTGACTTTTGTATCTTTGGGTGTGCTGTCTGCTGATTCTCATCCATTACTCCTGGTGTTGTTTTCCTTGCTTGTGTGACTTCCAACAATCCTGCACTGGAAAACGGAAAGAAGACCTGTTTTGTTGTGTTAAAAACCTCTTTCTATTGCTAGCTGCTGTTCTCTTCACTGAGCTCACGCTCTTGACTGGCACGGCCATGCTATATCAGATGAAATGCACTTCAAAGGCAGCATCCTGTGTGCAGCAGTGGCCAGCAGCAGCTGTGTGGGAAAGAACATAAAGACTCAGTAGGAGAAAAGGATCTTCTGAGCCATCACCAGTTTAGGGATCTCATAAGTCTCTTCGACCTCTGAGAAGTTCCAGAAATTGTAGCTTTTCAGGTTTGATGCCTTCCACGTGATTTCCTTTCCAAAGCCTTTCTGCAACTCCTCAGCTATTTTCATGCTGCTTCTGTGGTTATGTCTACATACATTTGGGAAACAAGCAAAATCTGTGATGCGTTTCCCTCACCATGCTTCATCCACTACCAGCCTGTGACTCCTCTAATCACACTGCCACAAGGATTCTCCAATGCTGGGCCACCTACAAACTCCAAGGATAGCAGTACTGTGTGGCACCACAAGGACCCAACAGAAGACTCACCCACCCAACACAATCCATGTGATATCATTGTGGTGATATGCAGAAAACATGGCAGTAGCCTCTGGCTGGGAACTGTATGCCTCCTGTTGCCTGCACTGAAGTGAGGTGCTATTTAAGCGTATGTTGGTGACGAGGCAATTTTGATTTCAAGAGATAAAATTATCTTTATTAACTGTATATCCAGATTTGTGCTTCAAACACAGTAGGTGTATCCACCACGTGTGACCTAATTCAAGGGCTTGTAAACCTCTTAATAGTATGGGCATAATCTATTTGTTTCTCTTCATAAGTTTCTGGGTTTCCATCACATCCTTTGATATTTGCTGGCTTGACAGTCAAAGCAGCACAGGTGACACAACCTTATTTTAGCCATGCAGGACCTTCTTGAACTGTTTTGCTGAAGTGCTAGGTAAGATTTGCAATAACCTCTTCATCTGTACCACACGGAAGGGACATTCCAGTATCCCAACATGGACCTGTATTATAAACTAAGAAATAATATTTTTATGAAGTTTGAAACAGTTACTACGTGAAAAGGGCGATATTAGAACCCTGAGGGCATTGATTGGCCTAAGTTCTCCTGACAAGACTTGATTGGGCCCTCCATAAACATATCTCTGCTCAGGGACCCAAGGACTCTACATAAGCTCAGGGCAGAGAGCTTAAGCATCTGGCTTGAGCACTGCTATAGGTGTGTCTTAGCATGGTCCCAAATGGCAGAGGAGTTTTCAAGGCTCAATGCCAGATCTGTGCTGTAAGCAGTTTTGTTCCCAGTTCTAACTCTGATCTTGCTCCCTGCCACTCCTGGTTGGAAATCTAGATGGATCTATAACCTGACACATCTCTTTGCTTTCTTTGGGGTTCTCAGAGGATTGTCCCCACTCTGCCATGTTCAGGCACTGTGGGACTGTCCTTTGGTAGTGAAAGTTCTGTGGCCACCCTCCACTCCTTGCTCCCTTTCCCTTCTGTTACTGCTCCTGCACAGATGTCCTGTTGATACTGTCAGACGTGTCCTGTCTGCTCAATCTCATGTCAATAAAAGGCAATCAATTATCCAGCTCTTACTGGGATAAATGGACAAATGTGCCTGTGACCCATCCAGAGAGACAAGGAGGTCATCATGCTTACAACATTCAGGAGATGCTGGCACCCAGATAAACTTGCTATAGTACAGTGCATATATTAGTACTGAAAATCTGCATGATGTTGTGATTTGGTTCTCTACTTTTCTGAGGAACGATTATGGTTTCCTTTGAATCCTTCCTGAGAGCAGGAGGTGCTTGACTATTTCAGTCATGTAACATGTTGCCAATCTTTGTAATTCACAACAAGGACAGAATAATGCATTTCCTACCATGAGTTGAATTTGCCTTGTGCTGGCCAATGCATATCATCAGCACAAGAATGTTTTTCTTCCAGCTCATTTTCCTGCCTATCAGTTTTGTAGGTATTACATGGCAGCAACATCTGCAGTCCAGCAGATATCAGATTGGTCATTGATCTTAGAGTAGTTACTGCAATGGTAGCTGAATAGCTGGCAGGCTTCAGGGGTGTGCCTAACATATGTGGATCCCCCTGGCTCTGTAATCACACTATAGAGATCCTCTTCACTGCAAGTCTGTTGATCATGTTACCTCTCACTAAACAGCTTAGCTTTCCTTCTGTAGAAGATATCATACTGTGAGGTGAGATGGAGCTGTTTCTCCAGCGTCTTCCATCCCTGTTCCTGACCAGCATGTTATTCTCCAGACTCATGAAATGTTTCTGAGGGATGTGCACTGGTTTCGGATTTATAAGTCTGAACCACCTGCAGTCCTCATAATTCAAGGTGGGATCACTCACAGAGATCTCAGATTGTCCACTCCAAACTTATTATTTGCTGCTCAAGGTATTTTGCTTCTATCTTATATGAACAGAAATCTGTTGTAACATTCCCTGAAACAGCTCTCATTTCTCTGTGCTCACTGTCATCAAAAAATACCTTGCAGGTTTCCTTACACTGTGGGCTGTGGATGTCACAGGGCTGTGGGTTGTCCTTCTCTTCTGCATTGCTACACACTTGTCAGCTTAGAAGCAGAAGGGGCTATGCTTATGAAACAAGTTGTCTTCTTAGGAATGAAGATGTCTCCTTCCAATGATACTGCAGATAGCATTAAACAGTGTACACACGTAGACTGACTTACAAGTTTCCCCAGTTTTTCATTCCCATTTTAACAATGCTACATTGCCTACTTTGAGGCTACATCAGAAAAACAAGCCTTTCGTTGGATCCACAAATGTGAATGAGACCCAAGCAACTATGTGAGTCCTGAGCCCCAGGCAAATACAGGTGCAAGTTTCAAAGGTTGGAGCCTTCACTTTGATTAGTAGCTACTTTGACGGTGTCAAATGTGTGTATAGTTCCCTCCAGTTGGAGACACTTGGATAAGAGGCACCTCTGAAAGCTAGCAGGGGACTATTTTCTAAGTCAGGAGGGAAGAAATGTCTGTTGTGGCTGGTGTGACTTCAGGTGGCACTCCAGTCTCACAGAGCTATCCTGCATTGACAAGCACTATCATGGAACGTACAATCTGAAAAGCCAGCTGAATTTCACATTGTCATTTTTCAAGCATTCAGCACACTCCTTCCAACTACCTGGCAAAATAAATGTGTTTAGACATGCAAATAATTTTGACAATTTAAGTGCAATAGAACACCAACCAAAATGCTGAGAATTTTTAAGTCACAGAATCATAGAATCATTTGAGTTGTAAGAGTCCTTTAATGGTTACTGGTTCAGCTTCCTTGCACTGAACAGGGATATGTACATCTAGATCAGGTTGCTCAGAGCCCTGTTCAGTCTAAATTTGATTGTCTCCAGGAATGGGACATCCACCATCTCTCTAGGCAACTTGGAACAATGGATCACCAGCCTTATCATAAAAAACATTTTTCTTATATCCAAACTAAATCTCCTGTCTTCTAGTTTGACACCATTTCTCCTTGTCCTGTCCCAACAGAGCCTGCAAACGCATCTGTCTTCTTTCTTATGGCCTCCCTTTAGCTGCTGAAAGGCTGGTCTCAGGTCTTCCTGTAGCCTTCTCTTCCCCTGGCTGAACAGCCCCAGCTCTCTCAGTCTGTCCTCGCAGGGGAGGTATTATTTCATGCCTTCAATCATTTCTGCGGCCCTCCTTCTGGAAGCACTCCAACAGGTCCACGTCTCTCCTGTACTGAGGATTTCTCATCTGGACGCAATACTCCAGGGGAGTTCTCACCAGCATAGAGCAGAGGGACATGTCAGGGTGCATCTGTTCATCACAGCAATCTGTTAAGAAGTAAACACTCGGAGCCTGAGAGATATTGAGGAAACACTGCAGGATTTCTGCCTGGCTGGATTTATTTTTTTTTTCCCAGTATTAACTTGTACTGTATCTTCACCATAAAAAGACTCTTGTCAGGGTCTTAGACACTAATCAGAGATACCTCAGCAGGATCAGGGTTAAACCAAATGGGACTTAGAAGGCCAGAAGAGTCTCCACACTGCTATGCAGCATCAGCACTGATGAATGACCAAAGCCGATAACCATTAATCAACACAACTAAATAAATGCAAGAAGATTAGACAAAGCTAAAAGGAGCACAATCTCAGGGCCAATGCATGGAGCTCCTCTCATTCATGTCAAGTTTGGGTCACTTTCTCACCTGTGCCACTGATTCATTAAATAAACCTGAGCACCTCTGGGGCTAACAGGAGGTTTCCTGTTGTCTTCCAGGACCTTAGCTTTGAACTTTCATTCCCTCTTCCCTGCTTCTGAAATAAGGATAGTTCTGCTCACCAGGGATGCTCTTTTCAGGCTTGCACTACCTAGTCAGTAACAAAGAGCCAGATCTCCTGCAGCCTTTAAACTTTTTGGGATATTAGCCCCACCATCTGGGTACAATGTATCTTGCCTACCATGAAATTTCTCTAGGAATAAACCCTTTTGAGCTGATACACTTTGGTCCTAACAAAGCAGAACAGTTTGGATTACACGTACATTGTTTTAGAAGACAATAGCTGAAATCTGGAGCTCCACACTTGGCTTTCAGTCAGCCTGTCTTCTGTGGGAATATTGCCAGCCAAAGAACTGACGGAAAAAGCATAGTATTAGCACTGTATTTCCACGGTGTTATTTGTCCAAAGACTTGAGAGTTTATTTATCAACCTAAAGTAAAGCCTAGGGAAATCAGTGGATGCTTTTACATTGACCACAAGGAGCTTTTGGGTCAGAGACAAAAACAAAGAAATACGGTCCTTGAAAATCTTGTCATGTAGGCAAGAAGAATAATCCATTTCCTTTTGGGAGGTTGGAAGGAATCGAGGCATAGATGAAACTACTTGTCTGGTGCTTCTTGGATAATCTGAGAATGACTAGGATAATACATACACTTTAGGAAGATGCTGACTATGGTGTAAGTGTATTCAGTTGATGTAAAATGGGCTAAACTTCAAAAAGTAAATTCAAGTCACTTCAGGAAACTTTCTAATTTAAAATAATCCCAAAGCATCACATGGATTTTGAGTAGCATGAACTTCTTTTAATTGAATATAAAAGCTCCCCTGACTAGTCTCTCTTCCATTTCTACCTTTCCCCTTCTTTGGTATCTGAAGCTGCTACATTTTACTTACAGATAATTGAAAACAGAATACAATGAGCCCAACTGGAACTCAAAACAAATCCGCAATTAACAAGTTCACTTAAAGCAATCTAACTTAAAGACAGTAATGGTGGATGAATAGGGCAGCAGTTGACATGTCATGGCAGAAGGGATAAAAATCCAAATACTGGCTCCAGCTTCTCTCAGCTTAGGGAAAATTTACTTTCAACACAAAGCCTAGTGACTGACTTCCTTAGGTGCTGCCTTTTCTTCATAGAACAGATCTGGTTCTAATCACAGCTCTAAAAACTGACTCTCAAATAGCAGAAAACCTTGATCCTCATTTGAATTATGGGATGTAGTTTCTCATTTTGTAATAGGCATAACTTAACCAGTGGTCAGGATGGATCAGAATAAGCCAGAGGAGAACAGGACTCTGCTCAGAGTAGTAACATCAGAACAAGTTTTGAAGAAGGGGCTGTTCAGTTCTACCTCCAATAAATTCTGCTGTGCTATTGCATCCACTTTCCCAGGACCTGCATCATCTGTGTTGGCTAAAGACTAATTCTCGTCTTCTCCCCATTATTAAATCTTGGGGTCTCACTTCTTGACTGTTTATTTGTTAGTCTAGCAGCAAGTCCCTGGCAAAGAAAGGATCCTCCATTTCAATTTTGACTTTTTCTTCCAGTCAGTATATACTGTTTTGTTTGTTCATTTGTTTCAGTTTTCTGCTTCTTTACTAGCAAATATTAAGCTATAGAGGAGTTAGAGCTGAAGTATACGTGGCACATATGACAAAGATGTTCTAAGTGGCACTATGGACAAATCACTTCCCAACTATTTTCCATAAACAAGGAGCAAAAGCAGACCTCTGCCCATAATCATAGCAAATCTCTCCCTGCTTTTAATGGCAATTATTCTGTCTCAGCAGCAACCTGTCAAGTTTGGACCTGTCAGAAACCTTCTGGATTATTGTGCAAGTTATTTAAAATCCTAATCTCTCTAGAGACCTTATTTTATACTCCTAGATCTGTTGTCCTACTGTCTGCCCTCACTGAGAGTTTCTTGCTGCTGGTCTCCCTCCTGTAGGAAGGATGCCAGCTCAGGACATGCTGTGCTTCGGTCCTTCCTCATCCAATATCATATGTTTTCTACTCACTGTGCTCTCTCTCTTTGCAGCAGTGTTAAGTGTGTAGCATTCCACTTCATAGTTATACACTGAAAAAGACCTCAGTGTTTCCTTCTAATACTGTTGCTGACTTTCTAGACTATTGCAAAGCTTAAATTAGTTTAGCTAATGGCCTTTATTTCCCTAAGCCTCCTATCCTGATTCCTGAATTCTATCTCCACTCTACACTTTGGGAGATCAAGTAATCTAAGATAGCATTCAATTTCCAGTACCCACACAAATGGATGTGTGGGAATGAGCAACTACATCTCAGCTGAGAAGTTTGGAGCCCGTTCTCCAGCACACCCCAGGGTTAGGATGAATAACTGAGTCCCAGCAAAGACTGTGTGCAAACACAGTTCTTCACACTTGTGCTTCCTTTATCCCTTCTAAGGGAGCTTCTGTCCCCTTGACACAATTCATTTCATTGGCTGCAGTCATCAAAGGCGTTGGAAATAGGGTCTGAGACTTATGCAAACTCCTGCCTTAGGTGTCGTGACCAATGAACCGATCAAAAATGCCAGCTCCTCTTAGAATGTCAGCCCTGACTTTGTACCCGATGGCAGATCTGTCACTCAACAGCCAAACATATTAATACAGCTGAAGCCTTTAGGTGCACTTCTACCCTCAAAACTCAGTGGAGTTGCTGTCATCCTCCAACTGTTCAGTGGCCTAGATGAAATTAGGAGTCTAAAGGCAGCTGCTAATAAAGACACTATCTGTCTCAGAAAAAGCACCAGCTCCCTTGTGCTACCAGATGTCCTCTTTGGCAATCTGAGTCGACAAGGAGCTAACTGATGAGCAATGAGCACGGCCTCCAAGAACAGGCCTCAAGCCTTGAGTGGTGGTGCTGGAGACACCAGAAGGGAAGTTCTCTGTTGCTGCTGTCTTCTGGGGCTTGGAGTTGATGTCAGTTCCTACTTAACGCTGCTTGTCATGGGAATCCAACAGAGCCACTTGTGTGAGCTCTTTCCCCTCCAGGAAGCTTCCTCCATTGGTTCCACATAGGTCTCCTGGAGACCATGAGGGGCTGTTTGGCACAGCAGTCTCAGGAAAAATGGTAGAGTCTGGGGCCAGCTAGAGAGCACAGCTTGTGGATGTCCTGACCATTTTTAGGGAAGAATGTGTACGTTTTCTGCTCTGTTTGTTACTATCAGGTAGAATTGATGTTGGGAAACTGAACTTTGTTGGATGGGCTGTGTCAACAGAGCTCTTAAAAGGAGGAAACAAAGCTGGAGCACTGCTTGCAAACGTTGCTGATGAGTCTAAGGATATGAGGGCCATATGTAGTTTCACTTCAGCACCATTGGACTTCTGGCAGCAAAAGTGCTCTCCAGTTTTCCTTCATAGCAACAGTCTCAAATGTCCAGCTTTGGACTGAGCAAAGCTATTTAGAGGCTGATGACTCTCAGATTTCAGCATCATCCATACTTTCTAGAAAAGAAAAATCTAGATTTGAATTTGCTGCACAAGACACTGACTCCATCATTTCCATTTTCTGGAGTGTTTTCTCTCATAGAGCCTATGCTAACTCAAGACAGATTTTCTTCTGTGTTACAATCCAGTGGCTTACATAGCTATAAAAACACTGCATGTGTTGACCCCTAGGAATTCTACAATATGACTTGGACTTGATAATTTTTTCTCCACTCCTTTCATAGATATTGCCAGTGTAAACAAATTTTACAGCTACTCTGTTATTGCAATGTAATTCTTCCTAGCAGCATGGAAATGGTGGCGGGGCAATTGATCACTGTGCTGGTAAAATGGGTACTTAGCAATGCCATAACAAGAAAGGCAATTCTCTGTAAAGCAGCTGCTTCTCTCACCTCTGCAAGCACAAATGTTGTATGGTTTTTGCTTTGTGTTGCAGCTCCATGCCTGTCGCAGTATAGCACAGTATAGCGATGATGGCACAGTGATTGATCACAACAACAATTAAGAACTAGATCTTCAACGGTATGAATGGCAGATTAGTGTATCTTTTACCAGAAACATCTGACAAGACAGCCTCCATATTATGACAAAGCTTACTTAATCCAGGCTTAATTTCATTCACGACAGAGTAGTTGCATTGAAATAGCAAGATGTGATTCCTGCTGCAGCACACAAGCGAAGAGGACCGAGTACTCCACAAGTAGTGTGCAGCAGACCCTGGAGTGTCCGCAGAGCCGATTCGCAGCTTCTAAGCAACCTTTGCAACGACTCGGAGCTCTTCCTCGCCCTTCAGCCGGGGCTGGCCTACAGCTCCGGCAGGACCGTGGGTGTGAGAGTGGAGCAGCTGCGGGCAACCGGCGTCGACCCCGCGGCGAAGCCGGCGGCGCTCGGCCTCCTCCTGCTGGCCCCGGCCGGCAGCGCAGGCAGCCTTTGTTCGGGGCGCGAACGCAGCTGCCTCTTTATTATTATTATTATTATATTTTTATTACTTTTTTTTTCCTTTCCAATTTCCACCTTTCTTTTTTTTTCTGCCTTTTTTTCCCCCGTTTTTCTTTCTTTCTTTTCTTTACCTTTTCTTTCCTCCGACCTGAAAAGGGATGTTACCATCTTTCTGGGTTCCTCTCCTCAGTCCTGCTGGTGAAAGGGCTCCACGCTCTGTACTTGCCTCGTCTGCTCGGGGCTCCAAGGAAGCCTCAAACCCACTTCGGAGCGACATGCTTTGCTTTCCTACCCCCAGTTCTTCTTCCAGAAGTGCATGTTGCCCAAGAAACTGGGTCCCAAAAAGAAGACAATAATTCTGTCCAGCTGAGTCAGAAAACCTTTGATCCTTGGACATCTTCACAACTATTTTAAAGGAATTGCTTCAGTTGTTACACCAGGCTGTGGTGACCAGGTGATTTAGGCTTGTTTAGAGCTGGATGTAACTGCACAACAAAAAAGAAGGGAGACTGAAGTGTTTTGAAACCACAAGTTCCTTCCCTGACACACCAAACTGCTGCCAGTGTTCAGATAGATGGCCTTGGTGCAGGTCTGACCTCCTCCAAAGCTCAGAAGTAGCTATGTTGTTTCTCTGTAGAGCCAGCTGAATGTTTTAAGCCCAGTTGGAGGTCTAGCCTGCTATGATTTTGCAAGTTGTCCTGAACTAAATGTATGGGCAGACTCCAGCTGAGACCTCTGGACTTTGTGAGATTTCCTCTAGAAGCAGAGCAGGAAAACTGAACATACAGAACTGTATGATGACTTCTACCAGAAACCCTCAGCCTAGCTTACTACATGTTCAGCTTCGAAGACTCCAAATGCCTCTTTGGTGCCTTGGTATGCATAGAGCTGCTGAGCTTCTTGGAACTGAGCTGGTCAGGCACTTTCCTGCTGTCAGAGCACTGAGATGTAGGTTTTTGCACTCTTTGCACTTTCACACAGACATCAGACTCAAGTTTGAGGCAAAGATCAACTCCTGTGAGGTTTATGGGAAAATACAGGCAAATATCTGGAGACCTCTTTGAGAACTACAGCTCTTTGGAGAAAGGAAGTTCACAAGACACTTCTGTTTTGGGAATTCACTCACAGTGCATAACCTACAGCTGCCAACAGAAAGCCTCTCTGTGGTTTCCTAATTACTGACAGAAGGAGCATCCCCTGCCTCCACTGTTAGCAGATAAAAATGCAAAATCTCATCACCCATGGATACTTTCTGATTTTTTTGTGCAGAAGCCTAAGGTATACATACACCATTCAGTAGATCATACTGTCCAAAGGGACAGCATTTTTCAGAGCACTGTGTGGAGGCTATTGCTTGTCACAAACCCTCTTCTGCTCCCAAATAGAGAGTGCTGCTACTTCTGCCAGACAAACCACCCACAAGTTCTTGCCATACTTCTGTGGGATCTTCTGCAGTATAGAAAGCAAGAGACACGTCCAAACAAGTTTTCTACATGCTGATAATAAGGAAGAAAAAGGAGTGACAAAATGTCAAGATTATGAGCCAAATGATGATTGCACTTGCTGAGATAATAGCATAAAAATAGACCACAGGTTATCTCAAGGCATCACAGCACAATAGTTCAAGAGAACCATTTTGACAAGGTTCAAGGGACAAGTCCCACCTGTATGTTCAATGACGTTACCTGTGTCACCTCTGCCTCAGTCACTGCTAGGAGATGATAATGGACAATCCTGCCTCTTAGGATAATGTCCAAGTTTTTACTATGATTTATTACAGAAGTGTGGTTATTAGACTCTTTTTCTCAACCTGAACTCACTGCAGGTGTTAGTGGTGAAACTGGAGCTCCCACCACAGGATAGACTCTGTCAGTCACATCTGTGTGATGGGAAACTGGGTAAGATCAAGGGAGTAGTTACAGGCTCTGCTGGCCAAGAGGGATGTCAGACACAGATGTGTGCCTTTGGATAGGACCAGGAGAACCACCTTTAGAGCAACCAGCCACTATCAGAGGTATGTGACGTGTGAGGAAGCTCAGAATCCTCTGTAACCTGAATTGTACATCTAGCAAGAGATGGAGAATCAGTTTGTAACCTCCTTCACAGCAGAGTGAGGAATTCAGCTTTCTCAAGCCTCATCTGAAATTGGAAAGTGTCTCCAAAGGAATTGTTTGTTGCTTTGTTTGCAAAAAAGTGCAAACAGCACATCAGAGAAGAAATAATGCCTTGGTGAATTGTTTGGCTGAACACTTAGTCAGAGTATATTGTAATGAGCCATATGCTAGCTTTGCATGTTATTATGGGGCAAGCCAGCTGCAACGTGCAGCTGATTAGTCTGGTTGAAAATAATCTTCATTTTCCATAACAGGAGGCCAGCAAAGGCAAGCATTCTGGCAGGTGCCAAACAGCTCCTCTGACTGCTTCTGTCGTGTTGCTGTGGATCAGAACAAGCCAGGGCAGAAAGTGTACCTCTGCTTTATTTTTGTCCAAAGAAGGAAACCTCCTTTAGCCCTTGGCTTGTTTAACAGTAGCTGCATTTATGAACCATAACCCTTTCATTTTCTTATGGAAGAGGTTTCCACCACCTCTCCCTGCAGCTGTCACTCTCATTGTCTCAGTCAGAATTCAGTCACTCAGCACTGAGCTCAGCTGATGTGGTGGAAACCTTCTGTGAGATAAGGGAATAGAGGCCAGAAAGAGATGGGTGCCTGCTGAAGTGCAAGATCACAAGGCAGCACAGAATCAAAGGTTCTTTTCCCCCAAACCTGATCTTTTGCTGTAGCCAAAGCTGATGCTTAGAAATCTGCTTTGAATTTCAGCTGTGCCAAGTGTTGAATCAGGGATTTACGTGGCCACTTTTTGAATGAATCAGGAGTCCTCATTAGAAGGAGGAAATGTCAATAGTGCTTTTTAGATCTTCTTTCAAACTATTGTTGGTTGTGTTTCCAAAGCAAAATTAACAGCCATGTCAGAGTCCACTATGAATTAATACAACAAATCTGGAAACACAATGCTAATGAACCAGCATGAGACTTTAGCTTTAAGAAATCTGATTTAACAGACTTTTAGAGAGAAATTTAGCTCAGGATTATCAGGATTATTTGTACATAGCTCTTGTGCTTTGAACGGCCAACATTATATACAGGCAGGAGGGGGCTGAACATACATGAAGGTTACTTCAGAAAGGCTGAAAAGAAGCCAAAAGGATGTCTCAGTTTTGGGGTGCCCACAGAAATTTGTCAGACAGGGATCTAAAGTGCAGAAGCAGAGGTAATAGAAGGGAAGTTGGGAGCAATGTGGGAAAACCTAAGGTATAGCATAGTTATGTCTGATTGAGAAGCCTGGTTCAGCCTCATTAGAAGAAAAATTCCCCATAGACAGGATTGCTTAAACTATTCTTATTTGATATGGTTATTAATGAGGAGGAGGAGGGAGCAAATTGCACATTAATGAACTCCACAGACACTAATACTCTGGGAAGCTCTGAGGGCTCCAGTGAGAGAGATCATTGGTCAAGTGGAGTGCCATACTATCGTTTTGTCAATAAAATGCTGAAGCTTCTGAATATTGCATCCAAATCTTTCCAAAACTAGTGGGATCGTGGGGCAGACAACTTGCATTGTCAGTGAAAACCAGGAAGATTGAAAAACCTGTTTTTCTCTGAGTTCACCATACGATCTTTGCAGAAGACATGAGGTGACCTGAGTGTTTGGGGGTTAGGGTGGTCGTTTACAGGTATTTTACTTCACCCAGGCAGTTCTTCTTGTCCTTCCCATACACTTGCTTCAAACCTCTGGATAACAGCTCAGTGGCTGGATGGAGATTGGTGACTAGTCATATCCCCCAGGGGTTGGTGTTGGGGCCTATACTTCTTAATATCTTCATCAGTGACATCAACAGTGAGGTCAAGTGCACCCTCAGCCAATTTGCTGATGACAACAAGCTGTGGGCTGCAGTCGGCACACCAGAGGGGTGGGATGTCATCCAGAGGACCTAGACAGGCTTGAGCAGCGGGCCCAGGTGAACCTCATGGGACAGCTCCTGGCAAAGGCCTGAGGACAGCCTGAGTTAAAGCTGCAGATGTTACAGAGCAGGGCTGAATGGAATGGGTGGGTGGGATGGATGCACAGGAAGAGGAACGTCGAGTGTGTTGAGGACTAGAACACCTCCTCTGAGTCTTAGCCAAGTGTTAAAACGAGACAAGTGCGGTTGGGTGAACACCAGAAAGGTCCTGACATTTCAGAAATCCTTTGCTGTTTTGCCTTTAATCAATCTGTACTAAGCCTCAAATATGAAAAGAAGTGCTTATGGCAAAGGTGAATTTCATATTAAGAGTAAATTGCTTTGATGCTTGTCAATTTGCCAAGATTTTTATAGCAAGGAAATGATATTATTTCATAGACTCCTGGCATGGTCCTAAAGGTCACATCTCACAACACAACTCTCTTCCTTTTTCTCCAGCTATTGTTCATACAACAAAAACATGACAGCCACGAGTGGCATTGCTACTGCTTCTTGGTACCACTAGAAAGAAAAAAAATCTCAAAATCCTAGTTCATTTATGTTCCTGGAGTTTTATTGTGAAGGTAGAATGGAAATAGACGATGAAAAGTTCATGGCCACTTTGCATGAATATTCTCAAGTATTTCACAGATGTATTTATCTCCCTTCTCACTTAGTGGAGTTCATGTTCTTTCAAAAGTCAGCCCATTACTTCTGAATGAGAACTTCTACACATTCACAATGCAGACTCTCCAAACAAATGGCAAAAAACTTACATAAAACACAAGGCAAGTATTACAGTTTCATGAAGATAGAGAGAGGTATATCCTCACTGAGTATTAAATCAAGCACAGTATGATTTTGGTAGGGTCAGAACCAAACTCTAGTGGAACATATGTAATAGTTTCATGCCAAATCTGTGTATGTGTTTTTTTTCCTTTTTTTTTCTTTTTTTTCCTTTTTTCCCCCAACACACAGCAGGTGTGCTATGAAGTATAATTACAGAATATCACATAGTTGAGGTATCATAGAATCATAGGATTGTTTGAGTTGGAGGAGTCCTTTAACAGCCATCTACTCTGACTCCACATCCAANGGCCTATACTTCTTAATATCTTCATCAGTGACATCAACAGTGAGGTCAAGTGCACCCTCAGCCAATTTGCTGATGACAACAAGCTGTGGGCTGCAGTCGGCACACCAGAGGGGTGGGATGTCATCCAGAGGACCTAGACAGGCTTGAGCAGCGGGCCCAGGTGAACCTCATGGGACAGCTCCTGGCAAAGGCCTGAGGACAGCCTGAGTTAAAGCTGCAGATGTTACAGAGCAGGGCTGAATGGAATGGGTGGGTGGGATGGATGCACAGGAAGAGGAACGTCGAGTGTGTTGAGGACTAGAACACCTCCTCTGAGTCTTAGCCAAGTGTTAAAACGAGACAAGTGCGGTTGGGTGAACACCAGAAAGGTCCTGACATTTCAGAAATCCTTTGCTGTTTTGCCTTTAATCAATCTGTACTAAGCCTCAAATATGAAAAGAAGTGCTTATGGCAAAGGTGAATTTCATATTAAGAGTAAATTGCTTTGATGCTTGTCAATTTGCCAAGATTTTTATAGCAAGGAAATGATATTATTTCATAGACTCCTGGCATGGTCCTAAAGGTCACATCTCACAACACAACTCTCTTCCTTTTTCTCCAGCTATTGTTCATACAACAAAAACATGACAGCCACGAGTGGCATTGCTACTGCTTCTTGGTACCACTAGAAAGAAAAAAAATCTCAAAATCCTAGTTCATTTATGTTCCTGGAGTTTTATTGTGAAGGTAGAATGGAAATAGACGATGAAAAGTTCATGGCCACTTTGCATGAATATTCTCAAGTATTTCACAGATGTATTTATCTCCCTTCTCACTTAGTGGAGTTCATGTTCTTTCAAAAGTCAGCCCATTACTTCTGAATGAGAACTTCTACACATTCACAATGCAGACTCTCCAAACAAATGGCAAAAAACTTACATAAAACACAAGGCAAGTATTACAGTTTCATGAAGATAGAGAGAGGTATATCCTCACTGAGTATTAAATCAAGCACAGTATGATTTTGGTAGGGTCAGAACCAAACTCTAGTGGAACATATGTAATAGTTTCATGCCAAATCTGTGTATGTGTTTTTTTTCCTTTTTTTTTCTTTTTTTTCCTTTTTTCCCCCAACACACAGCAGGTGTGCTATGAAGTATAATTACAGAATATCACATAGTTGAGGTATCATAGAATCATAGGATTGTTTGAGTTGGAGGAGTCCTTTAACAGCCATCTACTCTGACTCCGCATCCAAACGCAGTACTTCAGGCAAGGCTTCATCAGCACAGAACAGAGGGTCAGGATCACTTCCCTCATTCTGCTAGCCACGCTTCTTTTGATGCAGCCCATGATATTGTTGACTTTCTGGGCTGTGAGGGTACATTGCTGGCTTGTGTACAGCTGCCATCCAGCAGTACCACCAATTCCCTTTCAGCAGGGCTGCGCTCCATCCTTACATCGTCCAGCTTGATAATGACAGTGGGTGTTGTGCAAGAGAGGTGTAAGACCTTGCACTTGGCTTTACTGGACTTCTTGAGGTTCTCCTGGGCCCCCTGCTTGAGCTTGTCTAGGTCTCTCTGAATGTCATCCCATTCCTTGAGCACGTAAGCCGCACCACACAGCTTGGTGCATTTGATCCCACTGTCAATGCATGTCATCGATGAAATTACTAAAGAACGCCAGTGCCCATCATGACTCCTGGGGGACACCATTCATCACTGATCTCCATCCAGACATTGAGCCATTGACCAGCACTCCCTGAGTATGGTCTTGCAACTATTTCCTTGTCCATTGACAAACCGTCTACACATCAAATCCATAGCTTGTCTATCTGGGGAGAAGGATGTTATGGGGGGCCACGTCAAAGGCTTTACTTAAGCCCTGATAGATGACATCCGTGGCTCTTCCCGTGTCCATTGACGCGTATGCACCATCACAGAAGGCCGCTAGGTATGTCAGGATACAGGAGCGTTGCATGAATTTACAGGCTTTAATCACAGTATGGGTCCAGCTTCTCAGTCCACCTGCTGCAAGCAGCTGCCTCCCTCACGCTCCCCTCACATACACACCACAGACCCCACCACGCAGCTCCACCCCACGCTCCCCCTCGCCCTCACACCCGCCCCTATCCTGACTGGCGGCCAATGGCAGCCCCAGGAGTAGACGAGCCTCCCTTCCCGCCCACCCCCTACTTAAACTCCACCCGCGCGCATGCGTCGTCGCTCCTAGCAGTGTTGGAGCGGCCGCCGTCTTTCCGCTTCCCTCGCTGTTGGTGGCGGCGGCTGCGCGTGAGCGCCGCCTCGCGCCTCCCGCGTTTCTCTGCGGGGCGAGGGCCCGCCCGGCGCTCCGCTGCTCGCCCCGGGCCGGGGATGTGCGGCGCGGCGGGATGGAGGTGGAGGAGGCGTTCCCGCTGGTGGGGCAGATGGGACCCTACCAGGTGTATCTGTGCGTCCTGCTGGCCGTGCTCCTCCAGGTGAGGGGGCCCGCCGCCTCTGCCTCCGGCGGGTGCTCGCGCGTGGGCTGCAGCTCGGTGCCGGGTGGCATGGCTGGACGTGTTGCAGGGTGAGCCTGGGACGCGGGGCTGCTGCTGCCTGTGCCCTGAGCAGTCCCGGCTTGTGCGCTTCGGTGCGCGAAGCGAGGGAGTGCGCTTTGTCAGATGAAGGGCAGCTCGCCCTGAAATTAAGCCGCGATTTCTGTGTGCTAGGCTGCGAGGCAGCGGTTTCTGTTGGAGATTCCGCAGGGGATCCGGCACGACCTCGGATTGGACGTTAGGAAAAATCTCTTCTCATACAGAGTGGTGAGGCAGCGGTACAGGCTGCCCAGGGAGGTGGTGCGGTCACCATCCCTGGAGATGAGTTCAAGGACCGTGTAGATGTGGCACTGAGGGACGTTGCTTGGTGGGCATGGTGGGGATGGGATGACAGTTGGACTGGATAACCTTAGAGGTCTTTTCCAACCTTCGTGATTCTATGAAGTGGTCTCGAGGAGAATGTGTATCTATCTATGCATTCTGGCCTAGGCGTAAGGTACAGCTCAGATCTGCCACAAGTTTAGTTTACCCAATTTTCACTTATTAATACCATGATTGTAGTGAATTCATCTAGACTTATTAATTCTGGCCTACTGCCACTGTAGAAGTGTAGTAGCATTGTGGAAGAGGGGCACATAAAAGCACCCCTCCCTTTGCTGACTCTTTGATAGTCACCTGGAACTTCCAGTCATGAGCAGTGGGTCTGAAGGTGTCTTGTGCCATTTGAGGGATTGATGGAGGTAGTAAGAAACTATGTAAAATAACCAACAAAGTTCAGATGCTCAGTTCTTTCAGTTGGGAATTCTGTTTGTGGTTGCAAAGCTGAGATGTTGAATGGCAAGGACCTTGTAGGTTTCTTCTTCCTTGTATTGTTTATTCCCATTCATTTTCCTTCACTCTCCTTTCTTTAGCTAATTGATCTTTTAAAGTTAAGCACTGATAAGGGCTTGTTCTACTGGTCATCCAAACAACTTGTGTGTTCATTAAAGATTAGGGAGTGACAAGGTATTAGCTGTTCCTTCCAGTGCTTGTCATGCTCTGCAACTCTAGCAAGTGTTCTATATTCCTGGACTTTTATATAGTGTGGCTCGACTGTTCTGTAATGCCTTTTCTTGTTCATTTGTTTTGTAACAGCTTAACTTATTTCTCAAGTCAGAGGTAGACTGTCTTTACAAATCACATAATACATTCAGGATAGTTGTAAGAGCGAAATGGAGCAGGTGTACAGGTCTGGTTTTTGTGTTTTTGTTTTTTTTTTTCCCTCTTGTCTTATCTTTAATTCCCGAACTTTAACCATGAGACTCATCCTCTGGCTGATATAAACTACTCTGCCTGAACAGATCTAAAGTACAGAGAACTTTAGGATGGAGGTTTTTGTCTTTCAGCCCACGAGTCAGTTTTATGCAACTAGATCCTGCTTGGGTGGCTGTTTTCTTCCTGCATTCCTTTGCTGGTGCCAGAGTATGTGATGTGTCACTGGGATGTGCTAGAATCAGGCTTCTGAAGATAGTTGCCATGACTTGGGTTAGTCATCTGTCATGTTTATTGTCAAACTCTGGAGGATGCACGCACGAAGGTGTAAGTAATATATTTGGTACATGTGGTGTGGGTTTAGGTAATTGTGGTCTCCTTCAGTGGATTACATGCAGCTACAGGAGAACTCCTGTTAGTCTGTCAGTGCCTCTGCTATGGACTGACTGTTCCAGTTTATTGCTCGCTTCCTTGTCCCTTGCTGCACTCTCCCTCAGTCAGCTTTGTGTTTTCACATTAGCATATTTGTTTCAAAACTATTTCTACATTCTTAAAGATAAGAGTACCACAGAGTGAAAACTATTTTTATCTGATCTGTCAAGTTCCTTCATCTGATACGAGTATACTGAGTTCAAGCTCTGTGTTCCCTACCCCATAAGATTCCTTGTAGATTTTCGCCTTTTCTTGTAGTCTTTGTGCTTTTTCATCTCTGAATATTTCTGATCTATTGACTTTTGTACCACTTTGTAGTTGTTTTCCCTCATGTTACAGTGGTTTTGCTCTTATCAACTTCTGTATCAAACTGCTTTTGAGACATTCATTACTGATGTGCCAAAATGAAGTCTTCGTGTCTTGTCTCTAAATTCTAATTTACAAACATAGTTTTGCATGCAGAATTTCTTTGAGGTAAGCTGTACCAAGTGCTCAAGTCTGGGTGAAGCTTTCCATGTGGCAGTGAGTTTTCATGTGGGCTTGATTGAACTGGTATCAGACCTATGGGACAAGCTTACTGACATGGGTGGAGGGGAAAATCCTCCAGGTTGTTTGAAGTTGGAAGATCGTTCATTCATATGCCATTGGTGTAAAACTAGCCTAAGTATAAGACTTGCAGGTCTCTCTTTTTCATCTTTGCAGGGTATTTGTTTTCACTTCTTTGTTTTGTTCCCGCATTACCTGCTGTGGTTATTCATTAACTTGTTGGAGCTGATACTGTATTAAACTATGCTTGGCTTATTCGCTGCCTGCTTAATGACTTAGAAAGTTTTTAGGGCATATTCTGCAACTATGGATGCTATCTTATAGTAGCACAATGATAGCTAAAGCAGAGCAGCGTTTTGTTCTAATTTCTATAGACATAACTGAAACACAAATTTAACTGAAGGGTCTGGAGTCAGACTAATTCTATGAATTGTAGGTTGTATTAGTCTTGCATTTCCAGTGTATATTTAAGAGTTAGGGAGGAATAAGGTGAACTGATAACTCTTAGAATACTTAAACTTTCCTTTGAGAGTTTAAAAGGGAGGTCTTGTCTGCAAAACTGAAAGAGTCTTTGCCTAAAGTTGCAAACGTGCACATTGCATGATAGTATGAATAATTACCTAGGGTGTTGTTTCTTTCTTGGAAATTGGAATTATCACTAACTAAAGGGAAGATAAGATAGTAAAGATAGTTAGTATTATCAAGGTTATTGGAAAAATGTTTTAACTTCAGACTTCTTGAGGCAGTTGCAGCTCCCCTGAGAGGTGTTGCTAATCCCCTTGTGGCTGGCAGCAAGTTAATGATCTCCATCATTAGAATATCATGATGCAGAAAGCTACTCTTTAATGAGCTCACCTGCACAAGCTGTCTGAGGGAAAGCGGATAGCTTACTTAAATTTTTGTGTTATTAACAGTGAATCTATTGTTACATCAAATATTTTGTGCAATGGAATGGTAATCAGCTTTGTTGGGAGCTGAAGCAGTCCCCTGTTCTTCTGTTAATCATAGTGCCTTTCAACACGACAAATTCTCCTGGAACGATCAGTTTTTCTCATCTGTCCTCTGAGCACCTTTGGAAGGTGAGCTGGAAAGCTGAATGTGGTTATACTGGATGCCAAAGATTATGGAACACAGATATTTACTTTGACACATCACTCCCTTTCCTTCTTCCCTGCCCATGCACTCTAATATATGCTCTCTAATCTTCCCGTGTTTTGTAGGCAATAAACTTGCTGTGTTTTTCCACATCATTATTGGTCTCCTCAGTGACATTCCCTCCATTTTAGACAGTTTGGTTTCCTTTTCAGCCAGATGATTTAACTGGTTGGTGTGAAGATACATTTCACTGATTCTGTGATGCTAATTGGATTCAGAATATTTGTTTCTAGTTTGCACATTACCTGAGTGACATAAAGAGAAGCAAATTTCTGTGCACTCAATTGCTTTTTTCTTTATTAAAAGAAAAGAAACCCTCAGACTCAACTACTGAAGTTAAGTACTTGGGTTTATGCTGAAAGTAGTGGTTTGTATGTATTTCTTGCATTGAGCCTTGCTCTGTGCAAGTATGATCCCAGTAGACTGGAGGTGCTTTGGAGCAGTAGCATCTGTTTTCTGGCTTTTGTCTGTTTACAGCATCACCTCTGGCTAGATGTGGAAGGAAGTCAGTTCTGCTGTTATCAATATTTAACCTGAGTAAGCATTGTATTTATTTCATTGTTTTCCTAATCCTGGTGGGCTTGGAGGGGAAGGTCTAGATATTGCCTTGCTGGACAAAATGAAGGTTTAATAACCTGGGATAAAGAAAGCTGAGAAGAGTTCTTTCTCTAGATTATTCCAGCTTCCCATTTGTGGTATTCTGTTCAATGAGTGGTGTGCTAAATATACATATATATATATATATATATTTATATTTAGAGAGAGATGGGAGATTTAAAATCTTCTTTAAGGCCCCTATAGACTTTACACTGCAGATATTAAATCCTTGTACAGTTAATTTAAAATTGAAGACTGCCACCACTTGTGTTTCTTTATTTTCCAGAGAACTTTTCAAAGTAGTTCAGGCACTTTGAAATTGTAAATCGCTGGTTTAGGGAGTTCTACCACAAAAATGGCAAAAATATTCTTTCATTTCTGGAAGTCATGGTGCTCTAAAGCAACAGTAAAACCAAGACACTGTTGTGTTGCTGTTGTTTTTAATTAAAAACTACTTATCCTCAAGGAAGTCCTTAAAATGATTAAATGAATGAGAGATGATACGAATATCGACAATAACTTTTAGTCTGGATACTGACTGTCAGTATGTTACTGAGGTGATCAGTGTATGCTTTTAATTGCATCTTTTTACTGAGTTAAAGGCTTATTTACATGCAGGTTGTTGCTTATCAGCTTTGTTCTCAAACTTAAGTTTGTGAGTATTTAGTGGAGAAGAACCACAGGCTTACATGTGGATATTTTAATAAGGCACTCTTGCTTTCGTTCGGCCTTCTGATTTTAAAGGTGGAAAAATAACACGTAGGATATCACAATTTGCAATATATTTAGAGGGCTGTTAACCTATGATGCAAGGTTTGCTCTGTTTCCTTTGCATTGTGGGGATCAAATCAGAGCAGTGGGAAGTCCTGTCCCAGCCATCTGAGCTGCAGCACATGAGCTCGTGCTGGATAGCTGNAAATTTAACTGAAGGGTCTGGAGTCAGACTAATTCTATGAATTGTAGGTTGTATTAGTCTTGCATTTCCAGTGTATATTTAAGAGTTAGGGAGGAATAAGGTGAACTGATAACTCTTAGAATACTTAAACTTTCCTTTGAGAGTTTAAAAGGGAGGTCTTGTCTGCAAAACTGAAAGAGTCTTTGCCTAAAGTTGCAAACATGCACATTGCATGATAGTATGAGTAATTACCTAGGGTGTTGTTTCTTTCTTGGAAATTGGAATTATCACTAACTAAAGGGAAGATAAGATAGTAAAGATAGTTAGTATTATCAAGGTTATTGGAAAAATGTTTTAACTTCAGACTTCTTGAGGCAGTTGCAGCTCCCCTGAGAGGTGTTGCTAATCCCCTTGTGGCTGGCAGCAAGTTAATGATCTCCATCATTAGAATATCATGATGCAGAAAGCTACTCTTTAATGAGCTCACCTGCACAAGCTGTCTGAGGGAAAGCGGATAGCTTACTTAATTTTTTTGTGTTATTAACAGTGAATCTATTGTTACATCAAATATTTTGTGCAATGGAATGGTAATCAGCTTTGTTGGGAGCTGAAGCAGTCCCCTGTTCTTCTGTTAATCAAAGTGCCTTTCAACACGACAAATTCTCCTGGAACGATCAGTTTTTCTCATCTGTCCTCTGAGCACCTTTGGAAGGTGAGCTGGAAAGCTGAATGTGGTTGTACTGGATGCCAAAGATTATGGAACACAGATATTTACTTTGACACATCACTCCCTTTCCTTCTTCCCTGCCCATGCACTCTAATATATGCTCTCTAATCTTCCCGTGTTTTGTAGACAATAAACTTGCTGTGTTTTTCCACATCATTATTGGTCTCCTCAGTGACATTCCCTCCATTTTAGACAGTTTGGTTTCCTTTTCAGCCAGATGATTTAACTGGTTGGTGTGAAGATACATTTCACTGATTCTGTGATGCTAATTGGATTCAGAATATTTGTTTCTAGTTTGCACATTATCTGAGTGACATAAAGAGAAGCAAATTTCTGTGCACTCAATTGCTTTTTTCTTTATTAAAAGAAAAGAAACCCTCAGACTCAACTACTGAAGTTAAGTACTTGGGTTTATGCTGAAAGTAGTGGTTTGTATGTATTTCTTGCATTGAGCCTTGCTCTGTGCAAGTATGATCCCAGTAGACTGGAGGTGCTTTGGAGCAGTAGCATCTGTTTTCTGGCTTTTGTCTGTTTACAGCATCACCTCTGGCTAGATGTGGAAGGAAGTCAGTTCTGCTGTTATCAATATTTAACCTGAGTAAGCATTGTATTTATTTCATTGTTTTCCTAATCCTGGTGGGCTTGGAGGGGAAGGTCTAGATATTGCCTTGCTGGACAAAATGAAGGTTTAATAACCTGGGATAAAGAAAGCTGAGAAGAGTTCTTTCTCTAGATTATTCCAGCTTCCCATTTGTGGTATTCTGTTCAATGAGTGGTGTGCTAAATATACATATATATATATATATATTTATATTTAGAGAGAGATGGGAGATTTAAAATCTTCTTTAAGGCCCCTATAGACTTTACACTGCAGATATTAAATCCTTGTACAGTTAATTTAAAATTGAAGACTGCCACCACTTGTGTTTCTTTATTTTCCAGAGAACTTTTCAAAGTAGTTCAGGCACTTTGAAATTGTAAATCGCTGGTTTAGGGAGTTCTACCACAAAAATGGCAAAAATATTCTTTCATTTCTGGAAGTCATGGTGCTCTAAAGCAACAGTAAAACCAAGACACTGTTGTGTTGCTGTTGTTTTTAATTAAAAACTACTTATCCTCAAGGAAGTCCTTAAAATGATTAAATGAATGAGAGATGATACGAATATCGACAATAACTTTTAGTCTGGATACTGACTGTCAGTATGTTACTGAGGTGATCAGTGTATGCTTTTAATTGCATCTTTTTACTGAGTTAAAGGCTTATTTACATGCAGGTTGTTGCTTATCAGCTTTGTTCTCAAACTTAAGTTTGTGAGTATTTAGCGGAGAAGAACCACAGGCTTACATGTGGATATTTTAATAAGGCACTCTTGCTTTCATTCGGCCTTCTGATTTTAAAGGTGGAAAAATAACACGTAGGATATCACAATTTGCAATATATTTAGAGGGCTGTTAACCTATGATGCAAGGTTTGCTCTGTTTCCTTTGCATTGTGGGGATCAAATCAGAGCAGTGGGAAGTCCTGTCCCAGCCATCTGAGCTGCAGCACATGAGCTCGTGCTGGATAGCTGTGCTTGCCTCTGTGTTGTACCTCATCTAGCATGCTGTGGAATGGAAGCAGTTCTGGCCTCTTGTTTTCAGTTTACCAGCATGCAGTCAGCTGCTGTGATATTCAGATACGTAGCAAACTTGGCCAAGTTATGTCACTGACCTGGATGCTTTAGAGGGCAGCAAGACTGTGAGTCTCTTTGTCAGTTTGGTGTAATTTCCTTACAGATGTTTATTCAAGGGAGTGGTGTAGATAAGCCCAATGGAAGTCCTTCATAGCCAGTAAGTTATTTCATCTTTCCCTACGTAAATCTTACAGATAATTTTCTGGAAGAATTTTGCTATAGTAGCAGACTGACAGATGACTAGCAGAAAACTCATTATCTGTGTATCTGTAGCACTATGGGGAAATCTAGGTTGCAGATAGCATAAGCAATGTGTCACTGAGGTCAAATTTTCTTACTTGTATTTTCTGGTGTTTGGGGAACAGTCTAATGAGGTGTGCATAATTGCAGAGTCGAATCCACTGCTGTGATCATGTTTTGTGTGGAGCTTTGGGCATGGGTTTTTATTGTGGTTGGTTTTGTTTTTTTGTTTTTTTTTCCTGCCCAAAACTGAGAAATCACAGATGGTGTCAATTAACTTGGAAACACTGGGTCTCCAGGATGGCACTGGTGGGAGAAGTGTGGAGATCAAGGTACTGTGCTACATTTTGCTAGTGCAGCTTTAAACTGAGTAGATTTTCTGTGTGTCTCTAGAGAAGAGTTAGGTTCTTTCAAAATACCTGCGGTCTTAGAGAAATTGCAATTGTTACAGTAATCCTGGCCTTGCCTGTTTTATTTCTGCTCATCCTGTTTAAAGCAGTTACTATATATTCTCAGTTGTTGTTATGGGTGGGTTAGTTACAACATCCGTCCTTCCATGCACTTTTAGTTTCCATGCTTCCTTCACAAACATGTTCTTACTGTGGTTGCGCAGGTAAGAGCCAAAACAGTTACAGTATTCTTGAGGAATATTTGCCATGGGAGTGGGATGGGAGTTGTCAAGTGTCTGAGTCATTACACTGTGTTTTTTATGCATGTGGCTTTTCTTGACTGCTTAAAGACAACATAGCCTTTCTTTATAGTATGAGAGGTTTTTTTTCCCCACTGTGCTTCTGAGAAGAGAGTGCTACTTTCATCGAAGAACATTTTGTCAGCACCAGAATGTAAGAAGATGCTTTTAGAGCCCTTCTACAGACACTAACACATATGCAGTTGTTCAGAAAAAAAAAAAATAATAATAATCATGTGAGGCAAATTGCCCTTTTGGAATAGTTCAGAGCAGATGAGTTCATCAGACTTTCAAAAAAAAAAAAAAGGCCTCCAGCTTTTCAGCTGCTTATACTGTGATCAGGAGAAATAACTTAACAATGTAACCCAGAGAAGGTTGACAAAGAGATTGTCATGGGCTTTTACCAAGGTCATTTGTTGTCTTTCTTTGAAGAAACGTTTGTGTTTTTAAGGTCAGAAGTTAGTGGTTGGCTCATAATTTTGTTTAGTAGTGAATGTTTCAGCTGATATTTGTCTAGAATGACTAGTCAGGTTGTGAACTACTGATGAGCTGCGAAAAAGAATCTGAAAGTGCTTCTTAATAGAATAAGTCTTGTTTCTTTCTTCATGTGTATTTCATAATGGATGAATTAAAAGTTCAAAAGGTTTCCTAAATGATTTTGTGTTTCACTTGTGTGAAAATATTGGAAACATGGAACTATTTAAACTTTCTTTCCCCTTGTTAGATTAGATTCTGTTGGTTGTTTGTTTTTTTTATAGAAAGTCATGAATAATGAGAAAGCTGGTCAAGAGATTTCACTCAACTCTAATTAAAAGAAAACAAAGCAACTTGTTTGTTTCCTTTGCTACTAAATTAAGAGGGTTTACCACACCTGTTAGCCAAAGGAAAAGGCAAATGATCACTAGGAAAAAGTCTTGTCACAGCAGTGACTTCAGTGTACATCATATCAAAAAGCATTTTTCTGCATGCAGCATGTCACCATCATGGTATATTTTTCTGATTTAGCATATCAATTGAAAGTGTTTCTGCTGTTCTCTCCTTGCTTGCTGCAGCCACTAGAATGCTTATGCCTGATTTTTTTTATTTAAAAAATATTCACTGTGTTTCTTTGTGTGCCTGCAGTCATTTATTTTTCAATTTCATCTTTTGTAGCTGGGTTGAGCTTCACCTAGAGCAAAAATGAAGAGCGTTCTGCTTTCATTCCCTAAACCAAATGTCTTCAGGATTTCATTTCCTGAGCTACTTCAGAAATGTTTATCACGTCAAGACAAAACCAAGGATGTTATCACTTAGTCCTGACATGGTACTGCAGGAGCAAGTCAGTATGGGGATGCACTAGAGGCAGTGACCTTTTATTCTGTTTCCACTGATACCAGACTGTTTCCGAGGGGTTGAGGGTACCATGTCCACATGTCTCTATCAACATGTTCACTCAGCTTTTTCACAACACTGTCCTCATCTGTTCTTACTCATTGCCGTATTTCTTGGATGAGGTCTTTCACTTCTCATTCTCTGCCTAGAAGTTGTTCTTTATCTTGACTAATGTCGTTTAACAGATGGTTTCTCCTTCTAGATGTAATGACTCGGGTTTCTTCATTAAATAGTAGTAATTCTGGTTCAGACCAGGGTATAACTCCAGCTGTACCTCAGTACAGAGCAGAATAGGATCACCTTTTGTTGCTTGCATCAGGATTCAGGGGTTCTTGGCTATTTTTTTTTGTGCTTTTCTGTGTTCTGAGTACTGCATATTATTTATATAGCAGCCTTGTGGGAGACTGTGTTCCCAAGGGGAATGATCTTTCCAGGAACACACCAAGGAGGTGCTGGGAACAGAGCAAGGCCCGTTCAGAAGGAGATGGTTGAAAGAAAGTTTGTAGAATGGTGTGGCATGACAGGTTTTTTTCAAGGAGAAAGCAATTGGCAGGAGGCCTAACAGGATCTTGGTTTGTCAGGAGCTCCTGTGCTGAGTTACCTATGTTCGGAGAGGTCTAAAACAGTGAAGCATTGCTGACCTGCTGCTTACCAACATGGAGGAGATTGTTAAATATACTAAGATCAGAAGCAGCCAGAACTGCAACAACCATGTCCTGGTTGAGTTTGTGATCTCAAGGAACACGGGTCTGGCAAAGTGTGGAGTCAGGACCCTGAATTTCAGGAGAATGGACTTCAGGCTGTTCAAGAAATTGTTGGAAGGAAAAGAGCGTGGCTTGGCAAGGACCTGCTGGTCAAACTGAAGGAAAAGAAGGACAAGCACAGGTAGCAGAGGCATCAATGTGTTGCCTGGGAAGAATAGAGGAATGCTGAAGAAGAATACAGGGATGCTGTCTGAACTTGAAGAGATGGGATTAGGAAAGCTATGGCACAGGTGGAAACTACAGGCTAGTGAGCATCACCTCTGTGTCTGGGAAGATCATGGAACACATCTTCCTAGAAGGCATGTGAGGAATGAGTGGGTGATCCTAGACAGCCACCATAGCTTCACCAAGGGAAGATAGTGCCTCATCAATCTGGTGGCCTTCTATGATGGAGTGATGGCATTGATGGATAAAGGGAAAGTAACTGGTTTCATCTATCTGGACTTCTGCAAGTCCTTTGACATGGTCCCCTACCACATTCTAATCTCTGAATTGGAATGATGTGAATTTGTAGGGTGGACTATTCTGTGGATAAGCAATTGGTTGGAAGATCGCAGTCAGTGGGTTGTGCTCAATGGTTCTGTGTCCTGTTGGAGGCTGGTAAGAAGTGATGATTGGATTGAGTGCACCTTCAGTAAGTTTGCTGAGCAGTGCAGTTGATACAGCAGAAGAAAGGGATGCCATCCAGAGGGAACTTGATAAACTTGAAAAGTGGGCCCTCGGGAACCTAATGATGTTCAACAAAGCAAACTGTGAGGTTTTGCATTTGTGTTGGGGTAATCCCAGATACCTATACAAATGGAGAGGAGAACTTCTTGAGAGTAATCCTGTCAAGGAGGACTTAGGGGTCCTGGTTGATGAAAAATGTAACATGAACCAGCAGTGTGTTCTTGCAGCTTGGAAGGCCAATGGCATCCTGAGTTCCATCGCAAGAGGGGTGGCCAGCAGGGACAGGGAGGTGATTATCCTCCCCACTATTCTGCCCATGTGAGACCCCTAACACAGGAAAGATGTGGATCTTTTGGAGAGGATCCATAGGAATGCCACAAAGATGATCAAAGTGCTGAAGCACCTTTCCTGTGAAGACAGGCTGCAGGAACTGTGCTTATTCAGCCTGGAAAAGAAAAGGTTGTGGAGAGACCTCATTGTGGCTTTCCAGTATTTTAAAAGGGAGTTTATGAACTTGATGGAAATCAAGGGTAGATAGTAATAAGACAAGGGGGAATGGTTTTAAACTAAAAGAAAGGAGATTTGTATGAGATGTCAGGGGGAAGGATTTTACTGAGAGAACAGTGAGGTGCTGGAACAGACTGCCCGGGGAGGTTGTAGATACCCCATTCATGGAGGTTAAAGGCCAGGTGGAATGGGGCCCTGGACCATCTGATCTAGTACTTGATCTAGCAGCTGGCCACCCTGCCTTTGGCAGGGAGTTGGAACTTGGTGAACCTTGAGGTCCCTTTCAAGAAGTTCTATGACTAACATCTCTAAGCATCCAAGTGCTATGCTTGTTGTGTGTGGGAGTTGAGGCTGGTCTCTGACTGAGGGGTGTCAGGAAAGGAACTTCCTTTCTCTCAAATAGTCCACAGGTAAGAAGTACAAGAACTATTGTGTTGAAGTTTTAGTTCCCTGCTTTGTGAATGTATGGAGACCATATGTAACATGCTGTTGTGACAGAAGGAAAACATAAAATAGGATTATTTAAATGCTGAATTGATCCAGCTGTAAAGGAAACATTGCTTTGGATGTATGTTAAGCATCTTAGATATTTTTCTTTCCAGCTCTATGTGGCCACTGAAGCCATCCTCATTGCGTTGGTGGGGGCTACTCCTCCATACCACTGGGATCTGGAATTGCTCTCAGCTAACCAGAGCCATAGCAACCAGTCAGCAAGTGAGCAGAGAGCCTTTGGGGAATGGCTCCTGACTGCCAATGGCAGTGAGGTTCATAAGCATGTACACTTCAGCAGCAGCTTCACATCAATAGTCTCTGAGGTAAGTCTGAAATGGGTTTTGCTGTCCTGTGTGTGAGCAGTAAATCTCATGGGCAGAGTGGGAAGGAAAGCTGACAGTGCTGCTGATTCTTTCTCCCACAGTAATGCATATTTTGATTAGCAAATGAAGCAGGTGCTCTTTCCAGGTGGAGAATGAGTAACCTATTCCTGTCCTTATTGGTACCTGCGAGACCTTTGTTTTGCAGTGCAAATCTTGACCAACGTTCTGCACTAAAACTGCCCACTTTCTGCATGTGGGATGTAGATATTGGATCTCATAGCCTGGTTCCACCACTGGGCTGGAGTCATGTCATTGTACTAATGTGTTTAAAATCCTGTGTATACCTTAAGCTCTTTCTGTCTGCATTCTGAAATTCTCTTGGTAAGACAGATGCATGTAAGCGAATCCATTCTGTAATTAGCAAGCAGTGGAGGAAATGGAGAGAAAGCAGCTTCTGCTATTTCTTTGCAACTTCAGGGAGGGTATGGGCAGTAGAGAGCAAGATGTGCAAAGCAACCTCATCTGTTTTATCCCAAAACAATCTTCAGCTGTGCCACTCTGTCCTCTTTCATGGTGTGGCCACTGTCTCCAAAGGAATGATTCCAACCTTCATGCTGTGCTATGTGCATCACGTGTCATTGCTGAGGCCTGCAAGATCTATTAATGTTTTTCCTCTGTGCAAGAGCCCTGAGTAAGACTTGAAGTGCTGCATAGCTTAGTTAAACATAAGATCACTTAATAAGTCATGACTATTGTCCAAATGTGTTAATGCTATTTGAATTAGTCCCATAAAGTACTTAACTTTATCGGTTATGACCATATTAATAACTGCCAGTTTTGGAACAATACCAAGCAATTGTGTACGATGTGTATCACTTCTTATTCTGGTAATAAAGAAGATGAGTACTTACGCCCCTTGAAATTAAAATCCTAATGGACAGTGGCTTTTTGGAGCATAACGTAAAGCCAATTGTCAGTAAGTTCTTTAAATCTTTTCTGAGCTTTTCATTTGTTGGTTTTCAGTAATGGTTTATTCTCTTAATTTTGAGAAGTCTGACATGTTTTTGGAGCCTAGTAGTGCCTTAGGATGTAAATTTTGTGGAGATTCTTATGCATCTTAGCTGCACAGGTGAAGAATGCAGGTAAAGAGCGTGGTTTACTTTAAAAAATATATCACAAGGTATCTTCGACATTAAAGAATTTCAATGCAGAATCTAAACTTTTCAGGAGAAGCTCGTGTGTATAAAAATCCTGTTGCCTCCTGTATCCCCCCTACAAAATAAACTTTAAAACTTTAACTGCGTGTACCATATTTTTGACAATGGGGTTAATTATAAAGATCTCAGTGCATTTCTTCAAGAACTATTTGATCTTAATTTGGGGGCTTTTGATCACTATGTAGTCTTTCTACTTATGTAGAAAATTTTTTTTTCAGCATTTGAGGAGGATATTTTTTATGCTTACCTTGTGGTATCATTTCCTAATTATGTGACTGTTGCAAACTTACACTGAAAAATCTGACGTAAAAAGATCTATTCTACAGAGAGGATATTATATGTCTCAAGTCCTTTAAAGTTTGTCTTAGTCATTGAGATTAACTTGCGGAGCACGTCTGAACAGATTTTACTTTACCACAGCCAAATTATGCTTTGTTCTCTGAATGATGCAGAAATAATCTAATGTCACTGAGGTAAGGTTATCTTTTCAAGATTTATACCAAAATTAAGGAATTATTCTTGTACCTCTTACAAAATTGCATGTCCATGTTATTTCAAGTTAAGTGTAACCTCATCATATGCTGTTATTATAGAAACATACTTTATTGTGAATTATGTTTTTAAATCCAGAGAAGCTGATTTGTGGTCATTTAATTAGTTTCAGAAGATAATTTTATTGGAGGCCTGGCACCCTACTTGCTGATCGTGTCAGTAAATATTTCACCATTTAAGTGACAGTTTGATGAAGTACGTACTGAGTCTAAGCAAGTTATTTTCTTGGAGCTTCTGTGTGATCATATTTTGTTAGCTCTATAATCTTGGTGAGGTTTAATTGCACAGTTCTCTTTTCATGGTGAGGTAGTTTATAGCTGAGATGTGAAATAATATAAGCCTGGCTAGGTTGGATATCTAATGGGATTTTGGTAAGGGAAGAGATTGTGTAGAGAGGATTAGATTGTTATTACAGGGATAATGACATAATCAGCAGCTTACCTGCCCAGGAATAAAAGCTGGGTATCATTGAAAGGAAACATTATTTCAAGACAAAAGAGGAGCAGAAAAGGAAAAGAACACCATATGTGAAGTTTTTAGAATAAAAAAGGAAATACATTTTATCAGTGAGAATGTGATATAATTTAACTCTAGAGTTCTGTAGGATAAATAATTTTCTCTGTCAGGCTGACCCTTTCTGAGACAACATTAGGTCTGTAAAAGCATCTGAAGATCAGGTGTGTATTTGGAATTGGAAGTTGCACAAAGGGGACTGTAAAAATAAATAAAAGGATGAACAATACCAGAAAACTTGTCAAAAGCTGCCAAAGTGTTTCTCAGTGACAAAACAGTTCTTAAGGAGGAGAGAAATATTTCTGGACATAAATCACAGTGCTTAATTCTGTGTAATGTACCTACACACTTTGGTGATAAATGCCAAGAGGTAGGACTGAATATATTTGAACTTTTGTTGTGAGTAAAGGCAAGAGAATTGAGAGAGGGGACAAAGGCTGCAAAATGACCATATCCCATGAGAGATCTGTTCTCGAGTTCAGAATCAAAGACTATACTTGATTTGGGGAACTGTGCAATTGTTTACTACCCCTCTAGAGAGTCTGGAAGAAAGCACTTGTTTCAGTGGCTATGTGATGGCACACTGACTGGGATATTTAGGAGATTTCAGCAGTTTTATCTTCCTGAGAGTTATTTATCACCCCTCTCCAACTATTAGCTGTCAGTGAACCATTTTGACTCTGGTTAATTCTCCCTTTTTGTTTCCATGCAGTGGTTTTTAATTGGCAACACATCATACAAAGTCAGTGCTGCCAGTTCTTTCTACTTCAGTGGTGTGTTTGTTGGAGCAATATCCTTCGGCCAGCTCTCAGATCGCTTTGGAAGGAAGAAAGTCTATCTCACAGGTAACGGTAATAATCTTGTTTTTCTTTTTTCAGGTAAACAATCAAATGAAGTGGAGGTGTTGCATCTCTGAAGATGAGTGGCAAGAGCCCAGTTTCTGCTTAGTACAGAGCTGTTACTTTTGTCTTTCCAGTATATTTCTGGGGACAAGAAATTGAATATTCAACTGTTCAGTCAGTACCTGAGTACTAGGGAGATGTTCTGAATTTAGGAATTCAGATAAGCCCTACAAGGGCTTATATTTAAAAAAAATAAAAATAAAAAGTGAAAGCATTGGTTGTCGTGCTCAGAAGTAATTAATATTCCTAATAATTTATTAGCAATGTTCTCATAGGTATAACCTGCAAATTTGTTTCATGTTTTATCTCTTGGCTGTGTGATTTAATTTTTTTTCTATTTGAGATCATCACTTTAAAGTTAATGAGACTCTTTTTGTTGTTTTTACTCTCTCTGAATCAAACATAAGAAACTTCATGTTTTGTGTGGGTATTTTGTCAATGAATGAGCATACAGAATTAAAAACAGTGCAGTTCTTTTCTTCAAAGAGACAATCTTATTAATTCCAAGCTGATAAAAATGAGTCTTCTAAGCAGTGCAGTCTTCCCATGTACTATCACCTGATAAAGGTTCACTAATCTATATGGAGTGTTTTCCAGAAGTGAGGGGAGATATTTGATTGTATGCATAGTCTGGGAATTCTCTATCAACATAAATATGAAACCATTATAAGTGGAGCCTGGAAGTAATTTTAAGTATTTGGAAAGTTGTCTTCCGTGAGTTGAATTTGGGGATTTACTACTCCAAATCACGTATCAGAAGTAACTCCTTGTGTTCTCCCTTTTATGGTATTGACTTTGGGTTCTTGTATTTCTACGCATGCCTGTGTAATGTAGTGATGTTTTTTAGCTGTTGGATGTGATTAAGTAAGGCACCAAGTGAACATCAAGTAAAGACATTGATGAGTGCTTCTATTTTACTATGCTTTTCTGAAATTAAACCTTTTGTCTTGATTTTCTTCAGGTTTTGCCCTGGACATCTTATTTGCCATTGCAAATGGATTCTCACCCTCATATGAATTCTTTGCCGTGTCTCGATTCTTGGTAGGGGTGATGAATGGCGGGATGTCTCTGGTGGCCTTTGTTCTACTGAATGAATGTGTGGGTACTGCCTACTGGGCATTAGCAGGTAAAATTTGAGTGTCAGTGTCTTTATTGTCAAACTTACAGATTTCAGTCGTACATACTGCTTGAGACACACCAAAGTGAACTAGGATTTACAAAGTTAACTCTGCTTTCTTGAGCATCTGTGACTGCATTCTTTGAGCCCTGCTTTATTTAATATGAACTTTAGACAGGCACAGTGAATAACTCGTCCATTCAGGTTTCTACATCACCCAAATTGACTAAAGTACTCAAACTGAAACAAATCCCCTGTGGGTGCTATGTGACTAAAAACTTACTCATGGTTTATGATAGCTGAGCTCTATCAGTCGAAATTGGGACTGTGTTGTGATTTCACCCTGCGTGTGACTAAGCACCACATAGTTTGCTCACTCCCATTGGGGTGGGAGAGGGAATCAGAGAAAAAGAGTAGAACTTGTGAGTTGAGATAAAACTAAGTCAGAGAAGAGGAAAAGGATAATACTTATGAATATATCTATATAGTGTGTGTGTATAAATATTTTAATTTATATAACCAGTGATGCACAAGCAATTGCTCACCACTTTCTGACTGATGCCCTGCTTGCCTCCTAGGCAGTGGAAAAGAGAGGGATGAACTCCCACTCATTTCAAAACTCTTTCTGCACGATGTTGTATGGTGTGGAATATCCCTTTTTCCAGCTTAAGTCAGCTATTGTGGTTCTGTACCTTTCCAGCTTCTTGAGCCCTTTGCTGAGTATGTCCTCCTGTACAACACCGTTTAGCAGCAACTATAAATGTCAGTGTGTTTATCAACATTGTTTTTTTTTCTTGGAACCAAGAACATAGCATCATACCAAACACTGTAAAGGAAACAACTCCATCCCAGCTGAAATTAAGACACTGTGGAAAACAGCAATTAGTTTGTCTATTTGCTAAATATCATTTCTTTCATTCTTGACTGTTCTCAAAAATCAATCAAAAAACTTACTGTACAATGGGAAGAGGAGGCAACTATTGTTAGTGTTCAAAGAGAGTTGTGCCATTTGTCCATTCTACCTTAAGACTTAGAACAAAAGATATGTCCCTTTTAACTGTCCTGACAATTGGTGCTGAGGCTGTCCTTTAGATGCATATTAGACTGTACCATTACAGCTCTGCAGTATGAATTACCAAGTCCTTGACAAGTGCCAAAGTGGTGTTAATGATGAAAGATCAGCAACTGTTTTGAAAAAGACTATCTTCTAAATCATGAGAGCAGCAATGAATACTATAGATTTCTAAAAATGCCAGTTTTCCAGTGGCTTGTACTACTTTTGTACTACTTACACGTGGAATTAGAAGATTTAATTCTTTACTGGGCTTTGGGTGAGCAGGATGTAGAAGGGCTTTTTGGGCTTGTCTTGGTGTGTGCGGTTAGATGCAATGCATTTGTACTGCGTGGTGAAGGATGGAATTCTCTTTGCTTAAATAGCTGTGTTTGCCTGTGCTACTGAGCGAAATGTTCTTAATGAAGTGTTATTTTCTGTATGATCCCATGTGTTGGGAGTTAGCAGCGTTCTTTAAAAGAGAGATAATGGTGTTTTTGTTATTGTTTTTTCCTTTGTGTGTTAGGATCTATTGGTGGCTTGTTCTTTGCTGTGGGAATTGCTCAGTATGCATTATTAGGGTACTTCATCCGCTCTTGGAGAACTCTGGCTGTTGTGGTTAACCTGGAAGGAACAGTGGTCTTTCTTCTCTCTCTGTAAGTAGTTTTTCAAACTAAACTTCTTCAAGGAAGATGTTAATAATGAGAGAAAATACAATTAGGTCAAGGAGCTTTTCTAGGCTGGTATGAAGTGCTATAACTAAGGCATTTTTCTCAATTTCAACCACTTCATGTTACGTGTTTACTTCAAATTGCAGTGCTGCAATATCTGAGAATGCTAGTGTTTGTCACATTGTATATGCATTGTTACTGTAAATCCAAATAGTCTTGAGTGGTGTAGAACATCCTCTTCTTTCACTGTTATGTACTGATTCTTTAAACTGTTGTCTGGTGTGCTACAAGATACCATGTACACATCCTAAAGGATGCAAAAACATTTATGTGCTTACATGATAATGTATTTCTTATAATTCTGCTTATGCAGAAGAAACTGCATCAAAATTGTTTGCACATATAGTCTTAAACGTGACATACAAAACTAAAAATGAGCAGCTTCCTTCGATTTTCTTTTTTCCAAATATTCTGGTTAGGAAAGAATAGAAAGAAGAATAGAATAGGATAGAATAGAATAGGAAGAAGGCTTCTTTATTAAGGTAGTCAGGTTTGTTGTTTGTGGAATTCAGCACTGTCCTTTCTCGTATCTTTCTCAGCAAAAACTCAGCAACTGAGAAGAAATGAAATTTAGCTGCTGTTAAATCTTCAGGCTTTCTCCTTCCAGTATCAGTTTAACTTTGGTAACTAACTTCTTGCTAAACAGTCAAAATGGCCTTTCAAAAGAAGCACCATAACTTACTGAAAGATCTTTAAAACTGTCTGTGAGGTGAAAAGCATATTTGACATTTCTAATGTTTCAAAACTAAACTTTCAGATAATGTGCAATTTTTTTTTGAAGCACTTTATGCTTGGGACTTCAGAGCTGTGCTCAGAGGCCCATATTACTGTAAGTAAGGATTTTGCAGTCAAAATTTCACACTGCTTCCCACCTACACTATTTAAAAATGACTATTTGTAGGGAAAGTTACCAGATTATTTTTTTTTAATTATGGGGAGGAAATCATATTATTTTCTGAGCAGTTCTTTTATAAAAGTGCAGGAACACACCTGTTCAATGAAAGAATATCACTTCAGCATTTTGTCAGAACCTTTTTAATACTTTGTCCCTGTGCAGAAGTTTAAATTAGTTCTGTGAGTCTGAAAATAATTGATTTGTTTTCTAGGATGTATTGGTGTTACAGACCTATCAAGTGAATGCTGAGTGTGAGGTGCAAGAGCCTGATTTCTGTACAGCCTTCCTATCTACAGGAGAGAATTAAAAGAATTATTATAATTATTATTAATTATAAAGAAGGAAATGTTGGAACACTAGGAACAGAACACAACTAGTAAACATTGTGAAAACATTTTACTTTTAGTAACATGTAGCATCTTTGATTCTGAATTCCACTAGGAAGAATCCTAATGATATTGTGCTTAATACTGTTGTGTGTATGTATGTGTGTACACATATACGCATAATTGTTTGCTACCTAGATTAGAAATGAATTACTTTCCCTCTACTTCCAACATGTTTTGTTCTGTTTCAGCAAATTCATTCTGAGCCTGAAGGGTTGTTTGAGAAATTATCTTATGCTTAAACGTATTTCAGCCTTATTTCCATAGGCAAGCCCAGTGCTATAGAACAGAAAAGCCCTGATGTGTCTCTACAATTTATATGATTTCTATATATAAATAAGAAATGTGTGTTACAGATTTATTCCAGAGTCCCCCCGCTGGCTATATTCTCAAGGCCGGCTGAGTGAAGCAGAAGATGCCCTCTACCTCATTGCAAAGAAGAACCGCAAGCAGAAGTACACTTTTTCATTAAAACTCCCTGCTGAGAGGAGCCCCAGAGAAACTGGAAGTTTCTTGGATCTCTTCCGATACAGGATTCTCTTGGGACGCACCTTAATCATGATGTTCACCTGGTACTTGAAGTGCTTTTAGGCCTAGCTGTGTTACTTTGACTCTTTGAGGAAATGTGTTGCTGTGAACCTGCTGATCATGCATGTTCTCAGCCTTTATTTTTAGGGATACCGTGCATGAAAAGGATCCCTATTATAGTTTCTCCTTAGTACATTTCTACTATTTACTTCCATGGTACTTTATCTTTGCATTTCACTCGTGCTTTTTGAGGTCTAGGGTGGTTGAGAAGTGTGTATTCCTTCCTGACTCTCAGAGGCTGCTGAAATTAGTCATGCCGTCATCTTCTTTGGTCCCATGCATGTGTCCGCACTTTTAATCGCTTGGATTACTCTTTGCCTTTTGTGTGTAAGGAGCATGTTAGTAGGCTGGTGGCCTACCTTGTCCAATGAGTGTATTTCTTATAAAAGTGCTACCAGAGGTTGCCAGTGCTAGCAGTTGCTGTCATGGCTCTACCTCTAGTCACTTGCAGAAATGTAATTATCCAAAAGTACCTATTTTGTTTTGGATAGTTCCACTAGCTCAGCTTTCTTGCTGCCTCTTTGGAGTAAACCTGATGTATGACAGGGTATGCAAGTTCTCTGATATTGCTTTTCATTCAGTTGCTTTTATAATGCGTGCCTTTGGGGAAGAGGTATTAAGAAAAAAACAAATGGCTTTATTTTTTCAGCAGATATACTTTTGTTGCTTCTCCAAATATTCATTGTGGGGAAACAGTCCATTTTCTGTTAAGGAGAATTAGGAGTTTGCCTTGCTGATTTAGTGCGGAATAAACTGGTGACCTGTTGCTTTCTTCTCTGTGCAGAATTCAGTCAGGGTCACAAAAAGAAAAGAGAAAATCAGAATCTGGAAATTGATAGAACTGGACCATGATGTAGAATTTAAAGAAAGGCAGAAAAATTTTTAGATCTACAATCTAAAAGGCTATATGTAACTTATACTACTACACTGTGCCAGAAGAATGCTTTGGTATGGCCAGCTCTGATTTTACCTTTTTTTTTTTCCTTTTACAGGTTTGTGTGCAGCTTGGTTTATTATGGTCTTACCCTTAATGTGGGTGACTTAGGTGGAAGCATTTATGCCAATTTAGCCCTATCAGGGTTGATAGAAATCCCAGCATACCCAATCTGTATTTACTTGATTAACCAAAAATGGTACGTATGAAATTCTATTAATGTTTAGCATTTTCTTTTTTAAATATAAATTTCTTTCAAATTGTATCTCCCAGCCCATAGGCATTGTGTGGGACTCTCTGCTTTGATATTTCCAGTCAATTAAATTCTCCCAAGAAATGCTTTTTTATTTGAAAGTGCAGCTGTTAAATTTTCACCTCTAATGAAGTTTAAGTAGTGAGCTCAGTAGCTCATTCTAATACGGCTCAAAGATACAGGTGACTGTCAGTACTAGCTGTGCTGACTCCATCCAGACACAAGATGGCATTCTTCCCACCTGTCTTGTAACTTCCATTCTCGCTGTTAGGTCAAAGGTACTGCAATTAAATTCAGCTGAAACTGTTGTGTGATGTCATTCTACAGCTGCTGTAAATGTACAAGAGCAGAGCTGTTGATTCTGACTCTTAGCCTTTTTCTGAGCTGTGGTACTCTGGACGATGTCTTCATTGGTGTTTTTTTGTAGAATTCACTTACCAGTCTCATTTCTAAATGTCTCCTGAGCAACTTTACACACATGTACACAGTGGGAAGGAAATAAAAATCCCAGAAACTGTCAGCTACAGCGTGAAGACTTCTCAGTGCTCATTTTGTTGAGAAAAGCAGAATTTTTTTTAAAGCATTGAGAGAGGAGGTGTTTGTGGAGATGTTGCTTATTATTTCTGCAAATAGAGACAATGTGATTTTAGAGGCTTCATTGGTTATCCTCTTTTGGACATCAGGTTTGGTCGAAAGAGAACACTGAGTGCATTTCTGTTCCTGGGAGGACTGGCTTGTCTTATTGTCATGTTTCTTCCTAAAAAGAAAGGTAAATATTTCCTTTTGTTTCCGGAGTACTTAGTAAGAAGTTGCAAAGCACCCCATTGTACCTAAGAATTTATTGGTTGTCAGTGAATTAGGCTCCTACCACATGAGTTTCAACTTTAAAGTTCAAGAAGCTAAACCATAAGTAAAAGTTTCCCTAAGATCTTAAGAAAAGCTTGTTGAAAAGATGTGGATTTGAACTCGTCTTTGGATTCTGTCTTACACTTCCAGTTTATCACATCAGTCATTCCTTCTCAGTGTAATCCCAAAGAATGATGTTTCCTGGGATATCTTCATTATCAAAATGAGCTGTCAATATTAATACACATGCAACTTGTAGGTATCTCTCCAAGTGAAAGGCTGATGCCAAAAGAGCCTAAGTGACACATTTTCTCTATCAGATACTGGAGTTTTTGCAGTGGTGAACAGTCGCTCACTTTCTTTGCTGGGGAAACTGACAATCAGTGCTGCATTTAACATTGTCTACATCTACACATCAGAACTTTATCCCACAGTGATCAGGTAATGCAAGTTAATTTTAAGATCTTCATTTTTCTGGTTCTTCTCCCTGATCACCTTTTACTTCTCACTTTTTCTATTAATTACTACATTTCATTTGAGATTTTCAGTTTACATACAATGATTATCTGTATAGTCTTGTATGTATTAAACTTTCCTTTTTATCCTCACCTCCATCTCCCTCAAATCTGCATTGTTCTCTTCAGAGTAACTAAATTCTCCATAATAGTAAAACCGTCCTGTTGGATACTTAGTGTTCTCACAGCTCTCTCTCCACTAATGAGTATAACAGTAGTATTGCTTATGTTTTAATGAACAACATCTGTGAGTTCCTCAGTGCTTTGTAAACCAGACAACTGTTGATATTCGTGCTTCCTTAACCAGCAATGTTAAAGATGTGACCAGTCAGTAAGCTTTGTGGAAGTAAGGTGGTGCTTCAAAGGTATAAGTGCCCTATGCTTGTGGCAACTGAGTAGGTAAAGGCATCTATTATACAGGTGCAATTTTTAATAGAAGTATTTGTTTGTCAGGTATCACTGTTAATGGCTAGACATCGTTGAGACTATCCTGTAACGTTCTACTGAGTGGGTGAATCTGCTGATATGGATAAAGTAACTTAGTCAAAGTTTCAGGAAGAGATGAGATGCACTGACTGAAATCGCACTTTTTTTTATCTTCTTAAGTGTATGCTTATGTTAGAATTCTGATTGTACAGTGTATTTGTACTTCTGAGTACAAAGCATATGATTTAATTCCTTTTTTCAGGTATTTTCTTTTATATTTCACGTTCTGCTGTCAGTTAATATGGTCAGAATCATGAGTGAGACTTTTTGTTTTAAACCTTTCCTGCACTTGCAGCTTCTTGCACTTAAAAAATCCTATTTTTTCCTGTGCAAATGTGACTAATTAATGATTTGTGTTTTTTTCTTAGGAATGTTGGAATGGGTGCCTGCTCCATGTTTTCCCGTGTTGGTGGAATCATTGCTCCTTTTGTCCCTTCATTGGTTTGTCTAAACTCACTATTTTAAGTACATTTTTGTTCTGTGGCTCTGATGATTCAGAAGGTTGCAGAAGTGGGAATATTTGGGTATACTATGTATATAAAATCTGTAAGTTAGGTGGCTTGGCAGTGATATGGTAGGCTAAAGGCACTAGGATATAATCTTTAATTAGAAAATCCCAGTGTTTAGTTCAGAAGGTACTTTAGGATTTTGGAATTTACCCCTTGAATTTCAGCGCTAATGTTGTTTGAAAAAAAAACATACTGATGTTACCAAATTTAAGCCATAAGCCAGCAATAACAAAAAGTGTAGTTAAAAGATTTACTGCGTCAAGGTGATAAAGCGTGAGAGCTCAATGCTCTTCTCAGAAACATGTTTTTGAGAAGAAATTCATTTAACTGTTGCTGCACTTCACTGAATCTGTGCATCATATTTGTCAGTAAATGGTTTGTATTTCAGTGAATGCAGACACAGTTGTGGATACCTGAGATACCTTTAAACTTCTCAGCACAAATTTGACAGTAGCCTGTCAAAGACAAAGAGAAATTCTCAAGGACCAAATATGACACAGATTTCATCTGGAATAACTTTTCTCTGTGCCATCTGCTATCCTACTATGGCAAGCAGAAGAATGGTAGAAAAGTAGATGAGCACACTGGACTTCTTGTTCTGTAGAATGAAACAAGGTGGATGAGAGTGTCTTCAGGGCAATGGCAGGCAAAGCCAAAGCTGGTGCAGATCTCCTAGGTGGATTTAATAGGCTGCTTTTAAGTAGCAGTGGGGGGCATCCATTATGTTGTATTAGTGCCAAATATCCACTAGAAAGGGACAAATATTGAATCATCATGTTTTGGAAGGGTCCAATGAAAGTGGAAATAGCTCTGTTTAAAGAACAGAGGATCACTGATTTGTGGGAGGAATTAAAATCTTCACTGAAATTTCAACTTTTTGAATGTTTTTTTTTTTTCCAGTAGCTTTTTTCTGGGAGCCTTATACAAAGGGTAGTATTGGGGAAAAAGTTAATTGCTGAGCTAAGAGAAAATGTTTTCATGCATTTAATTTATTAAATTTATAAATTTATTATTAACATTATATTGATTTATTATTATATTTATTATGTTGATTTATTATATTAATATTTATTATAAAATTTATTATAATTTATTAATTTTATTAATTTAATTCGTTGCATTTATTTTTTCAACTTAAAATTGTGTTTTTACTATTGGAAATGAATTTTTGAAAGTGCTATACTTCTGTATTTTTCAAATAAGCTTGCTTCAATATTCTTCTGAAAGTGAATGTATATGTTCTTGAGCCATACTGAAGATGGTTCATATTTTTACGTGAAGTGTTCTTATTTTTGTATGAAGTGTAGCTCTGCTTTTAACAAAACATGTTAAGAGGGACAGGCGTTAAAGGTGGTCTGTAAACATCATCAGGCTCTCATCTGAGGTGATGGCAGGAAGGCCAAAGCTCATTTGGAACTAAAAGCTAGCAAGGAACATGAATACAGATTCTGTCAGTCAAAGGACATATAGAGAAAGCGTTTAGCTCATTGTTGAATGGCATTTATATCCTGTTGGTGGATGAGGTGGAATAAGATGAAGTACTTAACACTTGCTTTAGTCTTCACAGGCAAAGCCTAACCCCAAGCCTTTGTGCTATTGGCACAGGAAGCAGAGGGTCAGGCAGTAGTGGAGGAGAAGTAGGTTCATGAGTCCTGAAAGAAACTGAAAGCTTTTCAGTCCATGGGATAGGATTTTCCAAGTGGTGAAAGAGCTGGCTATGCCTGTAAGGAAAGTGTCTATCTGAAAATCCACTGTAGTAGATGGAGGTCAGTGGTAACTGCAGGGAAAAATGCTAATACTGTGCATCTTTAAGATGGATCCACTTTCTGATCCATCCAAGAAGTGTAAAATTCTCTTTCTGGTGTGGACTAGTCACAGGGCTTGTATAGGTTGACCAACTGAGTAGCAGCTTTACTGGGAGAGACTCAGGAGTTGCAACTGTATGATCAACTAGCAAATTTCACACTGAACTGTATCAGGCCCACATTAGTGCATGGTCTGCAGATCAATTTTGTGTTCTCTCTTTCTAGCAGGATATGGAAAAAATCTGGGGAGGGTCCAGAATAGGGCAACAGAGATGATGAGGGGCCTAGAACATACAGCTTCAGATGAAAGTTGAAGCGATTGTGTTTATTTGGCCCAAGACAAACTTCCAGTTATGTGAAGTAGTTCAGCAAGGGTTAGTGGCCACTGGTTGCAATTTGAGAGTTACAGATAAGCATGGAAAACTTCTCTTTTGTCTGTGAGGCTTAATGTAACCATGGAGTTGTCCTCTCAAGGGGAAAAATTTTCCATCCTTGGAGTTTTTCAATACTTGGCTACATAATGCTGTGGTTAACATGGTCTAGTGTTGGCTGTAGCCCTCCTTTGAACTGGTAGTTTGGCTAGATGACATCTGGAGAGCCCTTCCAACTAGCATGTCTTTGTGTGATGTATCACCCTACTACAAAGCAATGTTACATTTTATTAAAAACAACATTGTAGACAAGAATCGAGTACAAATTCAGCAAGCGTTTCTTTTAAAGTCCATGCCAAAATCTGTATGGGTATCATAGTGTTGATAGAAGCTGCTGTGGTTTTATCTGGGATACAGGTAACTTTATTCATACAGACCTGTTTTTGTTTTTCATACTGTCCTGCCAACGAGGGGACTGGGGGTGGACAGGGAACTGGGAGGAGACAGAGCCAGGACAGCTGACCCAAATGGACTAAAGGGATATCCCTTATCATATGACTTGATGCCCAGCAACAAAAGCTGGAGTAAAAGAAAAGGAAGGTGGAGGGCCATTTGGAGTGATGGCATTTGTCTTCCTGAGAAACCACTGCATGTGTTAAGCTCTGTTCTCCTGGAATTGGCTGAACATGTGTTCTCATGATTTTACCATTCTGATGCTCTCCCAGCCCACCTGGGGAGAGTGAGCAAGCAGCTGTGGTCCTTAGCTCCCTACTGGGGTTAGGTCACAATAGATACAAATGACAATACTGATAAGAAAGAATAAAATTGATACCTTTTACAGTAAAGGTAAAGCAAAGAATGGTTAATGTTGGAAAAGATCTCTGGAAGCTATCTGATCCATCTGTTCCACCTCCTAGCCCTTGGCTCACACAGGGCCACCTAGAGCCACTTGCCTAGGATTGTCTGGACAGCTTTGGATTATTTCCAAGGCTGGAGATTTCACAGCCTCTCTGGCCAAGCTGTGCTAGTACTTAGTTGTGCTCATAGTAAAAGTATTTTCCAGTGCTCCTATGGAACCTCCTGTCTTCCTGTTTGTGCCCATTTGTGCTTGCTGTGTCACTTGGCACAACTGGAAAGAGCTCTGTCCTCTTTGTACCCTCTCTTCATGCATTTTATATACCACTCTGAAATTAATGCCTCCTATTTATTTCCCTGAAAATAACAGCAGATACAAAGAGCACAGTAACACTGTTTGATAGAGTATGTTCTCAGCTACAAAATGCTGTTTTTCAGCATAGTTGCCACCATTAGCTGCGCATTTTTTGCCAGTGATGACCAAGAGCCTGCATGCTGTTTGTGAAAAATCTGCATCAGCGGAGATGATCCACTATTTCACAGCTGCTATGTCAGTGGTAGGAAAATGTTGTCCATCTTTCATTGGCCCAAATAGGTGGAGTCAGAAGGTGCCAGATCTGGACTATAGGATGGGTGTGGTAGGACAGTACAGCCAAGACTGGCAATGTGTTCCATGATCGTCAAACTGTTACGGGGCCTGGTGTTATTGTGTTGCAAGAGAAAGGCTGTCTTCTCTGCCCTGACCCTTGAAGTCTGAGCCTTCAATTTAGTCAGCATTGCAGTGTAACCATCAGAGTTGATGGTTTGTTCAGGTTCCCAGAGATCCTGGAGAATCCTATCCTGAAAGACAGTAAACATCACTTTTCAAGACACAGCCCTCAGCAGGTACTTTTTCTTTGATAGGGAAATTCACACGTTGCCACTCCATGGATTGGCATTTTCATTCTGGCTTATAGTGGTGACACCACATCTTGTCACCAGTTATGATGCAATCCAGAAAACCATCACTTTCAGCCTTGTATTTGTTCAATAGGTCCTGACAAACTTGCATCTGGTGTTCATTCTGTTCCTGTGTGAGCATTTGTGGGACCAACCAGGCACAAATTTTGCAGTATTCCAATGTTACTGCCATTGTTTCCAATGCATTGAAGCTGATATTTAGCTCTGTACACTGGTCTCTGGTTGTAATCTGCCAATTCATGCAGATGAGCCAATTGAGATGCTCTTCATTTTTGTGGTGTGACAGCTGTACACGACCATCGTGGTTTGTCTTTCACATCACTATTGCCACTGCTGAAATGCAACACCCACTGCCTCCCTGTGCTCACATCTACTGTTTGATATCCATAAATGTTCATCAGGTATTGTTTTGTGTTAGTGGGTATCTTTTTTTCCTGCATGGAGGAATTCAGTGACACCCCCTTGCTTCATCCGTGGCTCCATGTCAGATGCCATTTTGTCAGATTGCCCCTCTGCTGTCATCCGTTGCATGACAACAGAGTGTAACAGAATACTGGCAGGAAGGTTCAGTTTCTATTAACATACCACCAACATCAGAATGATATGGGCCAACATAATAAAATAGGAGATGCTGCTTTTGGAGTAGCCCTCATATATTGATAAGATCCTCCTGTGACTTCTCTAGCCTAAACAGATACAGCTGTCTCAGCTTTTCCTCCTCTTATATGTGAGATGCTCCAATCCTGTTATCACCTTTGTGTCTCTTTGCTGGATTCACTCTAGTTTGTCTATGTCTCTTGTACTGAAGAGACCAGAATTGGATACAGAACTCCAGGTGTGGCCTCACCAGCTCTGAGTAGAGGGTGGGGTTCACCTTCCACAATCCAGGATACTATCAGTGCTACTATTTTTATTTTTTTTTAGTATGAAAGTTTCAAGGGTATGAGTTCATTATATTCCTGAAAATAGCCACTTGGTATGATTGTAAAGGTTAACTGTTTGAGTATGCACTAAATGAAACCAATCTACTTTCTACCAATCACTCTCTCTGCTCTTGTTTTCAGAAATCTGTACAGTGGTCTCTGCCTTACATTGTATTTGGAGTAACTGGTTTACTGTCTGGGCTCTTAAGTTTATTGTTGCCAGAGACCTTAAACAGCCCTCTGCTAGAAACCATTTCAGACCTACAGATATGCTCATACTGGAGACTGGGGGATGAAGCCATGTCATTGCAAACCCTAAATGGCTCACAGGTATTTTGTTATTAATTGTTTTCCATAGCATTTTAACTTTCAGCTTGAATATCCTACTCTAAGTTCTCTAGGATAGTGGTTTTTGGCCTGTGGATAATAGGTCCAAAGGAGATATGCAAGATCATTTAGTAACTTTACCTTCCCATCTGAATTGTTCCCTGACAATGCAGGCTGAAAGATAACTGGGTTAATTCATCCCTTCAGGGTCAAAAGCTTACAATCTTTTTGTTTGGGATCAAGGAGTTGGGGAAATCTGTCTCTCTAGTCTCTAAGATGGATTGCTGTGGTATGCTTCATACACAGCTGGCCACTGAAGTTTCTGAGAAGTCTTAGATGTTAAAGAAAATTCTTGCTGACAAAACAAGTTTATCGTATGTATTTGTCAGTTTGTATCAGTTGTTATTTTGGAAATTACATCATCATTACATCTTAACCTAGATGGCTTAGCTAACAGAAAGTGATTCTAGCAAACAGTATGGTTGTTTTAATTCAGAGGGGGGGAAAATGATCATTTTTGCCCTTCCAACCAAATAATGTCAATGTATCACCATTTGGGGGTGATGTACATCAATAAGTATGCATACAATTGGATTCACTTTCATCGAGTAGTCTTCTCAGGTTTATATTTTCTGTCCTTGCATTTCTGCAGGCCTTGTAAGAATCCAAATCTGAACAAGATAATATATATTTGTATATATAACTAATAATATCATTTATATATAGTAATATATACATATTATACAAAGGAAGTGCTGATAAAATGGAAAGCTGTTAAACGTTAACCCTATTTGACAAGGCCACAGAGAGGTCTGTGAAGCTGGTATGAAAAAGCTATAGAGTTTATTTGGCATACCCTGAATTTCCCCCGTGGAATCCATTGTCCTTTAGTACCTCTTTAAGGATAATATGCATTTTTAGATGCCTGGCGTGGAGGTTTTGTCCCTGTTAATGTACACAAATGTAATATTCAAGTTGGACAGCATCCATCAATAGTCTGATTCTCCTCAAATAATTTTAGGAGTAAAAAAAAGCATGATGTGAGATTCCCTTTATATCTTCTGGCAGTTTCTAGTGCTCAAACTGTTTAAAATTCTTTTGCAGTTACACACGCTGCTGTAGTAAAACTCCATTGAAGACAGATCTAAAGTTACAGATTTTGCTTGTGTGGTTCTGTCAGTCAGGAGTATGATTTCCATTTCTCTGTTTTTCACCTTCTTTCTCACCCTTCTTTGCATATGATTAGTCAGGCAGAAGTCTTAGAATAGACGTAAGCATGCTGGAAAAAATCCTAAATACTCATTTAAACTAGATGAAGTTTATGCTAGCAATAAACTCATTATAACTTGGATAGTCCATATTGGTTCCATGGAAAAATGCCACACTGGTCAAATAAAAATCAACTAATTATAATAGTTGATTTTAGTTTGGATATGTGATATAACTTATCTTTTTAAAAGGACTCCAGCTGAAGTAAATATGCCTGTATCAGAGAGTTTATTTTCTGCACATGCAAACACGTAATGTTTTTTCCTTTAACGTCTTTGCTTAGTATCAGAGAAGGATATTTTTAATTTAAACTTGCATAGAAAAATACCCATGCTACACATGGAGAAGTAATAATTCAGGATGCAGAAAATTTTACCTGGTCAAATAACCTTTGTATTCTGAACCTCTGTCTCCAGTAGCTCACAAGGTAGAGTCCTTCAACTTAAATGAAGAAAGCTGAGTAGACTACCCCTTAAGAACCATCCTAACCAGTTTCAATCATGCATGGATTTTCTCCTGTGTACTGGTAGAGCCAGGAAAGTCCATCCAGTTTAAGCTCAACTCTTTCCAAGAGATTTTGAAAAAACAGGAGCACAAATAAATCTAGATCCACAAAGTGTTAATAATTATTTGACCTGTCTTTTCTCTACCAACCTTCTAATAGAGATGCAGTGCACTGTACTCGTATATTTTGAGATTTATTTAATGGCTTCTATGTTAACCAGTTACTTCATTTTTCTTTCTAGTCTGGAGACAAGGACAATTCTGCAGGAAGTGAAAGTGAAGATGAGGAGTTTTATGATGCTGATGAAGAGACCCATATGATCAAGTAATGAAAAGAAGAAACACAGACTTGTTCTCATTTTTTTTCTTACTTGTCTAGTCAGTATGGCTCTGAGATGAGAGTACTGGAGACCACCTATCAGGGAATGTAACTGGGCAAGTGCCTGTGTTTTTCCTGAGTAGGAAGGGAGTTTAAGTACTGTTAACATTAATTACATTCACTGATTCTTTTCATGCAAGACAGCCATTCAAATACTTGTGGGTAGGAATGAGAGAGTGCACAGACTGCATTTGAATCCAGGCTGATAGCAAGGGGAGAATGATGCATTTCTAAAGCACAGTTGATAACTTCCTATTCGTGCAGAATTTCAATGCACACACTTGTTTTTTCCATGTGGTTGGTTTCGAGGCATCATAAACTGATAAACTTGAAAACATTCACTGTTTGATTTCTGTGGAGTGAAAGTGGTCACACAGTATGTCGTGTGCTACCCCAGGAGGAACAAACTTATGAAATTGTATGTTAAAATGGCTTTTGTGTACTGAGTGGGGGAGAGGCAACTGTAAACATTAGGCTTCTCTTTCAGCAGGTGGATAGCTGTGTAGAATTACAGGGTACAGCTGATCGGTTTGTGATCCGTCCATGAACTTTGTGATGATGAAAGGCTGGGAAGAGTCCATAACATCTGTAGATATAGAGGATGGTTGCTGATCATTCTCTCCTTTAACCACCAGTCTCTTGGGCTGCCTTATGCATGGATTTGCCACATTTCCCACATCTCAGAACTGCTGTTTGTAGCTTTGCCTACTTTTGTCTTCACTTTTATATAAATATTAAAGCTTAGCAACTTCTCTGCCTGTGCAGTGAAGTATATCTGTCTAAGGATATAATCTCATGAGTGTTACACAGGTGAGGTGTTTATCACATACTGTGTAATGTGAAGTGTGTTTTTAGCTCATTTCTATGAACCTGTCTATGTCTTTATTTGTGGAAGAAACTTAACACTAAAGTGACAAGAGAAGCCATGGGCTGCTGTTAAGTCTTGTAGGATTATTGCCAGAAAACTGCTAATATCTATTTAAAATTCTTTTGTTTGATAATACTCTTAAACTCTTGAAACCAGTGTTTACTTGATTACTTGACCTTGTTGAGGAAGACAACTTTATTATTTAGTTTACATTACACTTTGTTTTGTGAGAAGGATACGAAATCTTGAAATGTGTATAAGTGCAATGTTGTGACTAAAAAATAAGGCCTTAGAAAGATTCAACTTTCTTGATTACATTATCATTTTCATCCTCTAACCACTTGCTTGCTATTTTTTTAAGATTGGTTTCCGTAAGTTGTTTGCTAGTTTTTATACTTGAAGTTACTAACAAAATTCTGTGTAATGACTGAAAAGAGCTGTCAACCTTGCTAGCCATTTTTTGTGAATAGTAGCTTTAGAAAATGGAATTTAAAAAAAAAAAAAAGAACTGTCAGCTGAATTTATTCCAGTTAAGCTGGGAAGTCCATTTACTCTGAAAGAAAGTGAAACTGAACATCATCTGAAGTTTACAGCTAGCTGCTTGACCTTTGTTCATTGGAACTGTAGCACTGAGGAAAATGCAACTACCCTGCTTGGTGCAGCAGGCAGCTGGGAGGCTATAGATTGAAGTGTGTAGTACTCCCACTTGTTCTGAATTTGATTCAGGCATTGGCTGTGGGCAAAGTAGGGAACTTCAGTCCCTGAGGACAAGGTGTCTTCAGTTTTTCTTCCAGACTGCTGCATAGATGTTGTAGTAGGGCACTTTTAATCCTGACTGAATATTCTTTCTGCCTTTATTTGGCCCTGGTGAGTGCTTGAAAATTTCCCTAAATAAGGTACTTGGAAAAGCCTGGAATGCTTGAGTATATTTATTCCAAGTTATTTTTAGTTCTCAATTCGCATTTTGAATTATGGGTAGTTGGAAAAGTGTCAGGTTTGGTTTTGTTGTTGATGATTTGAAGACATAAAGCTTGCTTACTTGAAAGCAAAACAGTGGTAAGCCTGGCATTATTAGCATGCTGCCAAGATCCAGTCTACTTTTTAGAGAATTGCTCTAAAAAATACAGTGGATTGGGGGTTGGACTCGATGATCTCCAGAGGTCCCTTCCAACCCTTACAATTATGTGATTTTTGTGATTGCTGCTTGTTTTCCCTTCTTGTATGGTATGTGGAGTAAGCTCCCTGGGGTTCAGACAGGAACTGCTAGCCATTCTTTGTCCGTGGTTTGTGTGTCATTATTTGCTACTGGCAATGCTTGTCATGCCACAGGACATCATGTCTACATAGTTTTCATTAGAAGAGTAGGATGTAACAGTTCAGGTGGGGAGATCACTTTGCAGAACCTGAGTTGGACGTTGTGGTTCTTCAATTTTAATCAGTCTTGAGCTTGTAATCAAACTTACTTCTCCATTCATACACTTTTATATTGTAGGTGTAGATGTAAAAATGCAGAAACAAGAGTGAAGAAAATATTCGTTAAGTTATCATGCTTCACTTTAGAAATATAGGAATATTAGAAACATTTGGTACTTTTTTTTTTTTGTCATGCAACTGCATGTGAAACAATATGTCAACTGCCTTTTAAAAGAATTTTACTAGTTCTTAGGCTGGACAAAATAGAACAGGGAGGTGGTTTGGCATTTTTTAAAGAAACTAGATCCCCTGAAAACAAGTCTGGTACTCTCCTTTTAGGGGTTGGGATGTTGCTGCTCAGTGACTGAGAGATCCTTAAACACCACAAACTCAGGAATTCTGTGTAGAAGGAGGGCTGCAGGTGACCCAGTGTTCAGCCTCATGGTGCTGAATGATGAATACATCCACACCACACCTCACATAGTTAATGTGGAGCAGGTTGTAGCTTGTTGCCACCTTTGATGTTACAGTCAAGGCTGTTAGAATTGCAGTCACATGCTGATCTGCTCAGAGTGCACTCTCCATGACGTGGTTTTCAGGCTGTATGGCTGTACCAAGGCTAGCAGAATACCCTGTATAGGACTTTGGGAAATGCAGTTGAGTTGTATGTTTTCCAGCATATTTCATCTTAGTATATCAAAGAGGTATGCAAGAGAATGGGTTGTGTCTTGGTTTTTGTGGTGTATTTTTTTTGTTGTTGTTTTTGTTTGGTTGTTTTTTATTTATTTTTTTACACTGACGAAGAGGGAGATGTGAGGAACAAGCTCCTACACTTAATGGAAACACTGAGCAAAAACTCATTAACAGGAGTATTCTGCATGATCTCCAACTGTAAATTTGGTCAGTATCTTACTTTGCTTCAGCTGAAGGATGGTGTACTGATTATAATTTTCCCCATTCTTAGAGCTTCCTTTAATTCATGCTCTCTGACATATAGCTGAACCTAGGCATCTGTGCACACGGTTTGTGTACATGGTCTGAACTTGTGTTCCTATGTCAGAAGTGCTTGTGAGCAGCAGTACTATCATTTGATGATAGAAGTCAGTCTGGCCTGATATACTCAGTGCCTGTGTCAGAAATGTCTATATGCAGCTGTTTACCAAACAGGACACTTAGTTATAGGTGTGTTTTGAGTTCTATTGCTTGTATTGTGCTGCAAGATGTATTAAGTGGAGGAAAGACCTCTGTAAGAAAGCTTATGTGACATCTGAACATAGAATTGGAGTGTGAACAATCTTACATGGCATGGAAAAATTGTCTTCTTAATGCCTTGCCCAGTCTACGTTAAGCTTGTCCAGATTATCCAGGTCCTATAGTTATTTCAATCTATTAGATTTTTTCAGTTATTTCAGTCTGTTAGTGGTGTGCAAGTTTTTCATCCTGACAGTCTGAGTTTTCTGAACTTTCTCATCTTTTCTTGGCACTATTAGCTCCTGTCATCCTGAAAAAAAGTTTCTGTATTGCCTAATGAAGAGTGTATTTTTTTCTGCTCTAATTTATTGCAAGTGCCTGTTTCATGAAAGGCTTTTTTAATTTCCTCAATCAACTCGATATGGGACTTTGTGTAAAGTAACATCATAGAGCTGGATGATGTAAGTGCCAAAGACTGCTTTTGTTGAAAAGCAATGGTCCAAAACTAGTTCTAGCTGCATTCATTTGGAATTCTTCCATGCAACCTGCCAAGACTGGTATTTACAAGCATCTCCAGAGCTTTAGGGCACATAAAGTTACCTTTGTTTGCTTGTTGTCTTACCTTTTTCAGTTCACTTTTATGTTTTTTGAAAGAACAAAGTGTAGGATTTGTAGAAGAGGCTGAGTATGCACCACTTGTCAATTAGAGACATCTGCAGAGCCTGTTTGCTTCTGAGTTGCAAATGCCAAAGCTCACTCTCAAAGACTGATAAAACCCAGTTTCCAACTGCACATTGGGACTGTACTTCAGTCATCAACCTTACAAGTTAGCATTGCTAATAATGGCTTGCCTAAAGCATCATAGGATATAGCAGGTAGAAGGTGCAGTTTGGGGCATCACTAAATAGTAATTAGTAGTTCTCAGCACTACAACCAAAAAATTTGATGCAAGTCAGCTCTGTCATGGCTGTTTCTTTGCCAGCAAACGAGCAAGTGTCTAAATGCTTGTGCAACAGGGGGTGGGTGCCTTCAAAAGAGTGGTTTAGAGGAAGTAATCTATGTTCTTCACTGCATGTGCAGGATAAAGTAAGACCATGATGTGTCAAGCAAGCTTATAAAATGGAATACATTTAAACAACCACTTGCCCATCCTCAATTACAAAAGACTTTAGAGGAAAAAGATCTTATGCATAATACTTACCAACACATCTGAGATGCTTATCTTAGATCTGCTGCAGCAGGCAGGCAAAGAATGTGGCAATGAGAATATCTTTGCCAATACTTAAACAGTCAGTTTTTTCTTAAAGATGTCCCAGTGGAATTATCTAGTACATCCGTGTTCAAACAAAATATTTTAAAATGATGGAAACTTTACTGGGAGACAGACATTTCAAATAGCAGCTTGCAGGGGAAAAAAAGGGAAATCATGGTTTCAAACTGATTAAAAGCTTTCTAATGTAGAAGTGACAACTGCAGAGTGGTTTGTAGTAAAAGAGTTTATTGCAGTTGCTGTGATGTCAAGTATAACTCTGACTGTTTTTGAGTACTACTCACCTCACTCCCCACGGTCCAATCCAGTTTTCCATCTGCACTTGTTAAAAAATATGAATTTCTTGTAGAAATCGGAAATATATTTTTCATGTGAATACATTTATCACGCTACTTTCCTTCTTGAATCTAATTTTACTTTCATTTTTAAGCTACTACCTCCATATGTTGAGCTTTTTTTGTCACTTCTGTATTTAATCGATTTTTAGGTAATGTTTCCATTTGTTATGTTGTAATCCATGATTTAAACAAGAAGGAAGACTTGCTTTTTAAAGTCTTATTTGAAGGCTTTTTAAAACCAGTTTAAAAGGACTTAAAAGTTTGTTTGAAAGAGCAGAATTATTGCACCTTTAGTACTTGGCTTCTTTTGTGTGCACTGTTTTTGAGGGCAAAAAAAAAGAAAGGCAGGAAACCTTTAATTTTGTACTAATCTCAGTTGAGAAGATAGCTTGTGAGGAAGAAAGTCTTGAGTTGGGGAATTTAACTTATTGCCAATTAAAGAGCTTTTATTTATTGCTGTTGGTATTGAGAGGGGAGAAAAACAACAAGGGGAAACACTACTGCTTCTCTCTGGGCACTCTTCCATTGCCATCTTTGTTGGTCTCCTGTCCCTTGGCTGGATATTACTCTCAGTTCCTTCAGCAAGGCGACTCAGTAACTGAGGAGATGGGGATCAGAGCATTGTGCTAGCTGTCTTTCCTTGCTCCTTGTTTCTTATTCAGCTGCTTTACTGTGGCTTTCTTCACTGAATTCAGTGCCCTGTAGAGCTGCATCTCCTTCTAAGTCTCATCCTCTCAGCCCCCACTTGGGCTACAGTTTTTTTTTTTGACATTTCTTCTGCCTTGCTGTCACCTCTCCCTCATCCCATTGTAGCAGTCTTATCTCTTTTTTTTTTCCTTCCTTCTTCTGTAAGTATTACTTTTTTTCTTAAATACGCAGATGTGTCACAATGTCCTTTGACTGTCTGCAGCACACGGATGGAGTGGGTCAGTGCTTGCTGTCCCAAAGAGGCAATGGGCCCAAACTGAAGGGCAGGAGGATCTTGCCTAAGGATAAGAGAGCTTCTGTTTTGTTTTTTACTACCAGGATAACCTGTCACTGCCACAGGTTGACCAGAGAGGTTGTGGAGTCCTTGACAGTGTTCAAAAGCCATTAGGACAAGGTCCTGGGCAACTAGCTCAATGGGACCCTACATGACCTCCACTACCAAAACTGACAGGTGTGCCTAGTACATGACTCCACAATGCTTTCTTTCAGATCAAGTCCTTATGGGGCTGATAGTTGCTATGAGCAAAACTTGGTACTATATTCCCTTTCTGTGTTACTATTGTCTTAGGTCAAATAAATGAAACTCCTAAGGATATAAGCAGACATTTATAGCCAAGTGCTGTGTCTGGTTACATGTTTGTATTCTCACTGATTTCAGAAGACAGATCTTAGATTTCCACTTGACCAGAGGAACAGCCAAAGGGGTAAACTTCCTTCTCTCTGCTTAAGCCTTCATCATCATGAAATCAAATCTTTCTACAGTATCTATATCTTGTAGATGTAAAGTCCTGGTCAGCTCAGAGTTGAGTAACAGAAAAGTGGCAGTACAGGGAATTGATTTTTGTTTGCAGCACTGAATCAAGTTGTATATAGATGGTGTGCATAATTTTAAATATTTTGGGGTTTACTTGAATGCTGACTGTTATGACCTTTTCAATGTTAAAACACGGACTGGTAAATTTCAGAGTATTTCTTTAATTGTATGAGTGCGCTGTCATTAACTTGAAGTTGTTCTGATGAGAAGTCTCTGTGTTTAGAATACTTGATCTGAGAAACCACAGATAAAACATCAAGAGCTTTTCCACAATAGGTGTTTTACTGTGTTATGTCCATATATTCTGTGAACAGTTGTTGGGTCCATCTCTTTTTAAGGTGTTCTTTACCCTAAGCAAGGGACTGTAGCAACAAGTGTAGAAATATTCAGAGTAATTGCACTTACCTGTTTTGTTTTCTTAATGTATTTCCTATGCATACTGCCTTACCCATGTGTACTGTGCTTCACTGTTGGTACTAAGGGTAAATATCAGGTTTTTAATTTATAAAATTTAAAATGAATTTTTTAAAAATAATAATAACTCTGTAATATTAGGTATTTATTCCAAGACAAAGACATGATGGTAATCCCAGGTGAAAGTTAATATTGGTGGTCTTTATTCTCAATTAATTTCTGAATGGTTTTGATCATTTGAAATTTACTATTTTAAGATTTTTGTAGAGGAAAGCTCACTTTTAGGTGACTAGTAACAGCTCTGATACTGCCTCTGACACGTGTACTTCATATAATGTCTTTGTAACTTATTTTGTGCCTTTTCTTCCCCTGACACAGAAATCTCTCAATAAAAACAAACTCTTTTGGAACACTGTAAACCTATTTTATTGTACTGATTTTATTTGCCTGACCCTTTTTGTTTTCTGGAGGGCACTGAAGCTATCTTATAATAGAATAGATATTTATAATGGATGCCACAGAAGAAAATTGACAAGGTGGAAAGCAGGTCAGTTTGGAATGGCAGTGCTACAAAGCGCCTGAGAAACTGGGACTGTCAGTACTAATCAATATATTCCACCATATCTATCACAAATCATTTCTAACAAAACCCGGCAGCAGTGGAATGTGAGAATCAATTTACTACTGGCTTCAGTTGTGCTGATTGATGCTGAAAGACTTGAAACACTTTGGGGCTTGAGCATAATAAAATATCTCTTGTTGTTGCTACTAACACTTGCAGTGGCGGGGTACTCAAAAACACTAACTGGCATTTATGCCTCTTCTTCAGAGTGCTGTGCAAATGCACAGAAGCATAGGCCCTGTCCTCGGGGGTTCTGCCTTAACACTTAGGCAAGGAATAGCAGAATTTGAGTATTTGTTTTCATTACCTGGAAGAGAGGTGATAAATAGCCTAACTACATTTCCCTCTTCAATCCTGTGATATTTATTCTCTGAATCTGAATAACTGGAAGCAGTGCTCTGTTTTTAAGTGCTGGTTTCATACCTTTGCATATTCATCATGTATTTAAACATTCTCCTTAAATATCTATTTAGTGGCTTGAGCAGATATGAAGCAGATGTTTTGTATGTATCAGTATTTTAAAGTATATATGCTAAAGAAAACAAGTGGTCTTGCATGACAGATAACATACCAGGCCTTCTGTTATTTTACATTTTACTCTTTCTCCAAGTGGAACTAAGAACAGTGATCCAGCCTGATTCCCTGGTCACCCTTCAAGGCACAGGCCACTGTAGAAGCATTCTTTGCTCTTGTGTTCCTCACTGCAGAAACAGAAACATCAACCAGACACTATTTAGAAACCCCTGAAGCATTAGACAAAGTGTTTGCAGGACTAGAACTTCTAGTGTTGTCATAAGCAGCCTTTCAAAATGAATAATTAACATCTAGGAAGCATACACTAGTATACAAAAACACCTGTACTGTGCATCCCTTAATCAAATGCTACCAGGCAGGCTGTCTTTTGTTCTTCTTATTCCCAGTTCTTGTGAACTTTACTCTTTATTTCTGGTGCTTGAGGTGCATAGCGTTTTAGTTCTGATTTTGCTTTTGCTGCTGTTTTACCCTGAAAGGAATTGAAAACCCTGATTTTTCAGAGGTGTCTATTCTCATGCTCTTTTTTTCTTACTCTTCTCAGTTCTTTCCGTAGCCACTTAAATGTGCTGTCCCTCTCAAATTTACTTCAACTACATATGCAGGGAGTCAGTGGCCTGAAGGAGTTGGTCAGTTGTCATCTATGGAGTGCTTCTGTGAGCAGCCACTGGGATTATTTGCTTTCATCCAGCCCTTGGGCAGGGCAGATCGTGCTGATGTACCCAGCCACACTCTGTTAAGTTGGACTGCCATTAAATGCAGCTTTGCTTTCTTGCTCATTGTGTGGGAACTGGCCATATCTTGCTCTAGCTGGAGCCTCTTTGACTGCTGAGCAGTTGTATTGTGCTGTTTGTTGAGTCAAGATAAGGAAAAACAGGGTGAGACCGGAAAGGGGATGTAAATTACTTAAGAGAAGGACTGTAGTTCACATGGCAGTTTAGGTTTGTTTGTCTTTTTTTTGCTAATGTAACTGGCCTTTGCCTGTTATGACGCTTTTGCTGTCCATAATTTTTCACAGTGGCATGGGGAAGACATCTCTGAACGTCATCGAGTGGGAGTGGTGGAACTAACAAAGTACCATCCTTTGAAAGGAGGGACATTTTGATTTGTATCCTTGCCAATGGGAGCCAGTACTGGTGTAAATTGTAATGGCAGAAGTAAGCAAAATCACTTAGTCCTTCAGAGCACTGGGTTCATGTTTAACTGTGGTGTAACCACAGTGAAATTCTGCTGAAATGATGCATTATATCCTAGTATTGTGTTTGTGTGAAGAACTCAGCTCTGCCTTTTCCAGCATTGTCATCTTTTATCTAGATGCTACACAGGACAAGAGAGAGGAGAAACACTCATAGCCAAATTATCTCCATCTTGGTGAATAAGTCTCTAATCCTGCTCTGTTTCTTGAGAGCATTTTCAATGAACAATCCTTGCTGCAGGGAGGAGGGAGGAAATCTCAACTTATTTATGAAACTTGCTATAACAGCATATAATACAATATCAAACTTGAAAAAGTGCTTTGCAGATTACTTATTCTTACCATATGTATTTTTTTTTTTCTAATAAAGAGGAAAGATTCAACTGATGAGATTTGCCCCCATTTTGGGTATGGAGGTTGTAATGTACACCAGAAAAAAAATCAGCCTTCCTTTTGATCTCAATTTGCTGAGAGGTAGCTAGGATATGGCAATCCTGCAATCTGTTCTGCAGCTATAAGTTGGCAATTTTGTTCATTTCTATGCACTTTATATAATTCATGCAGTGCCTTGGCAGAGCTTCCATGAGGAATGTCATGAGGGCTTGTCAAAGGGAAGGCTGACTGATCCATGCAGATGGGTTTGTGGAAGTTTGCAAGTTTAGAAACCATTTAAAATCTAGTTCAGCTTCATTTTGGTTCAGCTATGGATTGTGCCATGGGCCATGTGTCATAGACCATGTTCCAGTGCTGGGGTGTTCTACTGTTTATTTTTCTTTTATTTTTTTGTGTCCTTAGGTAGATCCTAGAGGCTGCATCCTGCAGTATGAGCATAACCCAGACTCATGGCCCCTAAGTTGTCTTCCAGCTGTGGCTGTGCAAGTTGACATCTTTGCTAATATTATGATGGAGCAATCCTCTGTGTTTATCTAACATAAGCAGAGGAGCATGTATAAGAAGCATATAGGTGCTTTGTGCAAGCAAGAACGACTTTGATGAGTTGTTCAGCTTAGGGTGATGCCTCTCGACCAAGTACTACTTCTTCCATGATCTCCTGTAAATATTTGTCATTTCACAATACTTTTAGTAGAGCTTTGGTCTGGTAGGACTACTTTACCTCAGTTTTGGTTGGTGGGTGGACCAGGTAGTAGGTTCTCCTCCTGCACAGATTGTAGCACAGCTAGCTAATAGTTGGTCCCTCTTCCCCAAATATAAGTGTGATGTTCTTGACTCTGAGCTCAAGTAAAAGTAGAAGCTGTTAAAGAAAGTGTTCTGCCTCTAGTTGCACTAGGAAGCCAAATCAGGACCATTATAGACCTCTCTCATGCAACAAGAAGGCAATGGGCTCATTTCTTCAGCATGCCTGAATTGGCCTTTGTGAAGACCTGCACTGCCAGCTTGGGCATGCAGTTCAAGGTTTACTTTTCACTGTGCTGGTTTCCTGCTCTGGAGTCACCTTTATTTTCCTGTAATAGTTAATCTGTCTCCTTGTATTTCACATACTTGGGTTTTCCTCCAATTTTTAACCTGTATCAAGACACCTCACCACCTGTCAAATGTCCTGGCTCATGGATATATTTGCGGTGGGTACCAGATATCCACCCTGTTGTTTGTTGGTTCTTCAGTAGCTGCAGTCATGCATGCATTTACCCAGACCTTGTTCTGTTTGTGTCAAATACTCTTTCTGGTTTACTTGATGTTCGCTTTGAAATGTTTGATGAATAGCTTGTTAAAGGAAGTGGAGAAAAATGCTCAGAACCTTCAGCGAGTCCTGCCAGCACGCGTTGCTGCTGTGGTGAATAGGAGAGAAGCTCTGAGTACTGCAGCTGAAATAGGCACCAGCTTTGGGTAAGTCACTTTTTCTGACCAAATTTGCTCCTTTCTTCAACCCTCTGACCCCCATCCTATCTAAAATTTGACCCAATTGTAATTTCCCTGGATCATAGAATTATAGAATTGTTTGGGTTGAAAGGGACATTTAGTGGTCACCTAGTCCAAATCCCTTGCAATGAACAGGAACGTCTACAACTAGATCACGTTGCTCAGAGTTTCATTTAGCCCAAATATCTCTAAGGATGGGGCATTCCCCATCTCCCTGGGCAACCTATTCCAGTGATTCACTACTGTTACTGTAAAGCACTTCTTCCAGTCTAAATTTCCTCTGTTGAAAGCATTTCCCCTTGTCCTGTCATCATCACAGACCCTGCTGAAGACTCCGTCGCTTTCTTTCTCATAGCCCTCCAGCTCCCTCAGCCTGTCCTCCTATGTGAGCTGTTCCATCCCTTGGAATGTTTTTGTGGCCCACCTCTGGACACACTCCAACAGGTCCACGTGTCTCCTGTACTGAGGACTCCACATCTGGACACAGTACTCCAGGTGAGGTCTCACCAGAGCAGAGGGGCAGGATCACCTCCCTCGCTCTGCATCTTTTGATGCAGCCCAGGATACAGTTGACTGGCTTGTGTCCAGCTGCCATCCACCTGTACCCTCAGGTTCCTTTTGCCAGGAAGAGGCTGTGCTCCATCCTTACACCCCTAGCTGGTACTGATAGCAGGTGTTGCTGTGACCCAGGTGTGAGACTGCACTTGGGTCTGTTGAACCTCTTGAGGTTCTGTGCCCACTGCTTGAGCCCATCTAAGGTCTCTCTAGATGGACCATGGCTTATGTTCAATTAGTATTTACTCTGATGATTCTGGGCATCCCTACTGAAGTCAGCATAAGGATGTTACAGAGGAATTGAGAATTCCTAAGTATTAAATTTTGAGTTCTCTAATCCTTGCGTAATATATAGAAGGGTAAACTGTTGGGATAATGTGGCTTTTGGAAAAACAATATGCACAACAGTAGGATCAAGTGTTTGCACTGTAGCCTTTTCTGAGGGTTGCTTGAACTGAGGGTCTCATACCTCCTCCAACTTTGGATTACAGCTGATGGCATTTGGTCTTGTTTGGTAAAGAGAGGTGAAAGCAGTAGATGTTCTCTGAACCTTTTAAAACGTGATCTTTCTAATCCAGTTCCTGCTATCAGGCACAGAATGGCTCTGTGCTCCCATAAATGCTGTTCTGCTGCTTCTTCCTTTCCTACCCAAACTCTGGATGGTGAAGAAGCAGCCCTTCCCTGTCTTCCCACACAGCTGATAGCTTTATTTACCTTGCTTTCCTTCCTAAATTTCACCTTCCAACACACGTGCATCTGTAATACCTTCCCCTCCCTCCAGGAAAAGCCCGAAGAGCAGAGATACTCTTTCTCCTCACACCCAACTAGTCAAGCAACTTCCTCTGCAAATTCCCAGTGCTTTTATTCCAGGACAATTTCTTCTCCTCTAGTCCTGCTTTCCACGATCTGAATTTGCAATCAACTAGTTCCAGCCCTAAATATCAACCCTGTGTCCTGCCACAGCCTGGAACAGATGCAGCACAAATGATTGACCCTTTTCCCTTGGGCGGTTTGGCTTTGTCTGCACAAAGCAGCCAATAAAGTGGAAAGGGCTGGGTAGCTGGCTGGGGATTCGCTTGAAGCTGTATAGTTTTATGGCTTTAGGTAGAGGAGGAAGTTTGCTTAGAAAATGCAATTGCATTCTTCCTTTTGCTGCCAGCTCTTGGTGACACATTTTTTGAAGTTGCCAACTACAAGAATAATGTCTATTTGCCAGACACAGCTTGGGGTGGAGGCTGTTAGCTATCTTCCAGTGACTGGAGCGTGTAGCAATGCAGGTCATGATCTCCTCTGTCTAGAAGTTCTTTGAGCAGACCCAACTGAAGCCTCTGCTGAGATGCTCTCTCAGACAAGGCGAGTTCTCACTGCAGTTTGTATGCTGAATCTCCTGATTGGCTTTGTGGTACATGTAGCGTTCCTCTAATAAAGTGGATCTCTTTCTACCCTTCTGTTGGTCCTCTCATTCTTGTTTGTTTTATTGTTCTCTTGGCATGTTTCCCTCAAGGCCCTCATGCTTTAGAGTCTCTTAACGATCCTCCCTTCCTCTCCCTTCATCCTATCCAAAACATGTCTGTGCTTGTCTCTGGTCATTCCTAACGATATACTGACAAAATCTCCCTCAGCTTCTCCAGCTTCTTCTTTTCACCTTATCCTTTGTGCTGTGTTACCCTCAGAATACAGCACAGCATTCAAGTTAACATATCCTGGGAACACTTACTGTTTTCATATTTAATATTTATTAGCTGTGTGTGATGTGACACAAGCTGAGAAGTGTGATCAAACAGCTTCTATTACTGTAGATCATACTGCCAGCAAAGATTGTACAAAACCACAGATGCTTTGATGTTGTTCATGTTCATGCTGAGTGTGGAAGTCCAACCGCCTTCACTCTTGTTTTGTTTTCCATGTGAGTTAGTCTCTCCCATACTAATGCATCTCCCAGCTCTCAGAAATGCCCAAAAGAAGGGCAACAAAGCTGTGAATGATCTGGGGCGTGAGTGTTATGGGGAGCAGCTGAGGGAACTGAAATTGTTCAGTCTGGAAAAGGGGGAGGCTCAGGGGAGGCCTTGTCACTCCCTGAAAGGAGGTTATGGTGAGGTGGAGGTTAACCTCTTCTTCCAGGTAACAGTGATAGGACAAGAGGGAATGGCCTTAAGTTGTACAAAGGGAAGTTCAGGTTGGGTATTACAAAAAATGTCATCTTAGAAAGAGTGGTGAGGTGTTGGCACAGGCTGCCCAGGGATGTGGTGGAGTCACCGTCTCTGGAGGTGTTCAAGATATGCGAAGACATGGCACTGAAGGACACACCTTAGTGGACACTGTAGGGGTGGGTTGATGGTTGGACTAGATAATCTTAGAGGTGTTTCCAACCTTAATGATTCCATAATTCTATTAAGTAGCTGCGAAGGATCTGGCTCTCAGACTGGGACCCTTCTCACCCACTTGCTGAGGCTCACTTCTTTGTTTTGAAATTATTATATTTTCACCAAGATAAAGCAATAGACCTCATGGCCACGGAGCTGCCACTGCCTGTGAGATATGAAACCCAGTTTCTAGTTCTGGCTCCAGTGAACATGCTTTTTAACAGTCAGTTGCTGGATGAAGCACATAAGCAGGGATGCCAGCTCGAGTCTCTTGTTCCCAAGTGAGTTTGCGTTGTAGTGACTATTCTCGTTTAGCACTAGTGATTTATTCAATTTGCTTCAAACTACCACAGACTTGAGCAGTAAGTTATGAATCAGGTCAATTTGGAAACAACAGCAAAGTGTAAAAAATAATGACAGTGGACGTGGTTTGTGCTCTGGAGGGCAGCCACAGAAATGTACCAGCTCCTGGAAGTGTGTCGCAATCTGATTCTGCCCCGTATAGACCAACTGTTGCAGTAAGCATGCTTCTACTCTTGGCTCTTTTAAAGGTTGGCTGTGGTCTTTGTCCTGGAGTTACTGTTCCTCTTTATTTAAAGTATTTTTCCTGACAGTTGAAAGTAATCAGTCTACCAGGAGCTGAGCAAACCCATGCTGAGTCCGAAAATGCAGCAGCTTTTTCTCACCTGCCATGACTTCTAGTGCTAAATGCTTTTCCAGTCATGCTGTGCTCTGCCAAACATCGTGTTTTCTCCAGATCCAGCTCTTCCAACCACATGTTTAAACCAGTGAGAGTTCCTCGGTGTTTTATATTTCCTTTTTGGCATTCAGGCCATTTACCCAGGCCTATAAATAAAAGTACTGGAAGACTTCTGTTTGTATGAATGTTGGCCGCAAGCAGCTTTTCAGAAGGGTGGGACCTCCCTATTGAAACAAGATCAGTCACTGTAGTTTAGTGGTGGATAAAACAGTAATGGAGGAAAGACATCCTTTACAAATGCTTGGAAATGGTCTGATGACATATTTTGTTTAAATCTTGGTGCACCAAACTTGGCTATTTCAGTGAATTTCCACAGGTCAACACATGGACTAAGAAGTCAAAATGTCAGCTTTTTTGCCCATGTTTCAGTCAGAGCTGTCCCGGGAACCTCAGAGCTGGTGCAACCTGTCTCCTGCACGCTGCCCCTTGAGCTGACCATTATGAACTTGGAGATTTCCTGGCACTCTGAACAGCTCCCCACACTGGGTGCTGGTGATCTTAGCATTACTAGAAACCATGCTGTATGTTTTGTGTTTGTTACCCTGTGACTTGCTTCTTAACAGCTGCAAAACGGACTGCATTCCCATGAATTTCCTGGTTGGGAGTGGTCAGTAGAGGGCAGCTGCTTCTCGGTCTCAGTAATTTTCAGGATTTTCTGCATCCTCAGCTGGTTCTCCTGGAGTGATCACTTTCTTTGGAAATACTACTCCAAAGCCCGAAAAGATTCAAGTTGCAAATTGTTTTGAATTTCAAGATTTCCCAGGTGAGAGAACTATTTTCTGGCAGAGGCTAGTTGTCTTTTTCTGACACGTCTGGTCATAAATGGAGAAAAGATATCAGGCTGCACCTGATCCAGTGCTGTGCTTAATTTGGAAAGGATATAAGCCTTTAACTTGCTTGCAGTGTAGTACGGGTCCGGAGCTGATATGAGAACGCGTGGCAGTGAGACCAAGCAGTATGAGCATTTGGAGCTTGCCAAGTATTGATTGGTGAGGGGTGGGAATGAGCAGAGAAGCATTTCAATTTGGCATCTATCCGTGATTCTGATGCTGTCATAGTGAATTAGCAACGCTTTCTTTTCCCTGTAGCCCATCCCAGGCTTTTGTCATTGAAGCATCCCTTTTGTCCATATCTCTCTGTTGAAAGACAAAGTTGGGGGGGGGGGGGGAAAAAGAAAAAACACAAAAAAAAACCCACAAAGCAAACAAAGAGAACCAAACAAATCGACACACAGAAGTTGTGCTCCTACAAAGTCTGGTTGTGTTATGCTAGTATCCCCTGAATGTAGACTTGGTAATACTGAGCCAGTACTGCTGAAGACTGTTGCAGCATAAATATGAGGGATTCAAGCTACAATTATCATTTTGTACAGTCACTTAGTCCACTAATGGGGAGAAATGGGGCAACAGTTTAAGAAGGCAAGAGGACTATCAGAGATTGTTAGATCTACAGGGATAATTTGTTTTGGTAGCCTCTCCTGACTCAAGTACACACTTTGGCTGCACTTACTGCGTCTGGTAATTAGAGCAAGAAGTGATGGGTCATCATCAGCAACTGCAAATTAAGTGTTGTATTTCATCTGGAAGGCAGAATCATCTTCAGTGGGGCTTATTTGTTGCCACTGCAGATCATCTGTGAGTCACAAGTGGTACACTGGGCTAACTCATTTGTGTGATTTAGTAGAGGCTTTCTAATGCATGCTCACTGTTCCGTATGAGTAGCTTTTCCAGATAGTTGAAACAGAAAGTGCCACAATATTAGGCTTTCTTGTACAGCTAATACTACTGTTCTTATCTGTTGGTGATTTTTTGTTGTTGTGCACTTCACAGTTCAAATGATTTTTGATTGCATGTTTGAAATAATATTTTGTCATCCCTATAGAACTAAAGAGTGAAGAAAGGAAAGCTGAACAAGCATAGAAAGCATCCATAATTGTCAGCTTCAGAAGATACAAGAGCCAATCTAATACCACTCAAGGTATATATTTGCAGAATGCTTTTAGATGGGCTTCCCAGAACCGCAATCAAATGGATTGTTCTGGATGTTGCCCAAATAGGATGCCCAATAGGATGTGGCCCAAATAGGGATGATCTATCATAGATTCAATATAGTTAGAGATATTAGGAAATCCTTAAAGACTCTTAGAAGCATATCAATAAGCAACTGAGGGCACAGGTGCAAAACAGATGAAGTACAGAGGAAACTGGCCACAGTGAATACCATTAGAAAGTGCTACATGGGCACTGAAATAAAACAAGGAGGGAGTGTGTAATACAGCTGGATAATTTCAAGATAATTTACATAGGTCAGCAGGGAACTATGATTGAAGAAGAACAAGATACTGAAGCCTGGCTTGGAAATTCATGTGAAGAACTGGATTAATCAATTGATGCCCATCAAGCAGAAACCAGGGGACTGTCAGTAATCAACTAGGTATATATAAGTGAAAACCTCCTGAAGGATGTCCTTATGCCATATTCTTTTCTATAGAGAGAGGGAGCTGAGGACATCTCTAGGCCCTCTTGGAGAAGTGCTTATGCTGGAAAAGGGTGATAAACTCGAGGTGTGTTATTGTACACAAGAAAAATGAGCATACCCATGTTTTTTGTGTGTCTGCCAGCCCCTATGACTCTAGACAGCTGTCATGAGGAGAGACCTTATAGGTGCAAGAGAGACTGACTACTTGCTTCCTAATACACATCTGATGTTCTGGGTATTGAAGTAATGCATAGTACCAAGGTTGTTAAGAAAGTTATCTTTGTACATTCAACACCTGAGGGGGCACGAGGGAATTGACGTATCTTTAGCCAAATCTGACCATTTGTAAAGCTCATTCTCCACTTTTGCACACTGTTGGAACTGAACCCATCTAACCCAGACCTACAAGCCCTTTGTAGTTTATTATTTCAGTCACCTTGTTTTGGATCCTGCCTTTTGTCTGACTTTCCTAGAAGAGCTCTCACACCACAGGCCAAGTTCACCTGTCTGACAGGTGAAGACATCCAGTATGCATTGAAGATAGAAATAATGAGGTATGATTCCTGAAGATAGAGGATCCAATCTTTTTCAATGTCCAGATCCCATGGAAGCAGGTTTGGGAAGTAGATGCCTATATGTCTCTGTGAATATTCCCCAAATCTCTCAGCAAAAACAGAAAGGCAGCTTTGGTGCTGGGGAGGAACAGGGAGAAGATTGACTTGTAGATTCTGGAGGATTGGATGTCCTCGGGTATTGGTTCTCCCTTAATGTACTTAGCATTCAGCTCTTAATAGGAAATGATGATCACAAAAGATGCCCAGTGATGAAAGTGCTTGCTCTGAGATTCTGAGATAGCACCCAGTGCCTATGGATGTGCTGCTATTTGCCAGCTGCTGTGGTGGTAATGTCATTCAAGGGATGTCAAAGTTCAATTTCCAGGGGAAATAAAGATTTTACTGGAAAGTAGAGCATGCCTTCCTTAATAAAGAAGCAGCGTTGGATCTCATCCATTTACTCCATCATTCCTTTCTATGTGCTGATGTACCCTTTTTTATAAAAGCCAGCAACCCTCATTGGATCAATAAGTCCTGATCAATTGTTTTTCTCACTGAATTATCCATATGGGGTCGTTAGCTGAGCTGCTGGCAGAAAGCAAGAGAGAACGTTCTGCCTGTTTACTGTAAAGAAAGCAAAGCAAGCAACCAGGAGGGGACAGGCAGCAGGATATTTACTGTCAATACAGCCGGAGAGAGAGAGGAGATATAAGGAGAGAGGAGCTGAGGCTGAAGACCACAACCCAAATGAATGATCAGAGTGTAAAAATACCCACACAGTTTCCGATGGAAAGTGGGTGGATTGAAGTCAACAAGGGATAACTGACAGTGTTTAACAAATGGTTTAGTGAAGGGTTAGAGAAACAGGGAAGTACTTGCAGTAATGATAACGCTGTGCACGAGCCTACTGGATCTCCAATGCAACCTGAAAGGATCTGCCAAGACAAAGCAGTAACTGGAATATTTGTAGGTGTGCCTGCATGCAAGACATACCATTAGTAATCGTAGTAAAAATAGTAACAATCAAGTTTAGAAAATAATAATTGGAGCTAATTTTCCTAAGCATTTGGGTATCGTTGTTATTCAAACCAAAGGGGAATAAAGAAGGCGTATTTTCTTGCTTCTCTCTCCATTCCATCTATCATGGAGGAATTAGGTGATCTGAGTTTTACTGGACAAGAAGGTTCTGAGCAGCTCTCTCTGAGTGTCCCTCCTGTTTCCAGATGCAGGCGAACAAGTGAAGAGTGAACTCACACATTAGAGAACAGTGAAGACCATCTTGCCATGAAACCATTCACAGATGAAGATGTAGAAATCTACATCCAGAGCAAGGTAAGGCTTTATCTGTCCAGATTTTCTGTCTCCCACAGTAGGTGTTGATTCTGAAGGGTGCTAAACTTGACAGTTAGTTGCTTGCCTTCTGTCTTCATTTTTTGAGATGAGACTGGATGAAGTTTTATGAGAACTGTATTTCTAATGAGATTCCTAGGTTTCTGTTGCAGAATGTTATCAGGGATCTTGGCTGGTAGCCTTGTTTTCTAAGTCGCATGTTCTCTTATTTATCTTCACATTTCCTGAGTTTTTGTTCCCACTCTCATAATTCCAGATGTGAGATAAGCTGTGATCACTAGCATTTAATCTAGGGAGAAGTCCTCACCTCTTTCCTTGTCCAGTGGTGTTGACATGACAGATACAAGACCAAAGCCACTCCAACAGGGGGCTGCTTCTTAAAAGGATGCATGTAGGAACTGGGGAGAGATGGAAGCAGTTTGAATTCTCTCATTGACTGTCACCTCTGCTAAGGATACTTCACTATACACCACAACTAAACAACATGTCTCAGGATAGGCAGCTTGGAAATATATTTTCTATAGAGTTATTGCAACACTATGATATTTTTCTCCATTATGAAATGAATAAGAACAGTAACAATTATCAATGAAATGTTCTGCGAAAAGGGATTCTAAATGAGCCATAATATATTATTTTTTTAAGCTTGTGCTTCTTCACAAAGATTAGCTAATTTCTATCAGATCGTTTTCCATTCCAAATGCAAGACACTGGAATGGAAAATGATTTCCAATTGGAAAGTTATAAGTCTTTCTTTTGGAAAAGGATGGAATATTCTAATACCATGAAAGGGCTGGTAAGAAATGCTTGTTTTTTCTATGGCAATGTTTTGGTGACAAGTAATTGTGATTCTTTGAGAACTTTCATTTTCACCTATTCAGTGTTTTGCACTGGAAGACTATTCCATCAGAATCTATTCAGTGAGCTGTAACAGCAAACTGTCCTCTAAGGATTTATAGAGCTGTATAAAAGAGGGAAGCCGTGCACAAGGAAGATTCTCATACAGCCTCCACAAGTACAAAACAGAAGTGAAGCCTAGTTGTGAGGCTCATAGAAGCAAATGTTTTCCTTTTTTTTTTTTTTAACTGAAAATCTGTTTTCTAGTGGCCTTCCAGCTCCAATGGCTTACTATTACTAGTTTCTTCCTGCAGAAATGAATCTCTGATACCAAAGACTTCTTCCTTTACCCACTCATCCAGCAAGGGAAATACCCAAGTGCATACTTTGTGCAGGTGACTGGGTAATTAAAAACAAACTCAAACATTCTTCACAACCTCCAGTCAACCCTAGTCTTTTTTCTTTCCTCCGTAATAAAGCCTTAATCAACCTTGTTGTTCTGGCACACTCCTGAAGTCAAGGTTTCCTAATGGGAATGTCAAAAGGTGATAAAAATGGATGTCTGATGAAGAACTTGTTCTGCCTTTTCTCAAAACATGTTCATTCTGGTGCTAAACCTGTTAGATAAATGTCCTGGCCCTTCAGAAACTGCATTTGCTTGCTGATTCTCTATCTTCTGATGTTTGTGGGTTCCCTTCTGTAGGAAGGTTTTATTTTGCAATAGCAGACTGGGGAGATATCTGGAATTAGCTTTGGGTATTGCGTGTCTCATGTCATTTGTTCTTCCATCCTTGCCTCAGTGTTGAGGTTCTGTACACAGATGGAGGTGTTTAGTGGTACCTCCCTTAAATATTTAGAATCTGTACTGTCCTAGAGACTTTGTGGCAACAGCTCAAGTTCAGCTGGTAGGCAACAAAGGCACAATTAAACGAGGCCATGCTGAGTTGGATGGATTCTCCCAGGATACCAGAGACAGAAGAAGGTGTTTCTTCTGCCAGGTACCAGTCAGAGCGAACATGGCACGAGGAAGGAGTACAGGGGCAGTCCTGAACCTCAGCTTGAGCCAACCAACAGGGATGATGTACTTTAAACAGTCTGTTTTTAGTCTCCACGAGCTCTTAGAGGTGGATAACTTTTTCTACTACTCATAATGTTTGCTTGTTGAGGGAACCATTAGGTGTTTTGTTGAACAAATCAAGTTTATTGAACTGCTGTAAGAACTAAAGCTGTAGCTAAGGTGGATACATGTATTACATCTGTATTAGATATAAGGGACTGTGTGTTGTTAGCACAGCAAAAAATTAGGATGCAAAAGTGAGATGAGAGTTTGGGAAAGGGAATATAATACTGCTGTCCTTATGTATTTCCAACTTGTAAATGCTATAAAAGCTTAGTAAAAAGTGTTAGCTTTCATAGTATCATATAATGACCAAGGTTGGAGAAGACCACCAAGATCATCTCATCCAACCTACCACCAATATTTCCCCACTAAACCATGTTTTTTAGTATAACATCTAAAAGTTTCTTGAACACCTCCAGGGACAGTAACTCCACCACCTCCCTGGGCAGCCTGTGCCAGTGCTCCATCACCCTCACTGTTGTGAAGAAGTTCTTAGGCAGTTTGTGGCCATTTCCTCTCATCCTATTACCATGCACTGCGTACTAGATGGGCAGCTAAATGTTACCACATACAGTTGCAATCTGAGTAATGCATGAGATATCTGTGATTCTTGTAATCTTGCCAGCTGTTGGAGCAAAAAGTAATCCAACACTGAGAGTGGCTCTGCAGGGAAGTAGCTGGCTGTCCTGGAACAAAATGGGTGAAGAACAAGACTGCAGCTAGTTGTTAGCAAATTCTTCCATTTAATTAACTCCTTCTCTTCCATCCACTGATACTGGCATGAGAATATCAACTAATACTTGGCAGTCATTAATTTTGCCTTTCAGTGTTTACTAGCAAGAGCTCTGCCTCATGGTAAGTTGATTATAACCTAAAGGGAACAACTTTTTATTCCCAGTGCAGCATAGGCATATATGTTTCAGGGCACCCCAAGCTGACTGTTCTTACCACTGGAGACAAAGACTACAGTTATCTGTAATATGAAGTGTATTTCTTGGAACTGACAGGTGGAGCCACGCCATTATCTCGTTTCCAAAACAGTGGAGGAAGTGCAGAAAATCATCCAGCAACTGACCACAGAAATCAGCTATAAGGCCACACGATTCCAGGCTATCTCCAACTCTGGCATTCACAATGAGAATATTAAGGTATGGACAACAGATCTAGTGTAGTGTCTGTAGTTTGTAGACAATAAGTCAGTAATTTTCCATTCTGTAAGTGTATGGACTGGTACTTCTGAGTAAAACACCACAGAAGATACAGTGACATTTCAGTGTGGGGATTCTTGTGACTGACTGGGTCATAAGGACTTACTCACTGGCATCTCGATATTGGAGGTGCATCAGAGAGGGATGGGTAAATCAGGCAGTCTTTTTTCACAGCTGCTGCTTTTACAAAGACATGCTGTTGCCAGTGCTGTCAATCTGCAAGCAGAAGCCAAAAGACAGAAAGAAAAAAAAAAAAAGCACTGCAGTAACATTAAGAGGAAAAAATGCCCCTGCCTGTATGAGCTATGACTCATATTTTTCATAGGTGGAAAACCTGTCAACTCCCTAAAAAAAATTTGGAGAGATTTCTTCTGCTATGAACACAGAAAGCTTCTTCAGAAAAACATATTGTTTTTTCCTTGGTCATGGATTAGAACTTATTTTTCCTGGGAAGAAACATGCTCATTAGTGGGAGAAGAGAAGCTATTTTAGACCATTTTAGTCCCAGATACGACAGAAGAATGAATATTTCCTTTGACTACGTAACACAGGAATTACAACTGTAAGGGTATAAGTAATACCAATAGCAATGGCTGCTTTAGATGAAAGTGATCCTTCTCATCTGAAGTAGTTTACATTCTCTAGTTATGTCAACCCATACACTAAAATGCAGCCCCTTACGGATAAACACACAGCATGTGAAAGCATAAGGCAACTTTTGCAGCTGTCTCAGATTGAGAGGGAAGAATTCTGGGTATAAAGGTGGTTGAACGGCATGGAGGTAGAGGCAGATTAGAGCCATCCAGCCTGAAAAGTGGCTGTTGCTCTGGGGGACAAACACATATAGATTTACATATTTTCTGGAATAGCAAGTGTCTTGAGGCAGACATGCTTGCCAGTAGAAATGACCACAGTGCCACCCACAACACAGTGCCACATCCTGATCCACACCTTCTTTGTTTCTGTGGTCTGCCACCCACCTCTCATACTGGAACAGATCTGCCTGGCATATGAGGTCTAACAAAACAAGGGCTGAGGTAAAATGGCTGTTCTGGAAAACTAAGCAGAACAAAAATAAGGCAATCTATTCTGATCAGTAACTTGGTAGGTTGGTCTGAACATCCTCAACTTAAAAGAAATCCCTGAAATATATTTTCTTAAAAAGTGGCAGATTTGTTACTTAACCCAGTGCTATAAATCAGTGACAATCACACTAGGACGGCTGGCTAACGTTGTGCTGTAGATATGTGGCAGCAAAGAATGGGTTAATGAGAAAATGTTTTTGACTTGGTCTGTACTGCTTCCAAAAAATAGAATCTTTAATATCGTTGTTGAGATAACTTACCCTAAAGGAGACTTGTGTCAAGGGAATGTCGGTATATTAATGATTCTGTGTTTAATTTTGCAGCATTTTTTTTTTTTTCCTGTACATTACTTTTATGGTGACTTTTCAGAACTTCTAGCTTCTGGTTAAAAGGATTTAATATAACTTGATGCAGGGTCTAGATTTGTTGAGAAACTTCAAGTCTCCTTTTAGATACACAGAGTTATGTGGGGAATTTTAGGTACGTTTATAGATATTCAGCGTGTTTTTTCTGCAACCCGGGGGCAGAAAGCCAAAATCCTTAATAAGAAAACTTGAAATAAAACTAGAGAGACTGAATTAAGTAGTTCATTTTTACAGCTTCCTATTTGTGGTCCATTGTTTTTCTCAGATGTCATCTGTGCAGGTCTGCTGCAAAGGCTGTGGAAGCTTCAGTAAAGGTGTAAGGATCAGGTTAACATCCAGAGTAATTCCTAGTATGGCACTGCCCAACCACTGTGCCAAGTGGTCAGCTCTGTCATGCTGGCAGGGGGGATTTCTTTCCTTTAGCAAAGAGGCTTGAAGTACGCTTGCAGCTTTGCTTGGTGAACGAATGACCTGGCACATGCTTTCTCTCTGTTCTGTGTGATTCTTGTTTTCCTTTCTGCTGCTCTCAGGATCAGCCAGCCTTACTGGCCAAGTGGTCAGCTCTGCTGCAGGGAAAGCGCCCGTTCCACCCATCCATCCAGGTACGGCACCCTCCCAGTGCCCACTCCCTCCTCACCCACCCTCTTCTCCAGACAGTTTGCCCTCCTAACTTGTCCTCCCATGACTATCTCAGCCTTTCTGCAAGAAACTTTGTTTTTCTCTCAAGGCATATATGTTGACACGTTGTATTTCTAACCTATGCTTCCATTTGCCTGGGACATCTTGGCTGTACTTTGATCAACGTACTACGGGCAGGCTTTTAACACAACAGGACTGGCTGCAGGTTACATGTCACAGAACTGGATGCTCCTCGTCCACCACTTGTGACTTTGGAGCCTGCAGTTTGGATCTGGCATGTTAGGCCTGGTGAGACGGAGCATGGGTGCAGGCCTGGGGTTCATTTAGGCCAGAAGGACACCAGCTGCACAGCTGAATTTGGTGTGAGTATAGCCTCTCAAGGTGAAGCTGGAGCCTGGTCAAGAAGAGCATACACTTGTGTAGCGCCCAGATCAGCATTATATCCCAACACCTTTCTTCTTTTACCTTCCTCTGGGCTGTTGCTTCTCAGCCTGTGGCATGCCCTTCTGATTTTGAGGGGGAATGACAGCCACCTGCATACAAGCTGTATACAGTTATTGGAAGGAGCAAAGTCTGAGGCTGAGCTGAAATGGAGGTCCACAGCTAAAAGGTGTGGGTAAGAGCCCCAAACAGCCTGCTTGGAGCCATTAAGGTCTTCTCAGTGCCCTTAGGGCTTTGGCATCTCTGCAGTAATATTTTAAATCCTAAGTTACACTGAAAAGTATCTGAATGTTTGGGATTATTTCTGGAGAATGACAAGGGTACTTAATCCACCTTGAGGTAACCACCTTCCAGCAACTGCTGTCACTTCACATCTTGCTCACACAGCACTTTCACTTTCTTAATGCCAGTGTAAGTTAAGCTTGGACTCAAGAGAAGTTGAAAAGCTTCAGAGTCAACATAGTAAAAGTCTGAATGGGTTTGGACACCAACACCTGGAGCCAAGATTGCCAAATGCTTTCAAGCTACTGTCTGGCAATTCTGGCTGTGTCCTAAACCCGTATGAGGTTTTCTGGTATTTTGTGTCACCTTACTCACTCTGCTGGTTGAGTGCTGGTTTGGTTGGAGAATGGTTATCCTCAAAGTGAGGCCAATTAATTGTCTTGCAAACAAGTTTGCTTGTGGGTGTTATCCGCTGATCATTTCTCTATCCTTACTCTGCTTCTCGCTTCCACTCAGCAGAAATTGCAGCTTCATTCAGCACTGGTCAAAACCTGGGGTTGTTTCTGTGAGCGCCAGTGCCTGTGTAGGCTCAGGCATGTCACTTGCCTTGATGTCTGTTTTCTCTTAATGGAGGACAGTTGCTCTAGACAGGCAGGGTGAAATGACTGGGCTGTGGTCTTATTCCACTGATGTCGTTAGTGGACTTCAGAAAAGATCCAAAAAGTGCATTTTTGCTATAGTTGTGGAACTACGACACTCTAGGCTTATCTCTAGTGATGACTCTGAGTTAAGAACTTGAACTATTTTGTTTCCCATTGCTGGATCTCACAACAAGCTCTCTGATGCTCTCTTGCTCCTTGAAAGCTGTTAGTTATTACATTTCATACAATTGCAGACTAGAAATAATAAGGAGTGGGGGAAAACACTGGTGGTGGTGGCAAACCAACCAGAGTGTGTTCATGTCTTGTGTGGGCCATGCCTGTCACGTCAGACTCCTATAGGACAATTTCTTCTTACTCTGTGTATCTCCAAGGTAAATCTCAGACAGGTATGGAACAGGTTCTAGATGCATTCAATCATTCCTATAATACCATGTTTTTTCCTTCCCTCCAAAGCCTCCACTTGCATGTGTTACTTCCTTAACCCTCATGATCATTGATCTGCCCTTGCCGGCCCTTTTAATCTCTCTAAACTCTCCTAGGTCTTAGCTCCGAGCCAGTTCCTCATCACGGTCCCTCTGCGTGGCCTGACTGGGTACAAGGAATGCCAGGTCCGACACTGGCGTTATTACACCGTGCATGGAGCCAAGCTACTCTCCTCTGTGCGGGACCCTGAGGAGCTGCATCAATGGCTCGAGGTAGAACAGTTCTCAAAAAGCCTTCAGCAGTGGCATGAAACGGATGTGAACATTGAAGGTGATCTGGTTCCAGCCAAAGTCCTTATCGTCTTCCGAGAGCTGGTGGAAAAGTCGATTGTTTCCTGTAACCTCTCCAGTGAGTTTAGTGGGGAGGGGTGTAAGGGGAACTGGCTGTCTTCTGCAGCTAGCAGAGGGGGAACTACTGCATACACAAAGTGTTCAGGCCATTCACATAATTAGAAGTTAAAAAACAGCAGACCCCTCCAAAGTCAGGGAGCCTCTAACCCGTTGCAGTGGTCCAAATGTAGACCTGCACAGAAGACAGAATTAAGTAGTCACTGAGTTCTTCAGGATGGTCCTCCTTTCTTAGGAACTTGGGTAAGTTCTCCACCAACATCACCCTCAGCCAAGATGCAACCCGATTTTCAAAGCAGTTAGGAATTTGGGAAAAAAAATCTTTTCTTTCTGGTATGGCAGCTGCAATGTGACTAGTCAGAAAGATACCGCAGGAAGAATTGGATACAGGGGAAGTGAATAAACTGGAGAAGTGTTTGAAGACATGGATAGGGCAGATAATGTTCTAGGGAAGTCTTAGATGCTCATACCTTTCCAATATGTAGGAGAACTTGAAGAAAAGTCTGTTGGACACGTGCTCCATTTTCCCCAGTGCCCAGGCTATTCGGTAGATATCACGGAAGCTTGCTTTCAGTAGTGGTGCTGATCCCTCTGTGAGCAATTCCAAAGTGCCTGTGTATATCCTGTGGCAATTTGTACTGGAAGTGCTGACATAATGCAATCAGTGGTGCATGCAACATGCCTTCATAGCTGCGACATCTGCGGCAAAATGCTGCCTAAACAGTGATCCTCATATTTAATTCTCAGCATCCTAAAGGCATGTTATAGACTTCAGCTAATGAACACATGGCTTCATCCAAGCTGAATGGTTTATATTCATCTTTTCACGTTAAGATACTGCGACATGGTTAAGTTCAGACCATGGTGCCTTTTCTCACATCATATTTCCAGAATGTCTTTACTCATCAGCAGGCTGATATGGGTCTTCTGCATTCTAGAAATATAGACATATTTCACCTTCTCTGATTACACTGAAAATTCTACTTGCAGGAGAAAACATGTTAAAGTCTAGTTCAGCTGGATGATTGCATTCTTCCAGAAACTATTTGTTATTAAAGAAAGGAAAAGAGAGATGAGGATAAAATGTTACCATTGAGGCTCACAGAAAAATCATCTTGAAAGAGCTTTCATCTGAAGCTTTACTTACGTGTTAGTCATTGTTCTGAGATGAAAACCTGCCATCGTGTCTAGCAGCAGCTCATCAAATTGTTGAGCCAGAATGGGCCCTTCCAAGGGAACCAGGGAGTGATGTCTGGGCTGACGATTGTCTTTTCATTTTTGCAAGGTTGGCTGGAAGGAAATGGAGACAGAGGTCATGAACTGAGTTGAAATCAGAAGGAGTAATTACTTTGGTGTTTGTTTGTTTATGTGTGTGTGAAGAATGAACTTAATCCTATGGAACATCTAAAATTACATAAAAATGTTCCCAGTGCCGTTGCTTCTCTGCTTTTTAATTCTTTGAGAGCCAGCAAAAACAGATTTGCCTCACTTGCCATTGGTGGAAAGATAGGTAGCACAGTCGTGATACTTTTGGGAATGCTGTGAATTTATTAATGTGCTAACAAAGCTATGGCTTTAATGCTTTTTGACTGCTTGGTCTCTCTGCTGAGAGCTTGGGAGCAGTACAGCTCCTGTTTTGGTGCCAGGCTTGGCTCAGTGGGGAAATAACACCCAGATAGGCTGATATTTACGAAGTTATACTGGGGATGGACTCCACTGTGCTTTCTTGAGGAGATGCTAAATTGCCACTGGGAATAGGTGGATATTTCTTCAGTGAAAACAGAAGAAGTTACCATCCTAAATGTTCATCACTGTCCCTTCAATCTTCTGTGAGGACTCCTTTTGGAACTGGAATCCCTAGCCAGTGTCAGTTGAAATGAGGTGGATTAACACGCAATTACTTAAACTGCTTATGGCAATCTGCTCTGTATTTACTTCAGTGGTTTAGAGCATGATCACATAATTGGCTCAAACAGCAAAGCTGAAGGAACAGATCCATCCAGAATGACAGGGAAAAATGGGGACAGGAACTTCTTCCATGAGCACAATTGGAGCAACACTGACAATGTTTAGTTTTTCCCCCTGTTCTCATTCCTCTGTGCAGATTGAAATAAGCTGTCTTCTTACATTCCACTTATGTCACTGAAGAGAATGGTAAGACAGCTGTGGAACTACAAGGCTCAGTTTGGACATGGGCACTACACAGCCCTAGCTTGGCTTGAGGAAGGAATCTTTTCACCCTTATCACCTTTCATGTTGTTCCTTCACAGATAAAGTGACAGTGCTGGAGAGCTTCAGCTCAGTGGTCCGTGTGGCTGTGGAAACATCAGAATTCCAGGTTGAGGTGGAGCTGGCCCCTACAGTGGAGATTCCAACTTGCTGGCCTGAGAAAGCCAGGTGGCCTCGTTGCCTCAAGCGTTGGCCATCCCAGGAAAAAGTGCAGTGCATCAAGGTGAGCGGTGTAAAAACAACTGTAAAGCCTGTGCAGAAATTTACTTTGCAGGTACGTGATGGTGGTTTGGAACACGATAGAGAAGAAATATTTCAATTTATTCAGATTTTATTGTGATTTTTTTTTCCCTTAATGATGGTGAGTTCTGTGGAAGGAAAACTGAATTTAACAGTGTGTTGTATGAGTCTCTTGCAAATAGCTCTGGCCATTTAGCTCAGTGCACTTTTCTTGCTGTTCTGCTTTGTCTCATGTAACCTTTCTGCAAGTGGGGCACTATCTCAAAAATTTCCTTCCACCCTTATCCTGTTTCTCCTCTTGGCTAGATTCTGGCACTCTAGATCAGTCCTAGGTTGCCGTGATCCCACACATCCATTTCTGCCTTCCAGTCCTGCTTCCTACTTGCTTATGACCTGCTGCTCCATGGCAAAGTGCCTGCAGAGCTGTGCTTCAGTTTTAGTAGCACTGCACCTGGCACCTCTAGAGCTTAATTTCCTGGGAGTAACTAATGTCACCACTTGAAACAAAACAAATTGCTTGTTCCATCAATCAGGAGTAATGATGGGCGCATTAACTGTGTTTGCTGTCTCTGCTAACATACAGTCTCTTTGTAACAACCCTCTGCATTCCTCAGAGAAGCCTGCCTTTGATCTGATGTCACACTCTCCCTTTTGTCCATAGTCACTTGGTTTTGACCTCTTGGCCCGCTCCAATTATCACTGGCAGCTGTGCTTCTCCCGTGCTGAGCACATACTCATGGAAGGCCTCGATGAAGATGGTGGTTGTCGTATGAAGTGCTTCAGAGTCATGAGGCAGATGAAGGAAGATGTCTGGTGTGCTGGAAATAAACCTGTCATCACAGCTTATCACCTTCAGGTAGGCATCACCATGATACCAAGATACCGTCTCAGAATCTGTTATAGGGAAATGGTGTCCATAATCAGGAAGTCTGAAAGACCTAGGTGCATGTTGAAAGCCATGTCTCCTTCAGTTGGCAGCTCCGGCCAGTTCAGTAAATGCTGGTGACAGAGCACCTGTTTTTCACCTAACTGGAAAAGCAGCACTATTTTCCTTGCCTCTGGAGAAACTTCATTGTAGCAACTGCCCGTGGATCTTGCTGAAGTGGTGATGGGAGCTAACTGCTCTGCAAACCTCCAAGGAGTAGCTCTTACTGAGCTACAGCTTGAATTCCTCACTATGTCTTTTGTTCCGTGGCAACATCAGAAAGAAGACTGTGGTTATTGCAGCTGTGAATAAAAAAAAAAATTTCTCACATTTGAAAAGCTACCTGAGAAGAAATTCCTCAGCACTACAGCTATTGTAATGCCAACTGGAGGTGGGAAACAGGCAATCTAGAAAATAATGCCTTATCTTGATGAAATTCTTAACTCTGAAGAAGCAGAGAAATTGAAGGCCATAGTTCAGCTGTGTCTCACAGCATCTGTGGGTCTCTCTGGGGCACTGAATCTGCAAATTTGAATTAAGAGAATACTAAGAAACTTAGTGGAACTCTTATATCCAAGATCGGTGATTTTTTTTTTTTTTTTTTAGAAATGATTTTCAGGTTGATCAAGANGGAAACCTTATATTCAAGATTGGGTATTTTTTTTTTTTTTTTTAGAAATGATTTTCAGGTTGATCAAGATGGTCAATATTGCTTTTTTTGGTACAATAATTGTAAGTACATCCAGAAAATTCTTCACAAACATATAAAAAGTCTGTAAAAAAGCAATGTGGGCAGTATAAAAATAATATTATAAGAGCAATAATCACATGCAGTTCACTATTTTATCTATTGGTTTCTCTCTTACACAGATAGATAGTGGTAGGACAAGGGGGAGTGGATTTAAATTGAAAGATAGGAGGTCTAAGTTAGATGTTAGGAATTTTTCACTCAAAGGTTGGTGACGGACAGGAACAGGTTGCCCAGAGAAGCTGTGGATGCCCCATTCCTGGGGGCATTCAAGGTTCCTGGTCAGTCTGGTTTAGTGGTTATCAACCCTGACTACAAGGGGGATTGGAACTAGATGGTCTTTGAAGTCCCTTACAACCCAAGCCGTTCTATGATATCATAAGAAATAGACTTGGAGAATGAGAATATAAGACATGCTGTATTGTATGTCAGAAGAAGACAGGCAAGAGTTGCTTAGAATCCAAGTGTACTTGCAAGGCAAATCTGTCTGCATCTTCAGCACAAGTATGGCTGAAGCTAACTATGTTATGCTCATATGATTATTATTCTCTCCCTCTTTGCACCTGCTGGCTTCTACATTTGTATAACAGGCCATTTTCTACAGCCTAAAACACCTGGCATTTCTGCAGAGGTCCCTGGCCTTTTCAAATCCTCCCTCCCTACCTGCTCTGGTCATTGGTACAGGGTCCTCAGTATGTCCAGTGAGGTTTGGAAGGCAAAGGAAAGGGAACAGCCAAGAGAAGGTGAAAGGGCTCTTCCTTAGGCTGTTGGCTGTAATCCCTCGGTGCAGAATCGTTAACGCAGGAAAACTGTGGTGCGAGGCTCTCCGATTTCCAAGGCTGTCAGCCACTTACCAGCACTCAAATTGCCTTAGCAAGCTGTGTGAGCCCTCAGCAGAACCTCTAACACCTCTTCTCTCCCATCTGCTTCTTGCAGACAGTGCTATTCTGGACGTGTGAAAAGTACCCACGCACCAAGGATTGGCGCTGCTTTCATGAAGCCTTCCTGAGGCTGGTGCAGAAGCTGCACAAGTGTGTGAGCCAGCACTTCCTCAAACATTACTTTGTCAAGAACACCAATCTGCTCAAATATGCCAACACCAGTGACCTGGATGTGGTGGCCAGCAAGCTTGCTGTCTTCTTAGAGAACCCTGTCTTCTGCCTGGACTAAGGCAGGAAAAAGCTTTCCTTACCTCAACTTTGAGCAGTTTCCCCACCTGTTCTCCTCATCGATGGTGTTCTTGTCCTTCCAGTAGGTGTTGCAGCTGTCTTTCTGAGGCAGCTGGCACTGATGGCATGAACAAAATGTCAAGATTGGAGCGGTGGGTGGTGAACACTGATGCCCAACCATTCTAATTTGCTTTCAACAGCAACAGTTTGCCTAGAAGCTACAGCCTGTGAAACCCAACCCTGTGTCACTCAGAGCAGCAACTGCCTTGTTCTCTGCCTCCAGTCCTGTGGCACATAAGCAGAAAGATGGTGCAAAGGAGTCTCACTCTGCTGCCTACCTGCTGTGCAACCTAGCACATGGATGGTGGCTGCCTCCTCCTTCCTCACAAGGACAGTGAGGATCCTAGAATGGCTTGATTTGGAAGGGACCCTAAATATAATTCCCTGACAACCTTGTAGGCCAGCTCTGCAGAATAGCAGAGGAACATTGTTTTGGAGGTATGCTAGAGGTGGAAGCCTTCTCTGAGACAGTTTGTGATGCTTCCATGTACAGTCAAATGGGATCCTGCCTGCTCCCGCACAAAAATAACCCTGCCAGTAGTGTTGAATAGCTCAAGGGAAGCAGGAGGAAGAATGTTTTTTTCTTGCCTCCTCATTTTTTTTTTCTCCTCCACCTCCATTTTTCTTCCTGTTACTTCAAATATGTTATTCTTCATGTTTGCCAGTTCTGTTAGTGCCATACAAATGGGGCCTTGGCCAGAGCAGATTTCACTTGTGCCCCAGCTCCACCCAGCAGGCTGGAGGAGGAGCAGGTCTTTCCCTAGTTTCAAGCACCCATGTCTTTTTGGGGTGTTGCATAGGAGGAGAATATTTTTTCAAGGGCTCGTAGCTCCAACATTCCCAGCGCTTTTAATATTAAGAAAAGAAAATCAGTTTTAGTGTTTCAAAAGAACCAAGTGCTAGAATGAATAGAAAGAATGTTGGTTTTAATGTTATTAAATCACTGAAACTACACCAAAGTGCACTTTTTTTCTTACACCTGTGAAAGTAAGCAAATAAGTATGGAGATGAGGTAGTAGGGATGGGATTCGTAGCCCTACTCCAGGGAGCTGCTGCGGTGTGTGGCCTCCAAGACGGCCATCTGTGGCAGAGTGTCTCCCCCATGTGGCAAGCTGCGGTCTTACCATTAATCTTCAGCACAGTCTCTGCTTTCTGGCTTGGTTTTGTATGCAGGAGTAACTCTTGCAGGAGTTACCTTGCATTTGGGAGCTGTGCTATATGGGAGTGTTGGTCCCAGGCTCACGACTGGTTACAGGTTCAGAAAGGATTCAGGAGAGGGTGAAGACATCCTCACCCATCCAATTTGTAGGATACCTCTCTCCATGGTCAACAACCTGGGAGACAGGAGAAGCAGTCTGATGGAGAAGAAAGAGGATGAATAGTACCTTCTTTCTTGGTTACTTACAGTTTTGTCTGGTTTTATGGTGGAGAAGGGCCAGATAGGATCTCAGCTGTGTCACCCTTCTTGAGCTGCTCTCCTGCATCAGATCCCACCACTGGGAGTACTTTCCAAGTTACTTTTCCACACCAGTAGACGTGTCACATGGAACTGTTTTGAAAAGGTAACTCCCCTGTGTATCAGGGTCCTCAGCTGCTGCAGTTCACAGGCAGATAGGAAATGGCATCATTTGCAGAGCTACCGGATGGAAGCACTATTGCTCTGCTCCAGCCCCTCCAGCTGCCAGGAATGAATCAGCAAAGCCAGCAAGTGAACCCAGAGCGATGGAGCCCTGCTTGGAGCCAAGTCTGACCATGTTTTTTTTTTCCTCTTCTCTTGCTGACACCGAGGTAAATGCATCAGCTAGCATACAATGCTGCAGAAAATTCACTGTGACTATTTAAAAGGGTAGCTACAGTGCTACTGACTACAAAGGCACAGAACCATCCCTAGCTTTTTCTCCAGAACAGCGAGTCACTGCCACTGAGGTTGAGGAAAAAGACTTTCAAGGGAAAATTAGTATAAGAATTAGGGGCTGAATACAAGGAATAATTCAATCTCAGGGATGGATGGTAAGTATGATACACACTATCACGTGGTGTTGGTCAGGTTGTGGGAATGCTTCCGTGTGGTGGTAGTAGAGTTGTACAGGAGGTCTCTGTTTTAAATGACTTTTTCCAATATACTTGCTGCATTTATTTTTTATCATAGTAAGCTTTCTGCAAGCAGCTTTTCATTTACGCTGATTATAAACTCACAGCCTTACTCTGTCTTCCTCTCAAGAAGGATATAGCCTTGTGGCTTGGCTACAGAGTGTACAGACCACTCTTTCTCTCTTTTTAAAATCGGTTTCTTGAGTGCTTGCTGACTCCCACAGGCACTATCGAGGAAAGAAGGAAAATTCTTGGTTTGACCGGACGAGGGATGATTTCTGCACCGATGGGTGCTGGGAGACTCCTACAGACCCAGGGCATTCTCAGCACGGCCCTCTGTGCTCCCTCTAGCGGAAACCTCGATAGGAAATCTGTTGCTCTGTTACGAAGGAAAATCGTGCAAAAGGAGTTCGAGCGCTAGAACTTTGAGTTTAAATCACTAGAGGGCAATCTCGCCCTCAAAAACGCACACCACGCTCAGGATCTTTCTTGCTCTGAGAATCGGGACCCTGTTAGTTTTCATTGGACTGAGAAGCAAATGACCTCAGTAAATCTAATTCTAAATCCCATTGCCAAAAAGGATAGAAGGCAAGAGAGCAAGGGAGGGCCTTCTAATAAGTAGCAAGGCTCAGGTAGAAGAAAGTAAGTCTCTAAACTCTGGGAACCACTCCAAGGGACAGATTATGGATTTATTGCTTTCTGCAGCAGGAGATGGGCTGGCAGCAATTCCAGGCAACCTTGTTTCAGGGACAGCACCACCAGGCAGACAGCAGGAGGGTGCTGTGAAGGAGACAGCTACCACCCGGCCTTTCTGTACACAGGGCTGGGCAGTGCACGAGCTGAGGAGCCAACAGTCATGGCTTCAGTTCCCTGGCAACTCTGCCTTCCTCCTTCTCCCCTTTTTCTGCCCCAGGAGATAAGTTCTCCAAGCATAGCTTTCTGATGCCATTCCTTCAGCTCAGGTGATCAGGTCTGACCGTTCATCATCTGTCTTTGATGTCATAGGTACCACATGTGCAAAGGGGCCAGTACAGACCCTGTCTTCATGCTTCTCCTTGTATTTAGTAACCCTGAAGTCAGACTACCTTGCCAACTGTGTTCCTAGTGGTGCAGCCATGCCCCTCTGAGCAAAACTAGGGCACAGAGAGTTATAGATGAGATAATTCTGCCTGCACAGTAGACGTTTCCCTCTCTACCAATGCTAGGGTTGTTGTTTTTAGGGATAAACATTGCTTTTTCATAGAGTCACTGATTGACTTGGGTTGGAAAGGGCCTCAAAGGCCAGCTAGTTCCAACCCCCCGCTATGGGCAGGACTGCCACATACCAGCTCAGGCTGCCCAGGGCCACATCCAGCCTGGCCTTGAACACCTCCAGAAAAGGGGTACCCACATCCTCTCTGGGCAGTTTGTGCCAGTGCTTTTCTCATGATGCAGGTGTTAGTTCTGTTCCAGGCAACACCTTTTGGTCAGAGCGTGGCTTTGAAAGCAACTCCTGGGTGGGTGATGAGGAATGCACAAATCCTACCAGGCACCAAGGCTGCTGAGAGAATGCAGGATATTCTTTCCACAGGAAATATTCTCTAGAATCCCTTAGCATCCTCACAAATATAAATTACAGTGAAACACACCAAGGAAAAAATTAATCAGATTGAGAGGCTTTATAGTGATTAGAAGAAAAATTGACATCTTCTCTGGCTCACCTGAATGGTGATAATTAATGTCTGCACAACTCTAGTGTGTGCCAGTTAAAGTTTTCTGGATTAGAATGCTAAATGAATCCTTGTTTCTTTTTCTTAGAGAAACCACTCTTGGACTTGGGAACCTGTACAGATCAACAGCTCAGAGAAATGTACTTCCTCCTGTCAACAGGGCACTGCTCTTTATGCAGGATCATCTGCAGACTGATTCCAAGCTAGGAACCAGTTGCTTGTTTGCTTTTGCCTCAGAAGATATGGGTACCATTTGTACTGCAGCAAACCAGGCAGCCAAACCTCTTCCGCTGCAGCTTCAGGTAGCCTTAGATCCATGCTGCTTCCACAGCAACAGCTGGGTCATATCCCCTGCAGTGCCAGTGCTGCGACTGTGGTGCCAGTACAGCACCAGCATGGCTGGTAATGAAATGAAAAGACAATGCCAACTGGGAGACTAGTTTTGTAAATATTTCTGGCAAAAGTAATTTTTTAAGAAAATGAATGTGGATTCCTGTTGAACCCCTTTTAAACAGATGAGAGAACCAGGTTAAGAGTGATTTCATCAGTTGCTGAATCCCATCATCCAATCTGATCCTAATCTGCAAATGAACCAAGAGCTGTTTCAAAGGCCTCCAGGTACTCAGCCCCTGCTCCTTCAGCAGACAGACCGTTTCAGGCCTGCACAGATCATCAGGAGCTTTCTTTGAACTTTCAGCCTGAATTCATTCAACAGCCAGCACTGTGGTTTTGTTCCAATACAGACTCAAGACGCCATTCTTCCCCCGTAGGGTTTACTGTCTGTATAACTATCAGAAGGGTGATTATAATCTTTCTTGTTTTTAGTAAAGCATGACCAGATATGCCAACTTCTGAGGTCCCTTTTTCTCAGCTAAAATCTGTGTTCCAGCCTAGCTGTGCTCCCTTTTCAAGGTTAGTTTACATGTGCGGGAATATCCAAGGTGCTTTGCAGAGTTCCAGATGAGGTGTCTTCAGCAACTCCTGCAGTGGCATGCCACATAAATGTGGGATGTGCTATGTGGATTAGTACTGTGCTGAAAAGAACACCAAAGGGTCAAGTTCTCTTAAAACATAACTGCAGCTTCAAAGGAGGAGCAGCTATCGTCAATGATTTCCTTATGAAACCAGTTTAGGCTGGTTGAAAGGCTCTCCATGGTCCAGTTGTCTTTGAAGTGAACCAAATTCCCAAGGCTGTGAGCCAGCAACTCCATCATCTCTGTGAGCCCTGAGCTCTGGCCAGAATCGATCCATCTGTCCCAGCTTATTCCTCTGTTTCTGCCCAGCCCACAGCTATGCCAGGGCTAAGCTTCTTCCCCACTTCTTCTCAATCTGCTGGTGGACACCATCCCTCCTTGCAACACCCGTCTGGCTTCCTACATCTAGGCTGACGAGTTTGGCTATTTTCTAGCTGTGTCATGAAAATACTGCAAGCTGGAGAGGCAACAGATCAGTGACCAGAGCTAATGGCAGCAAAAAGGATTAAATGAACAATAGGTCTTGAGCATAATTTATGAATGCCATTAACTGCTGAGAGGGAATTACGTTATGACTGCAGTTCTGAGGGGGAAGGGTGGTTCTTATCTGTCAGGAAGAAAAAAAAGTGTCTCATTGCATTTGGATTAACAAACAATGGTAATATTAATCTATCTTGGGCTGTTACGTTTAGATTAGGTCTAATAACAGCCGAACAAACAGACTGTATTTCCTGCATCTTGTCTTGGACACCCATGGCCAGTGAGTGTTGCGTTGGTACTCTGGGAACGTGGCCATGCAGTGTGCACCGCCCTGCCTAGCAGAGCATGGTTCTCCATCAAAACTCATGCAGAATGTGAACTGTCCAACGCAGTGGCCTGCATTGGTCGGGACATCTGTTACAGGAGTGCTTGGCTGGAGCCCCACAACCCAAGGATGGCACTGAGCTAACCGCTCCCTGGTCTGAAATAGAATCTCCCTGCTTTGTTTCATAATCAGTGCAGCATCTCATTAAATTGCTTAGCTTGGCATCTGGGACCATTTGTCATCGTGTGATGCGAGGGATCCTAACCAGATTAAACCTCAGGATCATATTGTGGAGAGTGAGAGATTAGTCTGGAGAATAAAGCAGAAGCAATTTCGTGAGGCAATGCAGTTGCCTCTCTTTAGGTGGAGGGGGCATAGGAAGCCCCTGCAGAGGGTCGACGTATTGGGGATTTCTTCCACCAGCCCTCAGCTCAGCCCTGAGCAGAAGAGCTTCAGCACTGTTGAAGGAAATGCAGCCCCATATGGGGTTGGCTCACTCTGCTTTTCTTCCCAAATGGGACTAGAAGTGAGGGTTTGCATGGGGAAGGAAAACCCATGGGACTGAAGGGGCTGCTAAGAGCCAAAGCTGCGTGTGTGCAGTGAAGCGGTACTTCTGGGCGGGGGATACCCTGGGTGCTGGCTACTTAGTGCTGCAGCTAAAGCCAATTAGGGGGTAAAATCTGTACGGAGCATGGCTTTTTCTCAGGGAAAACTCCAGGTTCAGAGGAAGTGCAAGTACTCATCTAGTCACGTGCATGCCCTGTCACCACCAGTGAAATCAGTGGGAATCTATAAATACACTCACTTGCAAAACGGGGCTAGGCTGACTCCTATCCCAAAAGAAGTAAACAGTTGTCAAAAAAGTGGAGATAGTGTGTACATAAATTTTTTACAGCTGTACCTAAGACAATTGTAAGCTCTGTTCCCGCACTCCCTGTTACTTGTCCTGGAGATACACTTAATGAATAATATATCCTTTCATCACCTTGATCTTCTGCTGAGATATGATGCAGCCTTCCTTCCCCTTTGTCTGCTCTCTGTTCCCAGGAGACTAGGTAGTCTGGGGTAGGAGCCTGGCATAGGAAGGACCTTCATTTTCATTGTGCTTCCTGCAGCTTGACACAATACAAACCCATAGAATAATCTAAGAGTAAAGGCAGGAGAGGGGCAGGGGCAGCAACCCTGCTCCTGCTGGCTGAGCCTGCCTGGGCTCACAGCAGTGTTCTGAGCTGGGGGACAGCAGCTCCAACACCTTGGGAGCTCCATGACACCACATGTTTCCAGCAGCATTCCTGCTGACAAAGGAACAATGGCATCTCAGACCTTGTCACCAGGTTTTAATGAGCTCACATGCAATATGGATATGATATATAATGAATGTAGCAATCCAAACATAGGCTGTATTTCCCTCCCTCACTCTCTACGTGTGTGCAGGCACCATGTATGAGGCTCCTAATGGAGCAGAGCCCAGCCTCCCTTTGCTGGTGTCCCAAGCTGGCAGCGAATGTGCAGACCCTATGAGCAGAGCAGGGCATGAGGTGGAGGAGGCTGACACAATGGAAGGCCTCCTATCCCCTGCTGACTTTCTCAGACCATGTAGCCTGCCTTCAGGCACTCTCTGTTCCTGCATTAAAGGCTCTTAAAGCACTGATCCTGCCATAGCCCCCAGCGCCAAGAGGCCCTGGTCTTTGTCACGTTCATGGGAGGGATCACAGCATGGTTGCTTTCATTTGCTGGGATTTAATGAGAGCAGAGATTTTCCAGGCAAAAGGAAGGACTGCAGCTCTGTTTTGATTATTTGACTTCTGTCTTTTGCTGAGGAAACCACAGCAAAGGCAGCTCTTGGTGCTCTCAAACTGCATCTCTTTGAAATCTCACCCCACAATCAAAATATGAAAACAGAAAACAATGTTTTGATAAATAGTTACTGTTTATATCCCAAATGCATGTAATTTATGAAAAACACACTACCATACAAAGCCGGTGTGTGCTTACTGAGCTCTGCTTAATACGTGGTTAGTAATCAGGAGGGCACCAGGGTTTGTGCTTTCCTGAACAGGAAATGTCTCAAAACCCAGAAATCTTGGCACAACTCCATATTTCACATACAACCCAGACACCCAATTCCCCTGTGCCCTGAACACTGCAGGCATGCCTTTTGGAGAGGCTGATCTGGTATCCACAAACTGCCTGTGTTGAGCCTACTCGGAAATTTTGCATGAAACTCCAAATAGGTGCGTCCCTTTCTCTTTTCACAGGCAGACCCACCTGTAAAGGAAACTGATATGTGCCAAATTCTAGGGCTTAGTAGACAGAAACCCTAATGTTAGCTCAGCAACTTGTACTACTAGCGTGGTTATGTGGGAACAGTAGACTGCTTCTTACCTGTGTGCACTGGACACAAATCAATCTAAAATCACTCCATAAGAGGCTGTAGCTATTGATTTTTTTTTTTTTTCCAGCAGTCTGCTCTTACAAACTGGAAAAGCCCTGTAACAAAATCCTGGTCAAATGGAACGTGAGTGCCAGAATCGTATTTGAAATGTTTGGGATATAAGGTACAAGCTAGTGCACTGGAAGAAGATAACCATTGAAATCACCTCTTTTTCTTCCATTTCATAGAATCACAGAATCATGAAGGTTGGAAAAGACCACTAAGATCATCTAGACCAACCGTCAGCCCATCCCCACTGTGCCCACTAACATGTTCCTCAGTACCACTTCTACACATTTCTTGAACCCCTCCACTGACAGTGACCTCACCACCTCCCTGGCCAGCCTGTTCCAACACCTCACCACTTTTTTCTGAGAAGAAATTTTTTCTAATATCCAGTAGAATCACAGTAAAGACCACTGAGATAATCTCATGCAACCATCACCCCCAAAAGCATTCCCACACCCTCTACTCCCTGGTTATACTCAGCTTCAGCCCACCTCTGAGAGCCCTCACAGACTGGCTAGGGCTCAGGGTGGGCTTAGTAGAACATTCAACCTGTATTCAAGCTGCTGAGCATGGCCTTTCAACACAGGTCATGCTGTGCATCCTCAGCTGAGAAGCAGAAAGGATGTGATTGGTGGCGTGTGGCTGCGTGGGGCAAAAGGGCAAAAGGGGCAGAGGGTGGGAGAGGCTGCCCTTGCTGCCTTCTGGGCTTTGCTGACCTGAGAAACTCATCTGTGAGCCTGCGGCTGCTTCAGACTGCAGAAAAACTGCTGCTGCTGCTGATCGTGACACTGTGCTGCTCTCTCTGCTGTTATTTGATATTCTTAATGGATATGGGTTTCTATATTTGTCCGTTTGTTTGTTTATATCCTCTTTGGTGATTACAGATCCATCTCCTGTCAATTTTCAGGGCCCTGCCTGCACAAAACATAGCATTTCTTATACTCTGGATGTAAGTAGGCTGCTCCAAAAATAATGTCTCCTATTTATTTTCTTGAAAAATAGCTACAACAGGTGCAAAAAGCAGCATAACAGTATTCGATAGAGCAAATTCTCAGCTACAAAGCACTATTTTTCAACACTGTCACCACCATTAGCTGTGAGTTTTCATCCATGATAAACAAGTGGAGGTGCTCCACTGCCACTGTTGCCACTGCTGAAATGCACCGCCTCACTGTGCTGACATCCACTGTTTGGCCTCCATAAACGTTCAGCAAGCATCAGTGACTGTCAGCGGTGGCCTTTTTTTCCACATGGAGGAATTCAGTGACACCCCTTCGCTTCATCCACACTTCCATGTCAGATGCCACTTTGCTCCTCTGCTGCCATCTGTTGCACAGCAACATGTAAGGGAATACTGGTGGGAAGGTTCAGCCTCTACTGGCATAACACTGACATCCGCTTCTGACATTCTGGGCTAAAATAATAAATTAGGAGGCATTACTTTTGGAGACACCCTTATTATTATGTGTCATTACTTCCTGGCTGTAAATGCAAGACTGACACAAGCATCAAGCGTCATCCCTGCTGCTGCCCTGACCCCTGCTGTCCTGTAGCAGGGCAGGAGTGACTGACTGGAGGTATGGCGTTTCACAGACAGACCAGAATTGTGCCACATTTGCAAGTTTTTCTTCTGTAACCCAGACAGACAGCTGTAGTATTGGGCTTGCCATCGGCTGTCTGCCCAGAGGCACAGCAGCAGTGTCTGCTGCATCTGGACACCCTGCTGTCCTTCAAGGTGATGGCTCCAGCAGCTCCAGCTCTGCCCAGACCTTCCAGGAAAGGCCCTCGCTCCTTTCTCCTCCTCCTCCTGTACTCCCTGTGGTCTGGTGTCTGGGGAGGTGACCATCTGTTCCTCCTCCTCGCTGCAGGCTGGTGCCCCACAGCCATGCCTTTTAATGTAATACAAAGCTGCATGGTTGTTGCTGCTGCTTTTTCCTTTGATCCAAGCCTAATTTTTCCCCTCTGCTAGCTGTGCCAAGGTGAACAGGCAGGCTCTCCCTTTGCAGCAAGCATGCTCGGTGTCCCCTGTCCCTCTTCTGCCCATGCCCCTCCTTGGCCAAGAACACAGTGTACCTGCTGGGTGCTGCACCCCTGCGCTGCCTGAGCTGTTCTCTTCCTCAACTCGGCACTGAAGCTCCGCTCCCTCCCCCCTCATTTAAATGAGCGTGTTAGATTTATTGGGCAATGGAAACTTTCCATTGCAAATGACTCAAATTACGTTGGAAACTGGAATATTTCTCAGCCGCTTTTCACACAGCTCCCTCCTGTCTCCAGAACAGCTTCCAAAGCCACTGAGGAGTCAGGGTGTGGGGAGGAGCACGTTTTGCTGCCCTCTCCCAAGACCCTGGTGCAGCCCCCAGCTTGCAGCCCCCCTTTGCCAGTATGGGGTCTGGATGCAGCCAGGCACTTGGGCCTCCATCGCTCCTCCTCACGCCAGGTTTTCATCTGGCCGATGAGGCAAGCTGGCTCTGTCTCATCAGTGAGTGCCTCCTTAATGCTGTAATCAGATCTGCCGGGTCTAAATTCCATCCTGTGCCCAGAGAGCAGTGCGGGAGGAACAAGGGTGCCCCAGGCCAGAGGCTGCTGGGCAGCTTGGCACTGTGCTGCTGCCCTCCCAGCCCGAGCTGGGCCCCTCCGGCTCCAGCAGTCGGAGCAGTTTGGGGTGATGCTGCCTGAAACCTCATCTGTCTCAAAGAGTGTGTCTATAAATGGAATTATTTCAGAGCAGGGGAAAAGCACTCACTCTTCTTCCACACATGGTGTTACTTAGGCAGAGCGATTCACATTCAAGCACCATTTGCATCCCAGTTAATTGCTGAGCAAGGGCAGGCCCCATGGCAGCAGGTCAACACAGTGCTGCCTCAGGGACTTGTGTGGCCCAAATGTCTGCAGCACACCCAGGCACACAGAGTGCGGGGGCTCCCACTGTCACTCCTTGGTGGCCCTGGGGACATCACCATGGCTGGGATAGCAGCTGTGTGCCCACAGGAACCCTCTCATACTCCATGGCTTTCCCAAGAACAAGAGGCGTCTCCGAGGCTGAGTCACTTGGGCCCCAGCAGTTTTATGCAAAGTGTGAGGAGCCATCTTGGCTCTGTCCCCAGTGGGAGCACAGGCGGCAGCCAAGACTGGCGGGGTGGGAGCAGCAGCAGTCTGATGCAGCATCAAGCTGGCCCGCCGCCTGCTGCAGCACGGCTGGAGGCTTGGAGCTGAAGGAGAGATAGAAATGACCCCACCGTGCCCTCTGGGGGCTGGATTTCTACCATGACGAATGTTGAACGAGAGGCTTCTGGATGAAGTGCTGCTTTGCCGCAGTTCTGCAGGGGGACAGAGAGCAAGCTGCACCTTTTAATTTTCTCTCTCCCATCCCCAGCACGTTTGCTGTGCTCCCCTTGATCTGCATCCTGATCTCCTTCTGTTTCCCGACGGGGCTTTGTTTGTGTTACCTACAGGGAAACTCATAAATCCAGGTTATACCCCTCTGTTCTCACTTGATAGGGATAATTTCTCCAAACAAACTCTTTGATTTATACTCTTTTGTACATCAAACCTCTGTCAACAATTGTAATTACATGTAAATCACTTCCGTGGTTTTCATATCAAATATTACTTCTCCAAGCCCTAAACAGAAGGTGAGAGACTTTGCTCTTTGCTTCCAGTAGGACTGAAACCTGCTGGTCCCTGTGCAGGTTGCTGCTGATGGGCAGCATTACTCCAGCAAAGCCCCAGATCTTGTGGCCATGTAATTATGAAAAACACCCTATTTTCATTTGAAAACAATACAATACTTTTCCAGCCCTGGGCTGTGTGGGGGTGAAAGGTGGGGAAAAAGGAAAAAAAAAAAAAACAAGCCTACAAGCCTCATATTTCTCAAACTAAGCAGCAAATAAAACCCTTAGAGTTTCCTTTTTAAAAGTTGTGATTTTTTTTTTATCCATCTTCATGACACTTTGGAACCTCGCATAGATTTTTTTTCTTCCCCAAAAGCTGAAGAGCTGGCAATAAAGAGGAAGCTGTTAATCCACCCATCGAGTGGTTCTGAAAATACAGCCTGTGGCAAAGCAGCCGACATGGCTGGCGGTGCCGGGATGGCTGCATACACAGCGAGGGAGGGGCCTTCTATATTTAAAAGGCTAACGTGGTGGTTTGGGCAGAAAATGAGACAAGTGAGCCTGTTAATTAGGAATATAAGCTTCGATCCCCGCAGCTCTGGTACACATCACACTTTCCTCCAGCCCTTGGTTGGCTTCCTCTCCACCTTGATTACTTCATCTTTCTTGTTCATCTTATATTAAATTACAATGTCTTTGAACAAAGGCTTCATTGACGCCACACAGCAGCATGGCCAGCTGCAATGCGCTTCTCTGCTCTCCAGATCCCTAAAAGTGTTCCTCAGTGATTCCCATGACAGGCTACAATGGCTCTCACAACTGCCTGATACTACACTTCAACCCTAGGATACCGCTTCAGATCACCAGGCACCCGTGTCTGCAACCAGAAGGTGACATTTCTTTGAGGTATCTTCCGAAATGTTCCCGTTCTCAGTGACACTGTGAGGTTCCGCCTGTAAGAAGCCAAAATAGTTGACGCTAAAGATTTTAAGATCAAAGAGTTTTGTAACTTGTGGGACTAAAGGAGCCATATCAAAATTCAGAAAAGCAAGAGCTGCTGTGTTGGTTTTGGCCTGGTGTTTGAAGCAGGAAGTGCCCGAGGTCTCATTGGGAAGCCAGTCTCCACAAATCCAGACCAATTTTGGCAAATTCAGGAGGCTTGGAAAGTACAGATGACTTTTATATGGTCTTAATCATGTGGAAGCAGGAGGGTGGGAAGAAGTCTGGTTCCAAAGCATTGAGGGTTTCCTCATTGCTTCTCAAGAGTCCAAGTTTCTCAGAGCAGATGTTGCACCCTCTGTTGCATGTGAACTCCTTAAGTGCAGTGCAGGGCCAGGCATGTGCCCATGCTTTGTTGTCACCCATTGGCCTTGCTGAGGGCTTACAAGGCTGGGGGGAGGCAGGTGGTACTGGGGCAGCCTGTTCCAGTGGGAGATTGTCATGTACTTTTCTCCCAGAGTGAATTTGGATTTGTGTCCTATAGATGCAAGGAACACAGTCACCCTTCCCCATGGGAGAACCATGCCTGACTTGTGGCTGGTTGTGATGGATTTGGCAGCTAACATTGCAGAGCTGACAGTGTGCTTGGAACACAATGCCCATATTTCCAGTGTGGTCCATCCAGTTATGTAGCCTAGTTGGGGCATAACCAGAATCCTGCTGCACAGTCTGTGCAAGAGAAAAGCATGTGGGGTAGCAAGGGAAAACATTCATCCCCCTGCTCTGATTAAGCAAAAGGGTGTTTGGGGCTCACCGAGCAAGGACAAAGGCTGGATGCGAGTAGTGCTGAAGAATTGAGTGGTTGAGGGGGATCTGCTCATCTCAGGCTCCCTGTAATGCTTCCAAAGACTACGCTGCACTATTGAGAATAGTAATTCCCTGGGGTGATGACGTTCTTTACCACATTTGCTCCGGCTCCTTGTGTTGCTCCACTGCTGAAAAATCATCCCGCAGTAACCAGAGAGGTGGTTCTCCATCAGGGCCACTTTACCCTGAATGCTAACCACCTGCAATGCTTTGCACTCCACCTGCAGTCCTAAGATTCCTCTTCTCAGTAATTCAGCATGTGCTCAGCAGAGGCTTGGCTGCCTTCCCTGAGGACTTTTGCTACTTGACATTTGGCAAAGTGGGTGCTGCCCTTTCTTTCCCTGGGAATGGGCTCACCCCAGCAACCACCAGCAGTACCACCAGCCCCATCCAAACCCCACAAGCCCCGGTCTCCCTACAAATGGAGCTGCTGAGCTGATCTGCCTTCTGTTGTCCTCTCTGTCCTATGGCAAAGTGAAAGGCTCTGTTGTTCCTGGTGCTGGGCATCGCCTTCCAGGTGTACAAAGCCCGCATTAAGGGAGGGCTGCTTATCTCCTGACCTGTAATGGAGACGGCAATGTGTCCTTGGTTAGGTCTGGGTCTGTGCACCATGCCTGAACATGATTGTCTGAGGATATGTGATTAGATAGCGAGAAACAAGCAGCAGGTACAGGTAATCATAGGTGAGGAAAGACAAAAAATGGGTTGAAAATCCCATCTGTCTCCAGGCTGATGTCTAGCAGGGAGCTAGGCACTGCTGCAATGTGGAACTGCATCCTAAATGCAGGTGGGCAGGGGAGGATTTAGCAGTAGAGAAGCTGTGTGGGCACCTGGGTGTACCACAGGGAAGGAGACAGGGAATGAAGGATGCTTGGGAAGGATGCAGGAGATGGGTGCCCTCCTGAGAGAAAGGGTGCCTAGCAGCACACAGGGCTTGCTCCAGCATGGGCATCACAGCCAGTCTCAGCCACGTTTGTGACTCTTGCTGCAGTAGTTTTCCATTGACAAGGCTGGTTATTTTCCAGAAAGTAAGAGAGAAGCATTGACATCTTCCAGGACCCCCTGGCCATCAGCTGGTGGAGCTGACTCATTTTTATCTAGTTTTGGGTGCTGCACCTGCCTTTCCATTCTCTCTCTCCCTCTGTATCTCCCCCAGCAGAAGCACTGCACGTACCCACATTGCCAGCACTGCCAGCCCCCCTGGCCTGCTCTGTACTCATGGGTGGCACATGCAGGGGAAAGAAATGGCTGTCTCCACCCCAGTAGGATCCCCAGGGCCTCCTCCTGCATCCAGTAACAAGCAAACAGACAAATGGGTGTGCAAAGAGGGACAAGGGCTGGCAGAGCTGCAGGGAAAGTGGGCAGTGGTGCTTACTGGCCCCACAGGACAGGGCACCCGGCCAGAGAGCCTGCCCTCCTCCTGCCTCTTTGGCCACATCCAGACTGCAGACAGCCTCTGCTTTCAGCACTGAGACCCACCCAGCGCAGCCGCGCTCATTTATAGAAGGTTGTATGCCCTTGGCTGCCTTACAACATCTTGCAGGGAAAACTTCCATGAAAGAAGTTGTGTTTTTTTTCAAAAGCTGACCTGCACAAGCCCAAAACCAACAGCCCAGAAATGCAAGCTCATTAACTTCTCCTAGTGTCATGAGGAGAGAAAGTACCTAGGTCTCTTTGAAAGCAATGCCTCCTATTTATTTTCCTGGAAAATACTATAGATACAAAGAGCATAAAACCACTATTTGATAGAGCAAATTCTCAGCTACAAAGCACTATTTTTCAACACTGTCACCACCATTAGCTGTGCATTTTCACCAGCCATGAACAAGAGCCTGCATGTCATGCTCATAAAAATCTGCACCAGCAGCGGTGCTCCATTGATGCTGTCACCACTGCCAAAAACATTACCCACTGCCTCGCTGTGCTGACATCCACTGTTTGGTCTCCATAAACATTTTGCAAGTGTCAATGAATGTCAGTGGTGGCCATTTTTTCCACCAGAGGAATTCAGTGACACCCTTTTGCTTCATCTGCACTTCCATGTCAGACGCCATTCTGTCAGACTGCCCCTCTGCTGCCATCTGTTGCACAGCAACAGCATGTCTGGGAATGTTGGTGGGAAGGTTCAACCTCTGCTGCCATACCACCACCATCTTCTTCTGACATTGTGGGCCAATATAATAAAGAAGGAGGCATTACTTTCACAGCAACTCCCATATAGTCCTCCCTCAGTCCAGGCTGGAGTGGTCTCTTGGACGCTAGGCTCTCCAGGCTCTTGCTATAGGATAGAGCATATCAACCCTGTTCCTCTTGGCTCCTTCCCATTTTTCCTCAAGTCCCAGGCTCCAGTGAGGTACATAGAGCCAGCTTCAGACAAACAGGCTGCCTAGAGAAACTGTGGATGCTCCATCACTGGAAGCATTCAAGATCAGGTTGGATGGGGCTCAGAGCAGCCTGATCTAGTGGTTGGGAGCCCTGCTCATAGAATGATGTTGGAATTAGATGACCTTTAAGGTCCCCTCCATCCTAACCCATTCTAAGATTCTATGATTTTAACACAGCGCAAGACCTAACAAGAGCTGCTCATGGTGGTGCTGCCCATAGCAATTTTAGGCACATGTGCTCCTCCCTTTCTGGCTCTGAGGATGGGAAGCTGAAGCCATGGTGCTTGCAGTGACCCACCAGAGTTTGCTCACGGTTGCCTCCTGGAGATGTTGGCTCTATTCCTTGGGCCATTGAGGAATTGAAGGCTTTTGGCACGAGAGCCAAATCAGCGAATGGGAACATCCTCTCTGCAAAGCACAGCGACATCCTGCTATTGTTGGCACCCCTTGGCAGGTTTGTTCAGCTGCTTTGGACCTATTGACATCCTCAGGCTTTCATCAGCATGTCAGGATTGCCGTAAGGCACATGGGCTTCCTGACTCAGCACTCAAGGAAAGCCCTTTTCTCCTGTTTATGAGCAGGATGTGAAAGTAAAGGAAGTCAAAATGCTTCTCAGGAATCCACTCCAGGCTTTAATCACTACTGTCACTGCTAGAAGATGTGGGGAATGCTGAAAAATAATCCCCATCCCTGCATAATAGAATGCAGATGTTCAGGTTGTAATCTATCCAGGCACCATGACCTCTTGGCTACTGGGAGACGAGCCCTCATCAAAACTCTAGAGCTGGAAAACATTGCCACCACAAAGCCTCCAATAAATGAGGACTGGCTTTGTGCATGGTTATGGGATGAACAGTGTCTCCAACCTGGACTTTGGCTGGGGCAGCGTGCATCTCTATGCCAGCAGCCAGGGGTGATCGCAGTGCCGTGTCCTTGTGTCCCCATGAGCCCAGATGTGCCACCCTGCAGGTGTGCCACTGGGGAACAATCACCTGGTGCTTGGGCTCGCTGCCGATCACAGCCATCAGCATGTGCCAATGCTGTCTCAGGTTTTAAGAAGCACAGGACTGAAGTGAGCCCTCCAAATCAGAATCACAGAATCTTAGAGGCTGGAAGGGATCTCTGGAGCAAATTGAGTCCAACCCTTCACTATCCAGTGTCTGCCCATTGTCTTCCCAACCTGTATTAAATTAGGGTGAAGCCCCACTGCCAGGTCAGGGTGCTATTCTCAGCTGAGTCCCGCAGCAAACGCTCCCGCAGTGCTTTGCATCTTTCCCTATCCCTCCCTCGGCTCCCTTTGACGTGCATGCCCTGCCAGCACAGACAGCTCCGGCAAATCCCAAAATAGCAGAGTTAGATAAATACAGAGGAAAGAGTTTACAAATTTCCAAGTGGGTGACAAACAGCCCGGCTTGCTGGAGAGGAGCTTTTTTTAAACAGGCTTATTTTTCTCTCTGCAGATCCTTTCCTTGCACAACACAGAAGATAGCTGACTTTTAAAGCAAAGCGGCCTGAAACTTGAAGATCGTTTGACTGACAGAGAGAGAAAAAAATGATTTTCTTTGTGGCAAACACATTCCTGTACGAGTTTGAATGAGCTGAGCCTCAAGTTTGCTCTTTCACAGATCCCTGGCTCTCAGCCTGCTGACTTTGCATCCGAGCTTCTGGGAATGGCATGGGCAGCCAGTGCTGGGAGAGGGATGGTGTTCAGGGGCCCTCAAGTGTAGCAGAGACAGACAGCACATATGACAAGGGGAAGAGTGGGACCTCCTGCTTGGGATGAGTCTCCCTCCGCCCATGCTCCCAGCTGAGGTTGGGTCAGGGACAAAAGGGGCTGGAACCATTCTTGTTGTCCTGACAGATCAGTTCTGCATGCTTGCAAACGCTGTGCTGGATCAGCCAAAACTCCTTCCCAGGTCCCTGTGCTCTCAGTGGCTGGCACAGGGGATAAGGCTGCTGTGCCACATATGACTGTAGCTCAGCTCTTCACGCCAACCCAGAACATGGAGGGGGTGCATACTGGAGATCATGCCAGTGCCCATTTCAGAAAGGGGCATTGTTATCCCAGGGAAATGACCTCTGGTTTTCCAATATCTTTATTGGCAAACAAAAATAACCCAGCCTCTCTCAAGGCAGAATCAAATTAGCTGTAGTTGTTGCAAAGCTCCAAATACGCTGTGCATGCTCTATGTGCCTGCTCAGCATGGTGCAGCCTCAGCCCTTGCCACTGCTACTCTCACACAGGTGGGGACAGCAAGGGAAGTAGGTCTGCTCCCTCAGTTCACATTTATTTTCTTCTGAGAAAAAAAAAAAAAGACTTTAAAATGGCGAGAAGGGAAGGAAAACAGTTGGGTCAGGTTCAAACTGTTGAACAGTAAACAAAAAAACACTGCAAGTCCATAGTGTATTATTTGATAGTTATAAAACCACAAACTGTTGTCTTGGTATCCTCCTTCTGCTCTCTCTCCTGTTTCTGGCTTTTCTCAAGCACCTCCCTTCGCTGTCACCACTCAGGAAGGTCACATGAACTCCATTTCATGTGTGTTTTGACAGGGTGGTGAGAACAAACAGCAAAAAAAAAGCAACTTTGGGAATCAGTTGGTGTGGCCAGCCAGTTGCTGGCTGGCTTTTAGAGCCTCTCACTCTCTACTTGGACCTTGGTGGCCAGAGGGAGCAAAGCACAGAGTCTCCCAGCTGAGCACTGCAGGAGCAGCACGGTGTGTGCTCCTGTTGCCCCTCCTGTTGTACAGCCCTTCATGTTAAACATTTGTGACAGCTACAGGATAATTTCTGAGCCTCTCCAAGCCAAAGCCATGGACTCTGAAGCAGACTTGAATTTTACACTGGGAGCTGGACAATCACAGGGTAGAGGAGGATGCTAAAAGCAGGACTGTGCTTGGGACTCAAGTAGCATCCCTCATGTGGGATAAACCCCAAATCCTGCTGAATGGCACCATGAGCCATAGGCCAGCTTGTTCACTCCACCACATGACAAAGCCTCCACCAAAGCATCTGGGGAAACTGTGGGCAACTCAGTGCCTGCCCTCGGTACTTTTGGCATCATGAGATCCCTTTGAGCTGCCTCAACAGGGCTGCTGTTGTGCCAGCCTGTTCCCAGAGGAAGGAGGCTTCATGCCGCAGGAAGACACACTGTCTCCCTCAACTAATTGCAGCCTTGCATGGTGCTGGCACATCCCATGGAAGGAGCTGGCTCTCCCCGCTACATGGGGGTCATCATCCAGACCTTCCCAGCTTCTGGCTGCTACTCTGACAACTCCTTCTTTTGGAGCAGAAGAAGCCAAGAGCCTGTTTGGGTTTCCTTGTGTGCCCCAACTCCTAAGCACATCTGTGCACACGCACAGGCACCAACCCCATTAAAATCTCCCCATCCCCACAAGTTTCCTTTTGGTTCTGCAATCCAGTCACTTGGTGATGTTTTGGCCAAACATGGACAGAAAGAAAAGCTCCAGAAAGCTATGAGTCTGGGACAAAAGCTCTAAAACAATGGACAAGCTTCCCAGCAGCCAGGAACCAAAGGATGCACGTGCAGGGGCCGTCAGGCATCAAGGATTAATGACAGCCAGAGGAAGCTGCTCGCCGGCTGCACTGCTGTGGGACTTAGCAGTACAATAGCATGCAGCCTCCTCTGCTTTTTCTCAGGACTAGGTAAATAATCCCCTTCCATGGGAGCTCTACGGGTTCCCATAAGGCTGAATAGCAAAAGCCGTTCCCAGGCTTATGGGCAGTAATCATTGTTTCCCAGGCCACATAACTATTATTTTGATTGTTACAAACCTGGAAGAGAGAGCGTGCAGCCACAGTGTTTTCCTGGTCAGCTCATGGGGAGCAATTTCATTCTGCTTAAAGCCAGCTGGCGTGCAGCAGCCAGCACAGGACCCATCAGCGCTGGTGGGATGCAGGGTTAGCAGCACATGATGTAAACCACATCTCTCAGGGGTTCAGATGCCACAGAAATGCCTTGGGAAATACTTTAGGGCAGAGTGAGTTGGGGCAGAAGGGAGAAAGGAATGTGCTCAGCCTGCATCAGGCCTGCTGTACCCTAGGGGAAGCACAGCCACGTCAAGGCCTATGAAGAAGCAGGGCACATGGGGTTTCCAAATATCTCACACAGGTGAAAAAGTTGATGGACATTCACTTGCAGCTGAGATGGTAACACCGCAGCCTACATCTCTGCTGCAGGGGTGGGAGGGCAGCTGCAGGGAGCTGCCAGCCTTGAGCAGGGAGAGGAGAACTAGAACCCAGTGACTCCGGCATGTGCAGGTGGTGCAGAGAACCAGTTAGGTCATGTTTCTCAGTTGCGAGGGAATTAATTTGCATGGCTGGAGAGAAACCATGCTGAGTGTAAAGTCTTGCCCTGACAGCTCAGAGCTCTTCTCCCGACATCACGTGTGATACATGCACAAGAAGAGGATGCAACTGCTGCCACCAGCACGTGCCAGCCCTGGGCTGCACGAGCTAGGCCCTACCCTTGGGAGTAATCACAGCATGGTACGGCCAGGAGACACAGCCAGAGTGCTCTTGCCTTGATGCAGTGCCAGCATTTGTTGTCCGGCTCTGTCCACATTCCAGGAACGAGCAGGCTGGGGAGAACAACAGCCTGCAGGCACACCGTCACCCCGGCGGGCTTGCCCATCCTCTCCCCCCTGGGCTCTCAGGACATGTCAGTGTTTGCTTGAGTGCCTGGAGCCTCCCACCTGTGTCTGCTTCCACGTTCCCCTGCCAAAAGGGTTTTGCCTCCTCCAACATTGTGTAACTGCTTCCTGGTGCCAGCACCAATTCCGCCTGCTCCAGTTACACAGGAGGATTACAAGAACTGTCTGCAGGCAAGGAGCAGCATCCAAAGGGGCACAGCCACTGCCCCAGAGAGTCTGCAATATCCAGCCGTGAGACACAAAGGCAAGGCATGCACAGGAATGTGTGCCCTCGGAGAGGCACAACCAGATCAGAGAGATTACTCTGGGCAGGTTTGAGGTGCAGGCAGCCCAGGAGGGGTGGTTGCCTGCGGCTGCACTCAGTGCTGCCTTCTGCAGCCACCTCCCCTCCATTAGGGCTAATGGGATTTTGGCAGCAAGCCGGATTCAAGGTAGTTCCTGCTGACTGTTGTTTTCAGAGCTGCTCTGTGGAGGGAAGAAGTGTTGGCTTTTAGTGTTTGCCTGCGGGTCTGAGTAGATGCTTCTCTATCTTAAAAACTTGTTCTTGTGGGCAAGATTGCACTGAGGCCTCGGGGAGCTGTAATTCCCCAGGCCCTTACAGCTCTGCCGGGTTTTGGGGGCAGACTGAGGGGTCCACCTTGTGCCTGATGTCAGGGCAGTAACACTTCCAGTCAAAAACAGCAAAATGAATCCCTGGATCCATCCCTAGGGCAGTTGGTTTGTCATGGGTGCAATTCTGGCTCAATGGGGAATCCTCTCCAAACAGATCTTCTCCAGAACAATAACAATAATGTTGTCATATTCAAACCATTGTATCTGTTGACAATACGTTTCCAAAAATCAGTCCTCAGGGCTGGTGATGTAAGTCTTTGGTACCCATGTGAGGCAGCAGTGAGGCTCAGCGTCCTGAGTGGCAGTGGCACCAGGATGCTGGAGACCAGGGGGTGGAGGGTACAAGGGAGTGAGCAGGAGCACGGAGCATGCAACGCAGACCTTCTTGCTTTCCTCTCTCTGACAGTGCTTCTTTCCTGTAGTATTTATGTTGAGACAAGCTGTTTACATTTCACTGCTATTCTGCTCCTCTCTTTGGGCTTGATAGAAAAAAAAAAAAAAAAGGTAGTGGATGCAATGGAAAAATGAAGTGAGAACAGAAATGTTCCTAGGTCACCCTCTTTTTCCTTTCCACTGTGCTTGCCAAGCACAGCCCATTTGTGTCCCTGCAAACAATGCTCTATGAGGCAGCAGGACGGCATGCTCTAGCCTCCAGGGCGGGAGCTAGAGCAGAAACTCCAAGCAGACCCCAGGGATAGAAAGCAGGGAGGAAGGAGCTTGTGCAACCCCCATCGTGGTCTTACTGGGAAGCCAAAGATACTTGGTGTCACGGTCCTGAGCTGTGTGCGTCAGGACACTTGCAAGGGTCACAGATGATCATGGAGGATGTCCAACTATCAGCTCCATCTTCAAGATTTCCAGACTGGTCCCTTACACTCAGTTTTAAAGAGCTTAAACCTAAGCCCTCTGTAACAATGTGATCTTGTTCCGTGGTCTGCAGACCCCAGCAGTTCTTCAGCTTTTTCCAAAGGGTCCGTGAGGGGCACTGAAGAAGACCGATTTAAACCACTGAGTATAAATTCACCATATGAGGCTGCACCTTCAATTTGAAAGCCACCCAACCAAGAGACTGGAGAGGCTCATTGGAGAGATGGCCATGCCAGCTGTGGTGTCTCCATCTTTCCAAGGGACACTGCAGGACCTGACTCCTTTCACAGTCCTCTCTTTAGCAATGGCTATGGAGAAAATGGGACATGTTGTATTTCCCAGAATATCTTTTTCCTTCTCAAATAAGCTATGTTGTTGTTGTTGTTGTTTATGGTGGAAACACAAATCATGAGGGATCTTACGAAGCTTTTAATAGCTGCCTTCAGTCCCTGGATGCTAGGAGGATTGATGAGATCACATCACACAGATTAGCTGACAGCCCTGGGATCAGCCATCCCACTCTCCTCTCCAGGGAATGATTAACTCAACCCAGCCCATGCCTCACACTTGTTTCTTTGACATGTCTTTAGCAGTCCTGCAGTCCTTCAGTCTGCTCAGGAAGTGAGTGGCTCAACTTAATGTTTAAAGACAGCTCATGGCATTGACCTGTAACTCCATACTGTGTTTTAAACATGAGTTGGACTTTTTCCAGTGGGAAAAGGGAGTGGGTTATTCCTTTCCCTTCTGCAATGATCTTTCATGTGTATGGGGCCTATTACTGTGGCTCCTCTCAGCCTCCTGCAGTCTGGACAGAAAAACAGCTAGGCTTTCCTAGACCTCCCATCGCAGCCTTGTGACAGTGCTGCTGGATTTGGACCCTATTTGGCCACAAAAACAATCCAAGGGATGGAACATTTTCCCTGCAAGGACAGGCTAAGGGAGCTGGGGCTGTTCAGCCTGGAGAAGAACAGGCCCTGGGGAGACTTGAGAGCGGCCTTCCAGTATCTAAGAGGGAGCTAGAAAGGAAGAAAGGGACTGACTCTTCACCAGGGTCTGTTTTGACAGGACAAGGGAAAATGGTTTCAAACTAAAAGAGGGGAGATTAACTTTGGAGAAAAGGAGAAATTCTTTTACAATAAAGGTAGTGAATGAAGCACAGGAAAAAATTGCCCATAATGGTGGTGGATACCCCACCCCTGAAAGCATTCAGTGCTGAGCTGGACAGGGCTCTGAGCAGCCTGATCTAGCTGTAGATGTCCCTGTTCGCTGCAAGGGAGTTGGACTACATGACTTTTAAGGGTCCCTTCCAACTCAAACGATTCTATGGTTCCATTACCTGGTCTGTACCATCTACTGACATGAATCCTGTGATATGCTCTGCTCTGACTTTTACCACCTACACCACCAGGTTTCCGGAAACCTTGGACAAACACTCCAACACCCTCTCCAGTGGGCAGGTTCAGGCACACACAGGTGTTTGCAGGCAGGTCTTTGCTTCACCCATGGATAATTCTCATCTGGATGGTTTGCCTCCAGCCCCAATGTTGTGGCCCCACACATGCAGCTCGTGGCTTGTTCTTGCCTCCAACTCCTTGGCCTGCCAAAGCCTCATCTCTGTTGCAAATACAATAGCCCTGAAGGAGCCAGCTACACTGCCCCTTATCACATTACAGGAAAATCAATCCCTTTTGTCCACAGAGGACTAAAACTGCACTTAGCTATTTTCCAGATTGGGACACTCTTGAAGTGAGTGAAATGCCAATATTTTGTCCATGGCTTCTGCAAGTCCATGATATAGCAAACTGAAGTAGGTGAAGCTAAACTTTGTTTACAACATGACATTGCTCCATGTCTCACCTATTGCACTGCTGCACTTTCTATCTCTGGCATTACCGTCTGTCCCTCCTACATGAAAATCCTGCTGTCATCCTATTAATATTGCAGATCCTTCTGAATGATACAGCAAGACAAAATCACGTCTGCAGATAAGATTTCAACAGCACTCCTTAGCCAGGCTGAAGCCTGGGGCATGTATTTGGCTGGTGAAGCACAGGCATGCTGACAATGACCTTACACTGTAGCCCCATCCTCTAGAAGTTTCCCCTTATCTGCTGTGCAGCATCACAGTATGCTTTCATGCACACACGCATATCTAATGGGGGCAGGTGTGCAACCAGCCAAGGCCTTGCTCTTCTCCAGACCATGACCTGCAACACCTACATATCCAAGGTGTTCACAGAACCCCTCTCCTCCACAAACCATGTGTTTGGCTTTGTGCTGTGCTCTGATGCTGCTTTTGGAGATGCCCAAAAGAGCACGAGATTCTTGGCTATGTTATTAGGAGTAGCATCATCCTCTTTGCACACACAGAAAGAAGAGCCCTTGACGCATCAGCAGTGTGGTACTGAAGTAGTGGGTCTGGTCATGTTGGTGGTCTGGGAAATGCCTAGCTACAGGGTTACCTCTACCAGTTGTTTCATGCTTCTGCCAGACAATCCATGCAAGTACTGCTGCTGGACGTTGTACTAACTTATTGAAGGGAATGGTCTTCTGCTTGTGCATGTTCCTACAGAGCCAGTATGAGGTCCCTGTGCTGGGGTTTTTGCTGAGCTGCAGGTATCTCGGTACAATGGGCCACTATAACTCTTCCCATTTAGCACTGGGGACAAAATGAGTAAGACCCATGCTGTCAGTAGCAAGAGAGCGTTTTTCATATCCAGAGTAGTTACATGCTGGAAATCATGTTGGTTGTTCAGTGTTCCATCCCACCTAGAATTTCTGGTTGATCACCAGCACAGGCGTTGACTATAGCATGTCTCCAGCCACCAGCTCAAAAGTGACACTGACACCTCTGATGCTGGCCAGAACAACAGCTTGGCTTCACCTGCACCCTCAAAGGAGCTCTTTCACTGGCCATGGAGCTATGATTGGCCTCGTGGGTCCTTGCTCAGGTTGCATGGAAAATAAACATCCTGCAAGCCATCAGTGATCATCTGCTATTTCTAATGAGGCTACAATTGGAAGGGCTGAGATGAGATTAGCGTTTGCAGTAGGGATCTGTGCCTGCAGACACCCTCTGTGCAAACCCCTACACATACATGCTTTCTATCTGGGGCCTGAATGGAGTCACATCTCTACTGTGGGAATGCAGTTACAAATATAAACCCTCCTGAAGTATACAGGCACAGCACTGTCATTTTGGGTTCTCAGAACTATGACTTTGAAGTCCCTGGCAAAATTTATTCTGAATATAAAACATTTTTCATTGCAGAAAAATAGGAAAAGCTCTTTGAGGGCAACCTACCCTTTAGCATGCTCCTTGTGTACAGAGGGTTTCTTACCTTGAAAGCCAGGTCCAATACTGCCTGGCTGTTCTGAACAGTGTGAAAACTTTGCATTATGTGGTTGTCAGAAAACCATGATGAGGCTTGTCCACTAGGGAAAATTTGCTGGCATAACTTCTTTATATGAATTATGCTGGCATAGCTAAATAGATGATAGATATGACCACATATTATATGTAATTCCTTAGCTAACAATACTGCGCAAAGAACATGTTGTGGGCAATAGCTTGTTTTGATGTCTCTGGCCTGCATAGACAGCAGCTTCCTGAGACTGTAATCCATTCTCAGGATTGCACAAGGTTTATGGATTGCCTTCAGGCTTCCAGTTGGGGACCACTATTGTGTGCAGAGGTACAGTAATAACTAAACTACATAATTACTTTCGATGACATGCACCTCAGGGGCTTCAGGGCCAGGCCGTCGCTACATCTGGTACCAGTTTAGGCTGTGAAGAAGTGCAATCTTTTTCTTACTGAGCTGTGTCGGCAAGTCCCTGCTGCACGCAGCTTAGAGGAGTGGGGATAAATGACACTGGTAGTTAGCGTAAAGCTCCAAGTATTTTGCTGTGCAATTAGCAGCGAGCTGCACTGAGAAGGATTGTCTTTGTGCAGACGTTCCAAGAGAGAGAGCCTGGCCAGAGGAGCGTTTTGGATCTGGTAGCCTTCACACAGCCCTCACCAAGGCATCAGAAGGAGGAAGGGGTGAGGGCTCTGGTTCCTGAATGTCAGCAGTGAGTAGAAGCAGTTCCCAAAGTCATTCTGCAAGCAGGACTCTGAACACTGTAATCTCCAGAGCTGGGTAAGATGCACACACTATTACAGCTGAAATACAAGCCATTTTTTTCTGCAAGGATAAAGCAGCATATGCTGTACTGCTGTTGAGCCAAGCTCCTGCTGCTCAGAGGGTCATGCAGCAACCTCTCACCCTCATTAATGCCAGGTTGGGTTTCCCCTGCTGATCTCCAGCTGTTTACAATCATGTGGCCACTAGCCAAGGCCTGCTGGGGAAAACCCTACACTGCAGGTGGGGTGTTGGATGATCCTAATTAAAACACAGAGCTATTGGGCCAGGGGAACATAAAAGAAAGCAGCAAAATAGGGAAAACTCATGGAAAAAAAAGGGCAAGGGTTGAAGGACAGGGTTAGAAGTGCAAGATGAGGGGACCAGAGCAGAAACCCCCTACTAGTGCCCACTTCTTGCAGGCAGCCTAAGCATGGGGAGAGAAATAGTCACTGTGGTCCCTCTTCTTTGTCTTTCTCCTTCTGGGGCTGCACTAGGATAGCTCTCATGCTGCTGAAGGGATTTGTGCCCAAGGACCCATAAACCACTCTGTGACTGTGGGATCGTGGAGCTGGTTCATGGAGCAAGCAGACCTGCTGAGCTCCCTCAACATCTTCTGAGGGTAAGGGGTGACTCTATTTAGTGCGAAAGAAGGGCACAGAGCTGGGAAAAGGGAGCAATTGGGAGCCAACCAGTTCTAGTTTGGACAGTCTCTGGCAAGTGTTACCTCCTTCTGAAGCACCAATGGTTATCTGCCACCTTCACACAAGAAGGGGAGGATGCACAGTGGGGATTCACCTAGGAAACCTCATCTCTTCTCCTTAGTGGTTGTAGGACACCTGGGTATTCCAGGATGTTCACTCTGGGCTGGAGAAGGGTCAGCAGCACGGAAAGGCCTGAGCAGAGCACAGAGATGGTGCAGAGCACAGGTACAAGGACTCATACGGCCCAGCTGATGCGGGAAGAAGAGGCTGCTGTCCATGACCAGACAGACAGACACGTGCATCATGTCTTTTGGGTTAGGGGTTTGTGCCCACTCTAGCCCTCCTGTGCAGAGAGAGGAGGGTATCTTAGTAGGGCCTGGAAAGGCTGGCCCATGGGCACCGCTGTCTTGAGGTACTGCTGTAGCACCTGTACTGTGGTGGTGTCCTGAGGGACAACAACACTTGTGTTTCTGGACAGACTGCCCCTGGTGCTGCTTCCTATTCCCCAGCCCTGTGCTGTTCCCACACAGCAGTCTGGATTGCTCACTAGCCTCCTTGGTTGCCCGACAGCCCCACCACCCCCGCAGAGGGACCTGGGAGGACACAGGCCTCACTCACAAAAGGGCAGGGTGCTGGGTTGACATTGTCCCGCTGTCTGACATCAACCTCAATACTCGCAGCAGGACAGGGGAGGAATTTAGACCAACTTCCCCTTCCCTCCTTCCCTGAGCTTTTATTGCTGAGCATGATACATGGTGTGGTCATATGGTATGCAATATCTCTTTGGCCTGTTGGGGTCAGCTGTCCCAGCTGTCTCCCCTCCCTCTCGTCCACTCATCCCCAGCCTACTGGTCATTGTGGAGACAGGGAAGGGAGAGGAAGCCTTCAAGCTAAGCAAGGCTGGTTCAGCAGCAGCCAAAATGTTAGTGTTACTGGTGCTGTTGTAGCCATAACTGCAAACACAGTGCCACTGAGCTGCTATGAAGAATGCTAACTCCATAACTTCATCCCAGACAGATCCAGTATGGACACTGAGTACTTCTGGTCTCTTTTACACAGGTATCATAGAATCATAGAATGGCTTAGTTTGGAAGGGACCTTACAGATCACTGAGTTCCAGCTCCTCTGCTGTGGGCAGTGTTGCCACCCACCAGATCAGGCTGTCCAGGGCCCCATCCAACCTGGCCTTGGACACCTCCAGGGAGGTGTACTTGCAATTGCTTACTCCTTTATTTATTTTTTTGCTATTTTTTCCCATCAGATTTGTACCTCTGTCCGCCCCTCGACTTCTCAAATGTCATGTCAGCTCAGTCATAAATGTAATGAACAATTCTATGATATCTGTAACAACCTCAGGAGAGCTCCCACTCAGAGATGCAGATTTCCCTCATGCACCATATATGATGACACATTTAGAGGTATACTTGTAAACAGGCCATTATATACATTTGTGCATATACACACCCATTTGTTCCGACCACAAATACAGCGCAAACATGAATTTGAACTTCTGTACTAGCAAGATACTTAGCAACCTGGAATCTTAACACAAACCAGCCTGACTGCATGAGTGAACAGCACCTGCCATGAAAAGCACATTAGCTTCCTTCTTGCTTTCCATTCAGACACTGTGGCAGCCTCGGAGTCACATCAGGTCAAGAAACATAGAAGTCAGAACTAGCTGCAGCTGCCTCAAGCAGCTCTGCAAGAGTCTTTGTTCTGCTGTGATGCTGCTTTAGTAGGCGATCACAACTGGCTTACGGCAGCACGCACAGTCTCTGGGAAATCCACTGTTAGAGCAGACACTGGGCTACTTCGGGCTCCTGGGCACCTCAGGCAGAATGGGGACTTTGTGTTGGCATGTAGAAGATAACCAATTCACATAGGAGGTTCATGAATATTCTGCTCGTGCTTAAAGCTGGGGAGAACAATCCCTAAAACAAAGAGGCAAATTCTTTCACTATTCACATGAGGAAAGGCATGTGAAGCCTAAAGGCTTCCAGTAGCCTGTGATCCCTGTCTGTCCCAGCAGGATCAATTATTGATCAATACTGAGCATGCATTGCTTGTGAAAAATGCAGTCAGTGAGGATCTGGAGTTAACGTTTCTGGATGAAGGAGAGTTTGAAGGTGAGTCCGAGAGCCCAAGGACTCATCTATCTGTTGGGGTTTTGTCCCTTTTCTGCATACATGCATGTCTTGGAAAGCTGTAGCTTATAATAATGTGGGTTTTTCTGCAGAGCTGCTGTAGCTCTTCTGTGCAATGAAAAACTGTGAAGGTGAAGACGAAGAGGTTTGTGATGAGCATGCTCTTGCTAAAGCCGGACATGGTCTCTTCCTCCACTTTCCTTGCACAGCACACATTTTAGAGCTGAGACACATTGTTGAGGCACTGGTGCTAATAGTCTACTAAACAATAACCACTTAGTATTGTCTCTCTGCTGAATGGCGCTGCAGATGCTACAAACACCAAATTTCTTCACCATGACCAGGTGATGTGCAGGACTTCGCATGCCACAGTACCCTGGGTGCGTATATACAATCTTGTACACATACTTCTCCATACAAAGCACTTCCTGATGTTTTTTGATTGTTGTTAGGTTTGTTATTTTTTGCAACAGTTTCCCAAATGAAGCAAGCTATCCTGCTATAAATGCTCTTTTGAGGCATAACTGTGTGTACCTACGCATAAGTTGTTTCTGCTCTTACCAAGTGCTGTCTTCCCAGCTCCCTTAACAAGTGATTACAGAGGTAACACTTTAAATCCCATCCTTGTTTTCCTTGCCTTCACCCTCCTGGAAAGCATTCTTGCTCCTGTAGTTTTGCTTTTCCTTGTTGTTCAGCCGAAGCAGCAGAACAAGTTGGGTGGCCAAGGTGGGTGACAGCTGTGTGACTGATGCCACCCCACTGCAGAAGGCAACCAGCCTGGGCTGCAGCTGGGTGAAGCAAGACTGCTTGCATCAAGCAATGGCAACATTGCCTCTGTTAGTCTCTGGTCTGGTCCCAAGACTCCACAACCCTCCATTCCCTCTTTACTCTGTCCTCTCCCTTCATTACCAGTTGTCTGAGGAGGCAGAGGGCATGGGAAAGGCACTTGAAGTGGCTGCTCCCATTTGTGTTTCCCTCCTCCTCTCATTTTTCTGGTGCCTATGGAATTTACTATTTCCTCCTGTAAGGGGCTGTTGTACTTGAAGTCAGAGTGCCTACCAGCTGAGTGTTGAACCTCCCCTCCTTCAGCCAGGTAGCCTGACCTTTCTGCAACCTCACAGGGCTTAATGAGCAACATCAAGCTTTGCCCCAGCAACGCATTTGGGCAGACGGATCATCTGCTTTACAAGCAGGGAAGCAACATCGATCGCGTCCAAGTCTCTGTGGTGGAGCCGAGTGATGAATACAGCCCGAGATTTCTCATACATTACTTCGAGGTTGCTAACGAACCTTTTTCCTTTCTCTTCGTGCTTAGTTGGATACTTGCCCAACTTCGGGAGAATAAAAGCATTATCTCTTCCTGTTTGAAAAAGCAGACAATAGGTTAAGCTGAAGAGGATGGGAGTAAATCCAGCTGAAGAGAGCCAGGAAAAATCCTGCCTCGGCAGCTGTCAATTGGGTATTGCTTTTCAGTTAACACGTGTAAAGGCTCTCATGGGCATCAGCCTTATCTGTCTCTCACCTCAGTGCTATAGTGCATCGTGAATCGGGGGACAGGAGGCATGGTTTGAGAGGACATAGCCCTTGCAGTCTGCAACTGGAAAGCCATGTTTCTGAAGCAACTCTGCAAATGCTGGTTTTATATTGAAGCAAGCATGAGGGGCAGGCTCATTCCTCACATCTCCTTGTCAAATCATCCTTTTCCCACTTTGAGGCAAGATTATGCATGGGATGGGACCAAGCAGCACTGGTGCAACCCCAGCAGCAAACTCTTCCCAAGCACTGTGTCTTTTTCTTGCTAACTGTTCACAGCTAGGAGGGGTTGGAAATCAAAGATAAAGGCAGCACCAGGGGTTTGTCTCCCCATAGCTGTACAGCATGATCAGGGAGGCAGAAGGCAGAAAGGGGAGCAACTTTTTACATCATCTGATAATGACAGGACAAGGAGCAATGGCTTTAAATTAGAAAAGGGGAAATTTAGGTTAGATGTTAGGAAAAAAATCTACTCAAAGGGTGGTGAGACATTGGCAATGGTTGCCTGGAGAAGATGTGGATACCCCATCCCTGGAGGTATTCAAGACCAAGTTTAATGAGACCCTGGGCAGTCTGATCTGGTGGGAGGCAACTCTGCCCATTGGTAAGCTTTAAGGTCCCTTCCTACCCAAGCCATTCTATGATTCTACGTAGGGAGATGAATTTAATGCCCACCAGCTCCAAAGGAGAGAGATGCGTGCCTGGGGACATGTCAGGATGACCAGGAGTCCTCCAAGGCCATGGTAAGTGCCAACACAGCTTTCTGAAGCAGGGTGCAGCTATCCCTTTCCCCATGCATGCAGCAGCCATGGCACTAGACATGCACAGTGCCCCTGGGCTGCAGCATGTAGCTATAGTGCTGTTAACTCCCTCCCCACGTTCCTGAGAGAGGGGGGGAAGGAAAATGTGCAGCAGCAGCCACACTCTTGTGCTGCTGGGACCTAGGAGTGGCCACCTTGCTGTGTCTCTTGGCACTTGCTACGGGTCTGTTCTCTTCCAGGGTGCAGAGTGTCAGAGGCCAAGTTGATACCTGTGGGATTCAGCTTTCTTAAAGCTGCATCCCTGCACGTGGTTTCTCAGCTTTGGTGCCTGAGGCAGGGATATACAAGCTGCAAACTTGTTGAATTTGCCTTTTTTATTCCCTAGAATTCATAAAACATGAGAAACCTGCTCCTTAGTAATCTCCATTACTGCCGTTCTCATGTCCTCTGAGTAGGATTTGCAACAGGATAGCCCATGGGCTAAGTGTTTCTTGGATCTATTTCAGCTTGCTTTCCCTGTAGTTCTGCCATGGCTTCTCTGGTTACCACCTGTAGATGTACTGAAACCCAAATCAGTAACAAATACCATGCCTTCTGCTGCTGGTGCCTGTGGGAAGATGAGTTCTGCCTGCAAAGGCTCCTCTGCTTCTGCCTCCACAGGATCCCTGAACAGCTCAGCCCTAGGACCTGCAACTCAATCCATTAGGTGCAAGCTCTTTGGTAAATCAAGCCGAGCATCCCAAGTTTCTAATTCCTCTGCATTATTAACATCTGGCTCAGGAATTAATGTGGGTCAGGCTCTGCTTATGGACCTGTGCACTCATTTCAAGTGTAAGTTTATCCAAATTTTGGATGTGGCTAAAAGCATGATTTTGACTTTAGGAAAAAGGACAAGGAAAATTTTATGTTGGTGCTGGGATTCAGACTAAATTTGTATTATCTCAGATTAAAGACTCGGAGAATGGAGAAAAACTGCAGGAAAGAAGCAAGCTAGACAGTGGGCTCAGAAAGCACGCCTTCTAAGGATGTGTCACCTAGTGTGAGCTAACTCATGGGTGTTCAGCATTTTGCCTTGTCTGGGCCACACTGAGTGAAGAGGAACTGTCTTGGGCTGCACATAAAACATAATATATAGTTAATATATAAGTAACAAAACATTTTATTTTTAAGCTTTTTTTTTAATTATTAAAACAAAAGAAAGAAAGCAAAAAACCCAAAAAACAAGTGGGATGTTTGGCCTTGTTTTTGTGAAACTAACATATCAGTCTGGTTTGATGGCAGCAGTTGCAATTCTTAATGAGCTCTCAAGGTGCTCACCAGAGATTTCTGATGAAATGTTACTCTTCCTTTATTTCATCCTTGAAAACACTTGTTCACAAATGTCCACACTACCAAAACGCAACGACATTGTGGAACGCTGATTCTAAACAAATGGAGCTACCGTTGTACTAGGTATCAGAAGAATAAATACTTCTGTAATCTGCAGCACTGATCCAGAGCAGAGGAGATGAGGTTCCAAGCGGCACAACAGGTGAGCAAAAACTTGGAAAGTTAACCATGCGAGATGCAGCACCTATTATGCCCAGGTACCTCTGGAGTCCTGAAGGTGCTGAGGTGCATACGAGCTTCCAGCTTGCTGCAAAGGCTTCCTGTGTCCCCATCACTCATCATGTACCAACTTGTGCTCCTGTGATATATATATATATATATATATTTTTTTTTTTTTCCTCACCACCTTAGAAGATGACTTCAGGATTGCTAGATGGTCACAGACCATGAAGGCATCTGTGTTTTCTTACAAAGGACTCCAGGAGTGGTGCCAGGATCTAGTGGGCTCGTGGTATGCTGGCTGCCTGTGTTGGCAATAAGGACAAAATGTATTTCCAAAACTCAGATGCAGAGCAGACTCCTCCTTTGAAAGAGAAGTAAACAGATCTCCATTCCTCCTTCACCCAAAAAATTCAATTTTTCTCACTCTTCCCAAAGAGGGTTGTGCCCTTTTATCACCATCTGTTCCCTGTTGCCTGGGAGAGGCAAAAAGGCAGCGTGACAGATCCATCCTGCTGAGGGTGGATGCTCTCCCCAAAGAGAGCTGAGCATGTCCATGAAACCCAACACCTCAGAGAACCACCCACCTAGCTCATGCAAAAAAACATTTCTGGTCAGACTGTATAAAACACTCTGTTGTGCAACATTCAGAACATCAAATAACCCCTTATTTATAGTACACACACTTGCAACAATAAACCTCCCTTTTGAACTTCCTTGGCCAATATAGATTAAAAGGTGTGTTCCTATTAATCAACACCTGAATTTGTTGTTTAAGCACTCAGTGCTTTCATCTGACGTGTGCTGGTCTCGTGACTTCCAGCAGGAATAGTTGATGAGGTTTGCAAAACCTTCTGTTTCCTCTGCCGTGCCTCTCTGGTAGGTACCGCTCCAATTTAGTAATGCTGGTGCCTTGCTCAACACACTCAGGTTGCATCAGGAAGCCTATGAGACAGCTGTGTTTTCAGCTTGGAAAGTATAACAAGGAAATGTTGCCCCAGAAATGAAGAAAGAGGAAAAGGATATTTCCTTGAGCTGTGAAGCAAGATTTAAAAATATCTGTAAAATTCAAGAGGGATGGAAGGGATGTTTCTCCTATAGGTTCAGCTGTGAAGGTCAGCAGTGGAACATCAGCTGCTTGCAGGCAGACCCTCTGCAGCTCTTTTTGACAGCAGCAAAAACACTGCATCAGGCCCCAGAAGAAACCCATATCTCTTGGCTCTGAGCTGGAGGCCTTGGCCAAAGGCAGATCCCCATTGCCCACATGAAGTCCACCCACCGGTGTCAGGTCCTGCCCAGATGCAGCATCTGAGTCACCCTGGGTATGATTGGATCTGGAGTGCCCTGGGATGGGCAACAGCTATCACAGCTGATCTGCTCAGGCTGTCCCACTCATGCCTCCTCTGTCACCCTGGAGGTTACCCCAGCCTCCCTTTATTTCAGCTAGAGAATAGTGAGCTACTTCCATTTCTTTCCCAGTCTTTTCTGTCTTGTCTTCATTGCCAGCAACTTCCTCAGGGCAAGGAAATACTTTCCTTCACGTGTTTGTACAATGCCTAGAGAATGATTTACATACTTTTATGGGCGGTCTGTGCCCTTGCCTGGAGATGCACGAAAAGAGGATTGAATGGGCGTGACACGTGTTAGCTCTCCAGAACATACCTTGGGGTGAGCTTGGCAATGCCCTTGGAGAGGTTTGTTTGCACACTGTAAGGCTAATAAGCTGAGAAGAATGAGGACAGGACTGGTGTTGTTTGTTATTCCTGTCTTCCTGCTCACCTGGGTATCAGTAACAGAGGAAGCTCTCATTCTTTGTATAGGAACTGGAAGCAAGGCAAAGCTTTCTCATCTACACATTGAGATAGCTTGGAGAAGACCTGGTTGTAAGCTGTTTTCATTGCTAGTTCTTTGCACAATCTGTATACATTTAATTGCAGCAGGGTTTCATTCTTAAAATTTCCAAAAGAACTTGTTCTAGAAGAGCTATCCCAGCAAACCTTCCTTGTGCTTTTACTGTTACCAGAAGAGCCCTGTTCCATTAGCTGATCTTGATAAATGAAACAAATCTGGCAAAAGATTGGCAAAAAGACTTACAAGTGGATTCAACAGCATTTGCACGAACATTTTTGCCATTATGGAAATTTCAACTTATCTGCCAAAACAATTACAAAAAAGTGTTCCTTAACTATATTGCTATGCTGGCACAAAGAAGAAAACTTTTTCTGACCTGTCTTGCAATGAATTTTTTGCAGGTATTTGCTAAACTCAATAAGTACTTTCACTGTAACTACAGAGCAGGCTTGGAACATCCAGCCCTTTTCCTGAACACACAGAGTGGGATCTGAACTCTGACACTGAGCCATCCAGCCAAAATAAACTCCTCAGGCTTGTTAAAACTGGGAAAATTGAGCTCTGGAAATGCTGGGTCTGGTGGTTTTTTGCTTTTATCTGCAAGAGAAGAGTCTGCTGGGGCTGAGCATTAGAGCAGAATATTTGAGGCTTAAGGGTGGATCTCAATTACACATCTCAGGTCTATCCCACACCATAATGGGCTCTCTGCATTGTTTCTTGAGGACATGCCCATGCAGACAATAGCTATGTGCTGGCAAACTGAGGTCTTAACCTATCTAAACTCGATATTATTGAAAAAAAAATATAAAATATAACCACACAAGGGTACAGAGAGCTGGGCAAGGCATGTACTTGGCAGACACCTGTGTATAGGGCAGTGTCATTCAAGGAACAAAGAGCATTCTCCTGGGACTTTCTCCTCAGTACTGCTCCCCAGTCTACAGGCTCCCCTGTAACTGCATCTTGGATAGACAGATGTGCACAGTACAGCATCAGGGAACATCATTTTTTCAGCAGTCTGTAAGAAAGAACAAAGAGGGCAACAGGATCACGCCCAGAGCAGAACTCAGCAGTAGACTCCTCGCTCCATTAGGGAAAAATCCCGAAGTACAAGTCAGTGAATTTACCACAATGTCAACTGTTGGGAAACTGATGTTGTGGTCCTACTAAAAGTATGTGTTGAACAAATGTAAAGCTGCATTTTCCCAAAGCAGCTGCTCCCAGGAAGACATTAAAAGGAACTATTGGTACCCTGGTGAACAGCAGATGTCCAAAGCAGAGTTTGGGCTTTTGGGTTATCCAGGATATGAGAACCAAAGCAGAAATGGAGCAGACCCTAGCTCTGCCAAACGTTTTCCAAGAAGCTTGGGCAGTGAAATTCACTGCCCCTAACTTCATCTCACCCTAAAGTTCAGGACTTTGAACTGGATCAAGTTTAGTGGAGAAACCACACAGGGTCTTCCGTGCGATCCATCTCACTCTAGGTTCAGGGGCTGGTGCTGGGAGAACCATTTCCTCTCTGGAGAGGCCTCTTCCTCTGTAGGGAGCACAGAAACAATATAAAACCAACCCTTGTTTCTCAGTGCTGTTGTCAGCTGCCAGCCTGTGCTTGAAACTTTTGCTAATTTCATTAAACCCAGTGCCACTTCTTCTTAATCTGGATGTCATTGCCAAGCCAGAGCCTTTGACCAACTCTTATCTCGGGCAGACAGAAGCCCTAAAGCATGACAGCCACATGATAACCTGCCTGGTGCAATAGGTTCAGTAAGCACCCATCCCCAGATCATTTAAAAAATTAAGCAAACCGGTAGATGCATGCATTTGTTGTAAATGCTGGAAAAGTCCCAGGGCAAGTACTTGTCCTTGCAGGCACCAGAAATTCCATGTAATGTCAATGAACGAGAAGGGGTTAGGCTGAACACTCTGTAAAAAAGACTGAACAGATTTCTTTTGCTGTACTTCTCCATCGTGCAGAGGAGCCATTCTCAAGATGTGTGCTTTTTAGGCTTGTTTGCTTATGTTCTCAACACACACATTTTAAAAACGACTCTTTGGGGTTTTTTTTGTAAAAAGCAGCAACCGTGCCAACTATGTCTGTCATCTGAGTTCTCCCTCTCTCTCTCTCATCAGTTCTCTTCTTGTAATTAATTTCCCAATTTGGTTTTTTTTTTTTTTTTTTCTGTTAGGGGAAATTGCAGAGTGTTGAAAAGCAGCTCTTTTTTCCTGTCCCCAGAACAAGTGAAGTGTTTAGCACAAACAGCTACATTTCAGAATAGTGTTACAGATGAAGAGGACTCAGAAGCTTAAAACAGAAGTCTACAGTTGATCAGTGATTTGCTTGCTCGCCTCTGTGTGAGTTGCTCTGGGAATACAAGATATCTTTGGGCTATAGCCCATTTACATAGAACAATTTTGCTGCTGAGTGTGCTTTTCTTACTGAGGGCAACTGCTCATCTCAGAGCTATAATGATCCCGATGTACTCCTGAGATGAACTGCAACCCACTGTTCTGGCAGGCCGCTTGTCTTGTTTCCCTGCCGCAAGAGCTGGAATGAACTGTGCTTGCTGGCAAAGTTGCTTTCTGCTGGCTTTCCACTTCAGGCAGTGGAGGATTTTATGAAGCTATCTTGATTGTTTCAAAACGTTTATGAAATCCTCTTTTTTTCCCAGTAGTTACCTTGTACTGAAATAGCCTCATATATAAACACCCGCTGTCTGTATGCGCTTCATGTTTCCCAGGGCACCAAACTCACAATATAAACCCAGTTTAGGGGAATTGCTGTGGGACTGCACATCCTGGCCATCGGCTCATATGTGACCTGTATAGGATCTCTACTTGATTCACAGCAAATCTGGGGGTTCTTGGTTCTCAGGGTGTGTACCTTTATGTCAAAACCTTCAGAGGGAGTGATTATCCCAAAGGTGAATGCCCTCAGTGTCTGTCTTTCAGAGCACAGCACTTCCAAACTTTTCCCTATAGTCCTGAGGCTATAGCCATATATATGGAAGAATACAGGGAAGAAAAAAATAAATCAGTGCCATTTCTAAACAACAACTAGCTCATTTCCAAAGCTCAGGCTCTCCCATGCTAGTTCAATAAATAATCAACTGAAAATGCATCTGGTGGAAGACATGGAGTGGACCTGGGCCTTAAGAGGATGGTCCTAATCCATAACCTATTACTTGCACACCAACTTCCCAAGAGAGCCCATGCAGTGAGGTAAGGCTGCAGTATGCTCCCTGCCTCCTTGTATAAAGTGCCTGATTTAATGAGAATCAAGTCTCTGATTCAGCAAAGCACTTAAGTGATTTGATGAACCAGGGCCAGACTGAACATCTTGTGCAGAACTCAGTTGTCTAGTGAAAAATATCAAATATTTTATTGATGGATGCAGACTTAAATGAAATTTAAAGACGTCGCTATTTAGGGCTATAGGTGCCCAAACTCATATTGTTCATTTTTTATTGTATTAAAGTAATCATCTCTACGGGAACAGAACCAGCCACCTCCAGAAAATCCATCCTTGTCATGCTTGGAAGAATATTCTCAGTCCTCCCCAAGTGCCCTGGCAATTAGATGGTTTATGTAGCTAGCCTAAAAACTTAGCACATTCAGGCTATTTTGGATCAACAAGTTGCAGACATATCCTCTCTTCTACAACAGAGAACACCCAACTTCACTAGCCCTTTGGCTGCATAAGTTGTGCTAGAGTGAGGCACAGCCTCGTACAGGCGAAATCAGATACCGTAGGGTCACCATCAAGACAGTGAACTCCATCAGAGTAAAGCCAGATAGAACTTGGAATCCTGATGTCATCCTTTCTTAGCACTTGGTGAACAGAACAGACAAGGTGTCGAACTCTCTGTGGACCTCGGTCTCCACGGATATCTCCCCCTTTTTATATTACCCCATCCACACATTCCCACAATCTCTGGGATCACTCCAGCTATGTTATGTCCAGGATTTCACAGGATTTCAAGGCCAAGCATTTTATTCTTGGTTAGATTTGACTTAAGGCTCATAAACGGAACACAAAATACAGGGTAGGAATTAATGGGGAAAACCTTTTTGCTCTTGGTGGACAAAACGGACTGGGTAGAATTAATCTAACAGGGTACAGAATGATGAAGACGAGATTTGGTCTATAAAGCTTGTTCCTTTTTACTCATCAGGCAGCATTTCACCTGAAATGATGAACTCAGAAGAATGTCATAACTTGCAGATTGCAGCACCACACATGCAGACAGGTGGAAGGGGCAGAGGCGGGACTTTCACGAATCCTGACTTCGTGGTGTTCCTCTTTGAAAACATCCTACTTTTCTAACGCAAAATTTTAATGAGAAGTTATCAAGAAGAATTCTATGCTCTTTCAAATATTCTTGTATAGCTACTAACGCTCAAAAGAAGCAGAGAGTTATGTGGTACTTGGTTTATCTGCTTTGGAATGGCAAAGCGTGCGCACAACCGTGGACAGATATAAAGTGTGGTTCCAGGGAGTCTGGGGATTTCAAAGCTGGTTTATCTCCCAGATAACTAACTGGCAAAGGAGGGCAAATTAAAAACAGCGCCTGTAACTAAAAATGGAATGACAGATTATGGGCTTTAAAAAACAAAGTATCACAAGCACATATTACAGCCTTAAACAGCTCTAGAACTCCTAGAGCAGGAGTTTAACACCTTTATTGTGTTTTTGATCAGTGCATTCTATCAATGGATTCTAGAGCATTTGTTTTTCTGAAGAACTGCAAATGCTTGAATGGTGTATTTGAATCCATTGGCAATGACTTTACTGTTTTTTCATGCTCTCACAGCATGCCTCTACAAGTGGTCTTCTGGGCTTTTTGAACTAGCACTAAAAGTCCTTCATCAAGCAGTGAGAGGGGAACCCAGCTCTCCTAAATTCCACATTCTCCTCTTCAGTAAAGCAGAAAGCAAAACAAAACCACAAAAACAACAGTTACAACTTACTATTGAGAAAAGCTGAGCAGCTGAATTTCCAACCTACGCAGGACCAAACGCCTAGGAATTTTGTAGGAATTTTCTGCAAGCGTAGCTTTGAGGCAGTCAAAAAGAGTGGAATGCTTGATATTTCATCCCTTCGCTTCTGCAACCCACACAGCCATGGCCCTGAATGAAGGTAGGACCATTCATGTGCAACGGGAAAGGATGGAGACCTAAAGTTAAAAGGGTCTTTAAGGACACTTCGTTGTGTTTTTTCAAACAGCATTTGAATGATCTAGATGAAAGGATTCAGAAAAATGCAAAACACTGTCAGAAATGCAAAATGCTGCGTCCATGATCAGAGGGAAGAAAGAAAGCACATGAAGAACCTTAGCCAAGCCTGACTGGCTGTAGCGGATCTTGATCTTTTCTTACACCACAGTCAGATTTAATGGAGTCACAGGCTTATCTCTCAAAACGATCTCATTATGGGCAGGGTACAAGCCAGCAGGGGGTGAGAGACCTGTAATTACAGCCAGGAGGTTGACAGAAGTAGTTACATACAGTCACCTGGGGTACTCTGTGTCCCCTGTTAAGTGAACCACCCTTTGGAAGGCATGAATCCCCTTTGACTGCCTTTCTAAATGGCATTTATTTAGAGACCTCTTGGAGGAACACAGCTTGCTTTACCTGCACTGCTGCTGGTTTTATTGCCTGCTTTAGTGTGCTGTGAGTAACTCCATCCTCGGATGACTGTAGTGATAAGGCATGCATGGATGAGGAAAAATAGCTTGTCTGGGTCCAGCTCTGCTCCTTTTTCTTGAATTCTGAATAAGTGGGAGCATTGGCAGTTGGACTTGGTGACCTTGGAGGTTCATCTTCCAGTCCAGATGATTCTATGATCCTTCTCTGATGCAAGGGACATTGTACTGTCCGCAAGCAAACTGCCCCAATGTGTGTGTTTTAATTTTTGCTAAAGCAGCAGCTGTGGTTTCCAAAGTGAAGGCCAAAGTATGGCTCTTGTTGCAACTCATCCAAAATGGTGGTGAGCACAGAAGAACTCACAGGAAGAAAAACTAAGAGGGAGGTGATGTTCTTTCCTGTTCTGGGTGGTATCCATCACAGGGATCTAACATCCTAGCTTTCCCAACAAACGCTGCCCTAAAGCTGTAGCAGTTGAAAAGGGATGAAGATTTGCTTTTCTATATCAAGCTATATGCAGACTGCAAATAAAAGCAGGAGTATACCTTGAGCAGAAACTGTTGTCTCTAAAAGCAAGAGCAGAGAGCTGTCAAAGCCTTGAAGAGGTGGAATATTAAGAAACATTTCGTCTCAGGAGTGCTAATGCATTGGAACAGGCTGCCCAGGGAGATGGTGGAGTTACTGCCCCTGGAGGTGCTCAAGAAATGTGTGGACGCGGCACTGAGGGACACAGCTTGGTGGGCACGGTGGGGGGTGCGCTGATGGCTGGAGTAGACGATCTTAAAAGTCTTTTCCAACCTTAATGATTCTAGGATTATATGAACGCTTATCTTGCATTTGTTCAAGTCTTCCCACCTCCCTGTCAGCGACGCTGTCTTCCCAACCCTAAAATCGCCATAATAAAACTCCCTGCTGTAAAACATCCTCAGGTTCTCAAACAGAAAAACACTACAGGACTGCGTGATGTGTGTGTTATAAAAACAGCAGTTGGCAGTTGCTCTGCACTACCTACACAAGGCCCACCCTTCTCCTTTCATTGCACCCAGTGCTCCCTACATGGAATTCAACAGCTCTGCAGCAGCCCACGACTGGCTTTACAAACAGTCAGGAGGGAAAAACATCCTCTTGCTTCACATCTTCAAAAAGGATTTGTGATCACTCCCGGGATGAGCTGAGAGGGACACACAAGCCAAAGAGCAGGAATTTTCAGTCATTAAAAACTAACTTGGACCAGATCCACTGGCAGGAGTGAAGTGTCCTGTATGTTATCTCTGCTTCTCCCAGTCATCATGCCAAAGGTATCAAAAAGAGTTTGTAATTGCTGTAGATACTGAAAACAGAGCTCTCTTGGTTTTTCGTAAGCTAATCTCTCTGATACCTATTAAGGGAGGAGAACACATGTACTCTATCTTCTGTTCCTGGTTTTATGTAAAACTGTTTCCTTTGATCCGTATGGATTTGCCCTCTTTTTATGTCACTGCCAGCAAGGGAACTCAGCCTCTTTCTTTCTCCTGGAAGAGACTTCATAAGATCAGTTGATCCCTCTGGTTTTACATCGGGAAGAAACAGCAACTCATCAACTGTCCCAAAGCAGAAGATAGACCTTGCTAATAGTATTCCAGCTTAGCTGTACTGTTTAGATTACAGCTGTTACACATCAAGGGGTAGAATGTCTTGGAAGTTATTTGGAGGTCTTCTTTTCAATGTTCTACTGATGATGCTTCACAGCCACACTGAAAGAAACGAGTTTGCTATGGTGAATTGTTGTTAAAGACTGAAAATGAAACAAATAAGTGATTTCAACCTCTGAGATTTCTACACAGTTCCTAATGCTTACAAAGTTCCCTTCTCCCCACCTACTGCCAAGAGCTAGCAGTGAAAGAAAACTTCAGAGATGAGCAACAGGAGTGAAATGACAGCTCTGTCTCAGGACCAAGATGGTGCAGCTTGAGAGCTAGATGGCTGCCCAGGTACCCGGCGTTTTGCAGGTGAACTTCAGTCTCTGAGGTTGTTAAACCAGTACCAAGTCCAATAAAGACCATTAATGGAAGCTTAACGTGATTCTTCTGCAGAAGACTAAAATCATGTCTCTGGAATGCTTGCCTGCCATCTGAAATCACACCTGAACTCACTGCAGGTTTTTACTTTATAAAGTTCACTGTGACTTGTACCAGAAGTGCCTCAGCGGGACTTGGGGACAATGACAGGACTGAGCTCCACCAGCAGTGTGATGTTCCCCAGAAGCCTTTAAAACAGTCATTTGCAGTCGCATCCTTTCCCATCACAAAGGGCTGTGGACAAACAGTTGGATGACAAAGCTCCTGTCTAACACTTCTACAGCTGAGTTCAGTCTTATTCTCCTGCCACGGGGAGTTTCAACCCTTGCTACTCAGAACCTATCCAAATGAAAGCTCTTCCATCTGCAAGAGCATTCCCACTGCCTGCAGCTAGCTCTGTGTGTCCAAGGCCCTCCTCAGTCCTGAACACTTCCTCATCAGGTTTCCCCAGGCACTTCAGGGTTCTGCCAGTTCTTCTGAGCTGACAAGAATGAGGGCAGAAGCTGTCTTTGCCAGAGCACAAAGGCAGAAGAGCGAACACATGGTGCTAGACCTTCAGGGAAGGGTCAGGTTGGGGGTTAGGGACAGGGTCTGCACCAGAGGGTGGTGGGCATGGAACAGGATGTCCAGGGCAGTGGGCACGGCCCCAAGTGTCGGAGCGCAAGGAGTGTTTGGACACCGCTCTCAGACACAGGATTTGGGTTTTGGGTGATGCTGTGTGGACCCAGGGGCTGCACTTGATGGGACTATTTGATCTTGTAGGTCCTTTCCAACTTAATGTATCTATGAATCCTCATAGCTCCCTTCCAACCCGGGATACTGCGCTTCTGTGACTCTCCGTGCGTCCATCTCTAACGTGTTCAAGAGAGAAGGGAGCTACGAGACCACCTGCCGGGCCAGGCAAGGGTTCGGCTAACGCGGTGCCACCAAGCGGAGCGCGACACAGCGACAGAGCGCGGCGCCCACGGCGCCCTCACCGCCCCGACATGGCGGCAGCAGCACGGCGGGAGCGGGGGCAGCGCCGCGCAGCGCCCTCAGGCGGCCTCACCCCGCGCCCAGAAGGAGCCCGAGGCGGCGCGCCTCTCGGCCAGGGCGCGGTTAGGGCGGCCGAGGTGATCCCACTTAACACCCACGTGAGCAAGCCGAACACCACCCCTCCCCTCCCCCCCGTCAAACGGTCCGCTCCTCCGCTTGGAGGGGCGGGCTGCGGGCGGCAGGGGGCGGGGCGGTCGGCACTTTATCCGGCGGGAAGCCGGTGCTGTATCGGAGCTGCGGCGGCGAGGAGCCGGGCGGGAGCAGCGAGGGAAAGGGAAGCGGAGCTGCCGGCCGGGCGCCGCTATTGTTCGGCACCAGCCGGAGCCACGTGGCGTCGTTGAGCGCCGCTCCTCGCTGCCGGCCGCGTGGTCCGCACGCCCGGCACCATGGGCAAGGGGGTGAGCGGACGGGCTGCGTGCGCGGTTGCCGGGGCGGAGCGGGAGAGTCGGGGGCCGCCGGCGGGGACAACGGGTGCCGGCTCCGCTTTGTCTGGGAGGCGCGCGGCCATGTCGTGCCGCTTCGGGGGAGGAAGCGGCGGCCCCGGGGAGAGCCGACGGGGCAGCGCGGAGCCGAGGCCGGCGGTGGGTGGTGATTCTCTGCGGGCGTGGCTGGACGGAGGCGGGGAGGGAGTTCGAGATGGGCGTTGGAAATGGCCGCGGGAGGCGTAAAGCGTGAAGCCGGCGGGCTCCGCTGGGCTCCAGGTGAGGGCGGTGTGGGAACCCCTCGCCCGACGTTATCTGATGCCCTTTTGGAGCCGCGCTGCGAAGTGCGGCTGCCCCGACGTCTCGTGGGCCTCGTGGAAGTACTTTAGACTCCTCGCGGCAGCGGGGCCCCCGGGGAAGGGGGGGAAGTTGGCACCGCGTGGTGCTGAGGGCGGATAGGAGCTGGTGGCATAAGGAAGGCTGTCAGGCGTGACCTTATCGTGCGTGCTTTGTTAATTGAGGTGATAGGCTCCCGGCACGCTGTGCAGCAGTGGTGTGTGCGTTAGGGCTGTGTCAGGCTTCCTGCCCTCTGTTCTCTGTGTTAACGGTGTGGGGTGAGAAGCCCTCCGTCCAGGTTCTGTCTCTCTGCGTGCGTTTGGAGGCTCTCAGAGACACAAGCAGGAGCTCGAGGTTGGGGAGGATCACCGAGTGCCATGAGGATCGGTGGTTCCAGCTGTTGGAGTGGAAAGAGATGTTCCCACACGGAGCTTGAGCGTGCATGATCTGGTGTTATTGGCCCTACTCGCCAACCAGCTGAGCTATCAGGCCTGCCAGAGGGATGCTGCCCAGAAACAGGGCTGTTCTGGCCTGCTCTGCTTCCCTGAGGGGAGTGTGGCTGTGGGGTGCCTTGGGCCAGTTGGCCCTGTCCCCCCCCCATCCTTCCTTGGTGGCAAAATTTAGCAATGCTGAGTGTTTCCAGAGTGCTCCTCAAACGCATTGTCCTCATCAGTGTGGAGTAACAGTAGTGCCTGAGTGAACAGATCAAGGACAGCCATCTGGAAAAAGGGGCTGTGGAGTGGGGTTTGGGGCCGCTTTCTTGCATGGGTGAAGTCCTCTTGCAGTTTGGTTGCCCCAGCATAATGTGTTTCAGTCTAGTGAGCAACAGGCAGCAAGCATGTGTGATGATCTCATCTGAGGGATGAAATGTGGGGGGTGGGGATTGATGCAGTCCTATGGATGCTTTAAATCATCTTTATAACGTAGTGGTGCAACAGGTTTTGGGGTTTGGGCTTCATTGAGAGTGTTATAATTGCTTTCTAATACAGAAGGTGTATTTTCACTTCACATTACGTGGGTTGTGTGCATAGTAAACAATCAGCTTGAGTCTGAAGTGTACTGCCGGGAAGTCTGAGGCAGCCACACACTGTTTCATTATTCCATAAGTCACAAGGTTTCTCTCATTTAGCGGTGAGGGTGTGCAGTAATGGGGTCCCTCTGAAAAACAGGGATGTGAATAGAACCAGGCTGTGGGGAGAAGTAGGGTGTGACTGCTGGGCTGAACAGCTCACTTGTCTGCCCTGGGGTGCCCAAAAAGGAACTTCCTTCCCATGGGCGCATGGTGCTGCGGAGCATGCATGCGTGTGTGAGCTGCTGTGCTGACGCTGTGTGACTTCAGATGGCAGTGGGAGGGCCCTGGGTGTGTGTATTATCTGGGGGGAGTGTGCGTGTATAGGGGAGGAGAGCTGGCTGGAGGTCATTGCTGTTTGCAGGCAGCAGTGTGCTTCTCTCCATCTTTGTCACACCTTACTACCTACTCTGGAGATTGGTGCTAGTGCCTGAACCCTGGTTGCATTACGATTGAGGGGAACAGCCGATCAAAGCAATCCTTATGTGGGACAATTAAGGCATCAATATTAGTCTTCCTCCTCTCTGTTTCTTATATTCCCACTCATTATTTGTATGGTTTAGAGGGTGCCAGAGAAAACCCCAGCCTAGTCATTGCACGCTCTCAAAGCAACATGATGGGTAAAAAGGGTATCTGACAAGCCACTTGCACCTGTGGGCTTCCAGCAGCACAATGGGATCCTGACATACTGCACAGTGTCAACAAGGGGTTGCTGAAGCTACCAGCTCCTAAAGGGGAAAGCTGTGTCCAGCCTGTTAATCTCCCCTAGCTTCACAAGCACTGGAGACATCTTGATGTGGTGGTAAAGGTGCTTTAATACTCTACTTCAAGAACTATATGATTCTATATAGAAAAACAATATAGAATAACACCAAAACAAGAACAGGTTGTTTAGCTGTCTGCTGGTGTTTAGGAAGCCTACTCTGCACCTGGGTCTTCAAGCAGGCCCACAAGAAGTGGAGATGCTTGTCCCATTACACAGAAAACTGTGTGGTTCCCTTTCAACCCTAATTATGATAGCCCTTGCAAGATTTGGTTCTGTTTTCACACAAGGAGGACTTATCCTGTAATTTGGGAAGCTGCTGCCTGCTTACTGAATCCCAGTGAGAAGCACTCATGATGAGCAGTAACAGGCTGTGAAGTAAAAGCTGCTTCGTGTTGTTCTCGATGCTGCAAGGACCCTGCTCAGCTGTGGCAGGTGGGCAGACCTGAGGGATCAGAGGTGAATCAGGAGGAAGAATTACAGGAGGGCATTCATGTCCCTTGTTTAATGCTGTGGAAGCAGCATTTCTAGTCCAGTAGGAATAGTTGCTGCTATGTCTCATCTGGTTAGTGTATTTAATGAAGGTTGTCTCATGAGACAGCGAGACAGTAACTCCACTATTTGCTCTGCACGGTTGATTGTAATGACATAAATACTGGAACAATCTGGCCCTCCAGAGACTGCTTAATTTATTTTGGCATTTACTTGATGTTGCTGGTTGGATTAGGTGATGTTAGAATAGGATACTTATGAACTCATCTGCTGATTTGAACCCCTCCTGTTTCCTGGTCAGTCGTGGCTTGCGTTTAGAACATCAGCCATGAATGGCTCCATTAGTCCAGATGGAAATGTAGAAGTTGCCTTTGAAAGACAATAGGATTGCTGGGGGCTGTGTAGAACTCCTTACCCTGATAACCTACAAGTGTACTGTCTGAGCCAATGGAAAAAGTCATACATGAGAAAAAAGTTGTGTTTTTCTTCTATGTGGCAATTTTGATGAGTCAGAATTCCTCTAAGTGAACTAACAGAGGTGACATTTCTGATGAGACAGACTTTCCTTTGTGTCCAGGCTGTGTGCTTGCATCTTGATAAGTTAGGAGCACCATATGCTTTCTTCATTGTCTGGCAGGAAAAGGTGGGGGGAGAGCAGGGACATCTTCTGACTCAGAGGGGTGGAATGGATGGCCCCTTGCAGGCCAGCCAGCGCTGTTCAGTCTTTGTTGAACTGATGAGCTTCCTCTTGCCAGCACGGTGCAGTGGCCCCAGCCACAGGGAACAGAACGGGCAGCACTGTGATTGTTCCTCAAGGTCACATGTGAGTGACAGAGCAGGAAGTTCAGATTTAGAATGATTAAAACCCTAAAGCGAGAGCTGAGACCAATGCTGCTAGGCTGGCTTCCATGTAAGGATGAGGTGCTGTAGGGGGAAGGGAAGGTATTGTGGTTTCTTGCAGAAACCCACCCTGCAGCTGGTGGCAAGGATTTCTAAGCAAATCGTGCTTGAATAAAGGCAGTGAGCCCTTTCACGTTGGAGCTAGAACTCCTGTGTTTTCAGGCTGTTTACTGCTTAGTCCTCACATTGCCTCTAAGACCTTGTCAGGCTCTTCTGGTGGGGAAGGGGTGAGGCAGAGGTGCTGCAGTGCCAGGCAGGACCCTGTTTTCTCCAACCTTGTTAATAATCACTGTTTTCTTGAAGTGAGCAAGAAGCACATGTTTTGCTTGGGACTGTTGGAACTTCAGCAGTCAAAGATGTTTTCTTCAGACTAAAGGAAAGAGAGAAATTTCACAGTGACTTGAGAATTGCCCTGTAGCAAATTCTTGTGATGCTGGAATGTGAGCACTGCCTGTTTGAAGTTCTGAGGCTTTTGCTTTTTTTTTTTTAATAGTGCAATGGGAATTTAGGTACAGGGAGGAGAATGTCAAGAATGCTGACAGTCTGCGGTTGTGTGCCCTTTTCCTGGATGGGAGGTGGCAAACCGACTTTTCTACTTGGTTAAAACTGTTTCTACTGTGCAGCTCTGTAGCTGCATGCAGGTATACAGGGAGGTGCAAAGTCTGCCTTTAGTGAACAGGGCAAGAGAGGCTTCTGTGCATGTGAAGTGCATGGATATGGCTGCAGCATGATGCACTCAGTGCTTGCTTAGAGCACCTAAAATCCTGGCCTGAGTGTGCCTGATTTCTTTTTGTAAAGAGGCTGTGACTTCTTTTTTCCAAAAAAATCATATTTAGTATAGTTTCACTTTTAGTTTTGTCTTCTATTTTTCTTGCAGTAACTAATAAAAATTTTCCCATGCTTGTTGCTGATCAGGACAATTCTTGGGCTTTAACAGTAGTACGTGTCCAGAGCGCTCTGAGGAATCCAATATGTGATTTGAGGCACTTGTGTGAAGAGCAAGGCAGTGCTTTTGCAACTCCTTTGTCTTGTTATTGGTGTGACTAACTGCATTTTCATCTCAAAATATTTCTCAAACGTTTTATTTGGTGAAAATGTCATCATGTGCAACTTGTCAGGGTGTTACAGGTCCTAGGCAGTGGGGAAGGAAGGGAAAACTATAATCAGAGACTTCAGAGGGTCTGGAAACTTTTGCAATACTCATAGGAGGAACTGCTCTTTGAGGCCTGACTTTGGTATCTGACAGTGTGTCAAAGTTCCTGTAGTTTGTTTTTTGTCTTTTAATGATGCTTGTATGTGCTGCTTCATGCTTTCTTTGCCCTTGGATGCTTGTTTACCCCATTGTGTCAAGATCTAAGCCTTTGCAAGATTTCATGTAGAGTTAATCATAGGTGGTACGAATGAAAGCCTGTCTCAGATGGGGACTTTTCTGAGCAGATCATCAGCTCTCTGTGGCTGAAGCAAGACTGTGTGCAGATTGAGTCTGTGGAAGTGCATGACTACTTTGTGTGTACCATTCTTGCTGGACAGACTTCCATAAATTGAAAACAGATTTCCATTGTGTAACAACCCAGCTAGTGTGCCAAACTGAAATTTGAAAGAGCTTAGAACTTAAACCTCAAATCTGATTTGTTAGAGATACCACCTTTTATCTTCACTTGATAGGCTGTTTCTTCCCAGAGGGTGTGGAAGACTGAGCAAGGGGAGGAAGAGTTAATGCATGGAAAGGAATACTCATTTGTGTTTAGGAATAGGTTTTTTTTCTACTTGAGCAGTGGCTCATGTACCAAGGCTGACTGAATAGTGTGCAGCTTGCTCTCATCCAAGCTAGATGTGTCTATAATCTGTCTACTAGTAATGCTGGTAATAATTGGTGATAGCTCACTTTAAGGATAAACCACTTCATTAATTTTTAGGTTTTTTTTATTTTGTCTACTTGGCAGTCTCATGTATGTAGCTGCCATCTACTAGCGTAGAATTCACTTTGTTTCTTAACAGTACTGTGTTGTCTCTTATAGGCTGGAAGAGATAAGTATGAGCCTACTGCTACATCAGAACATGGCACAAAGAAGAAAAAGGCGAAGGAGAGGGACATGGATGAGCTTAAAAAGGAAGTCTCAATGGTAAGATTTGTAAGGCGTGGAACGAACAATTCTAGCAGTGTTCACTGCTTGCAAAGCTCTGTGCTGTGCCTCCTATGACTAAGTGGTAAAAGTGCTGGGGAGCTGACAGCATTGTGTGACTGAAAGCACTGATTTCCTTTCTTCCCTTTGTCTCCAAGGTGGATAACTTGCAAGTCTTGGTATTAAGAAGATCATGCACTAGGCCCTGAAAATACCACTTCTCAAAAGGCATTTGAGGCAGAGTTCAAGTCCCTGATTACATGTAACACAGCTAGTAAAGAGTACCTGCATTTCCTCACTCAGGCTATCATTGTCTGGATAGCATCAGTGCAGGCTTTATTGTGTTGACACGTGAGGAAGACTGCTGTTTTCATTCCAGCTGGAATGGTGGAGCTGGATCCATAAAGCTCCATTTACTGTTGGCCTCTGCTCAGACTGACCTCAGTATTATTCCTTCTAATCATGTTTGAGACTGTGAGGAGTGTCTCCCATCTCCATCTGTGAATGCTGGATGGCATTGCTCATCTGTATGAGCTTAGATTGTATCTTGAAGTTGATACAGTCTTTATTTATGTGCTGTGTAATTGAGTTTGGGCTCTTCTTTTTTGTTGTTGTTTTTTTCCCCTCCCTGTTCACTTGGGAGGGGAGCTACTGAAAAACATGCTCAAAGTTCAGATTTTCTTTAGTAGCAAAGCTTGCTTAAAGCATCCATGCCCTCCAGTGTCACTGTTTAGTGAGACACTGCTGTGTACTGGGTTTTTTTCTTTCCCCAGTTGAAAGTAGCCTGGCTGTTAAATGGAGCTTTGGGGAGGAGGAGGGATGAAACAGTGCTTAAACTGAAAATGCTTTTTAAGATTTGTGGAATTACAGAGCTAGTCTTCTATACACTCCTACCTTCCTTCCTAGCTACTTTCTTTTGTCCCCTTGCCTCCCACTCCCAAGAAACAAAATGCCAAAAAAATCACTGTGACTTCACAGAATTTGCTGTGAGCATAAAGACAGCACTGAAATAAATCAGAAGTTGTTTAAAAAGCTGTTATGTTGTGTCCAAATAGCTATAGGAATGCTTTGAGTTGCTGAATGATATAGCAAGACTAGCTTATCTTTTCCTTGGAAAGAATCCGTCTCACTGGGATGGTGCAGATAGGAAACATGGTGGGGGAGAGTTGCTGAGCTTGTGCTGACTGATCTGCAGTGACTGTGGTCACTCCCTCATCTATTCCTTATCTTTCAGGATGACCATAAGCTCAGCCTGGATGAACTTCATCGTAAATATGGAACAGACTTGAGTCGGGTAGGTAGGCTGTTTTCTCTCCCTCCTTGGTTGGGCACTTCACAGTAGGAGACCTGGGTGGTCTGGCTTTTTTACTTTTTGTGTTGTTTGTTTAATCTCCATTCTTCCAGTTAAGTTTCTCAAAGCCTGGGAAACTTAACTTGTTGAGCTCGCAAATAGTCCTCTTCCTCCTTCCACTGCACAGCCTGCCTGCAATGCTTTAGTGACTTTGTTTTCTAAGAAAGTCCCTGTTATCTGCCTCCAAATTGTTCCAAGGTCAAGTTGATTCTTGGATTTTTTTTTTCCCCAAGGAGCTTGTAATAAAGGCAAATGTTTGTTATACTGCAGATGTAACCTAGTGAGCTAGTGCATGCCCGAAGATTTAATGATGACTAGTAGCAGTTAAAACCTTTTTATAATAAAAGGTGTGCAAATATCCTGACTAACCTCAAAGGCTGGCACAGAAGCTCTGCAGTGATTTTTTTTTGTGCACTTTTGCTTATGTTTGCTTTAACATGTTTTATTGTTGGTCTCCATCTAGCAGCAAATCTTCCCTACAGAGACAGAGCAGGAAACTTGCCTACTTCTGTCAAAGACCTTGGCTTCTAAAAGTTGAACTTCCTGGAAAGCCAATCCAAAGTGTCATCATCTTTATAACCCCAGCTTTCACTTGTTCCATGATTTGATAGGTTGAATTGCACTGGGTAGTTCCTAGAGACCAAAGTCTGTTGCTCTGGCCTTCTTATCCTGCCCTTCTTCTGTGCTTGTAGCCCTGTGATCTGCTGGCTCCTTATGTATCTTCCAGCATTCTGTGGTTCATCTTCTCACATTCAGCTTTCACATCCTGTTCTTCTCAGCAGCAGATTTGCTGTGCTGTGAATTTCCATCGTCTCCTAGTGTCTCCTTGTTTCTTTAGCAGGACTCTGTCTGCCTTCTCAAGCAGAAGATGAACAAATTCAAAGCTGCTTTCCTCAGTCAGTCTTGACACAATGCCTCTAAAAGCAGATTCTCTTCTAGGGTTTGACTCCTGCACGTGCAGCTGAAATTTTGGCTCGTGATGGCCCAAATACCCTCACACCTCCACCTACCACTCCTGAATGGGTAAAGTTCTGTCGGCAGCTCTTTGGAGGATTCTCACTCCTGTTGTGGATTGGTTCCCTTCTGTGTTTTCTGGCTTATGGCATTACAAGTGTGATGGAGGGAGAGCAGAACTCTGATAATGTAAGTAAGAATGTCTGTTTTAACTCAGTCTCCTCAACCTGCCTGTGGCTCGGAGTGTATCAGCTTCCTTTAATCATTCAGTCCAGAAGCTTTTCCCATAAGCTCACCCACTGAATTTCCCCTGCTTAATGTGTCTTGGAGTGCTTCCACATAATTAAATGAGCAGCTGACTTCCTTCATGTTGTCTTAATAACAGTGACTTGTGGATACCCTTTGTGTACGAAATGTACAGAGGCTGCAATTATATCCATACTTTGTAATAGAGCACTTAAATACCAAGCAATTTATCTGAACAAACTGTAAACCTTTGAGGTAAATCCTGTTCTCAGTCACTCTCTCTGTTCCTTGTAGCTGTACCTAGGTGTTGTGTTGGCAGCTGTGGTTATCATTACTGGCTGTTTCTCATATTACCAAGAAGCCAAAAGTTCCAAGATCATGGAGTCCTTCAAGAACATGGTGCCTCAGGTACAGAAAACTAAATTTCCTTGACCTGCCAAGCTTGCTCAGGGTTATTAACTGTAATGAGCTTCAATTGCAAAAGGCCTGGCTGTGAATGTAGGTGTTGGCTTTTAGGAGACAAGATGTTTTTTTTTGCCAGGTTCTTAGTGTGGGTATCTAGCTTTTAATGTTGAGGTGAGTGCTTGTTCTTTATACTCCAAGTAATTATGCAAGTAGTCCAAGGCAGTTCCAGGCACCCTGTGAGTTGTACCAGCTTATTAACATCCATAACTTTCTTGATAGTTCTGTAACTGGTGAGATAAACAAGCACTAAAACTTAAGATTACTTCATGGACTATCTGTATCATACCGAACTATCTTGCTGTCACCTTGGCAACAACAAGGAATTCTAGTGTCAAGAAAACAGAAATAGCTCTTTCTTAAATCTCAGATTTATCTCAGTATCTGAGATAAACATGATGTTCTAAGGAGGTTTCTACTTATACTAATGCTAGTGCTATTTCAAGATACTTGGATCTTTTGAGCACCTTAGGAGTTGCTTGTGACGTAGGTTGTTCCTTTACTGTCTTTCAGCAAGCTCTTGTAATCAGGAATGGTGAGAAGATGAGCATAAATGCTGAAGGTGTTGTGGTTGGAGATCTTGTGGAGGTGAAAGGAGGAGACAGAATTCCAGCTGACCTTCGGATCATATCTGCACATGGTTGCAAGGTATAGCAGTGACTGGCTGAAAACTTCATAAATTGGTATCAAAGAATGTCTACTGTGCTGTGAGTTGATTGAATGATGGAGTGAAAAAAGGAAGGTGGGGTGAGAGGGTTTTTAGTGCTTTATTGGCTTTCACTGTTGGATCACTTTTCTGCCTGTGTATGAAGTAGTACTTTGCTCCATGCAGGTGGATAACTCCTCACTTACTGGTGAGTCAGAGCCTCAGACCAGGTCTCCAGACTTCTCCAATGAGAACCCCCTGGAAACCAGGAACATTGCCTTCTTTTCTACCAACTGCGTGGAAGGTATGTCTGTCTTTGTGAACTGAAGTGTTAACATGAGGGAACTAACTGTGGCAGAGCATTGCGAATGTTGTGTCTATTCAACATATTTGTAACCCACTCTTACTATGTGAGAGCAGGAGTGGCTCTGCCCTTTCCAACCCCAGTACTGTACAGTGGGCTAAGATGACTCCACAGCATTGTTTTACCATCTCCCTCCCAGCTATGTGGTGTGTCTTCAGGCATGGGTGCCTTATTGCAGATGCAGAGTGGGCTAGGCAGAGGTATAGCAAATGATGCAGCTGCTACAGAAGCCAGAAGTTTCAGATATTTCCAGTAAAACTTCTGTTGTAGTTCCAAGTATGGTGTTAGGTCCTCTTTGCGTTGCAGCTCAGAGCCTCTTTTCCATGCCTCTTTCCTCCTTTGAAGCAGAGGCCTAGTCTGCTTGAAGACTGTTTCCCTCTTTAATTCCCTATGCAGCTGGCACTTGAATCAAGTGGACTCTTGACTCTTCTGGGGAGAAGGGAAAGGGCATGCAGTTTGGTTAGCTGTGCAGAAAGACTGTGTAGTCCTTATCTCCAAAAACGTCCATTCTATTGGAGAGCGTGAAAGCTGTGGTGGGAGATCTTGGCCCATTCGGATGTCTACCTGCATTATATTGGACCAAACTTGTGAAGCTGTCTGTCAGGCTAAACAGTCTCAGTTTTGTGTGTTCTGGTATGTTTTCCTTTTCTAAAGCCTCTTTCTCTTCTAGGCACTGCTCGTGGCATTGTTATTAGCACTGGGGACCGCACTGTGATGGGCCGTATTGCCAGTCTGGCATCTGGACTGGAAGGGGGTAAGACTCCCATTGCCATGGAGATCGAGCACTTTATCCACCTCATCACTGGAGTGGCTGTGTTTCTTGGTGTCAGCTTCTTCATCCTCTCACTTATCCTTGAGTACACTTGGTTGGAGGCTGTCATCTTCCTCATTGGGATCATTGTTGCCAATGTACCTGAGGGATTGCTCGCGACAGTAACGGTGAGTGAAGCTGGAAAAAGGTTGACTTGAATAAGTGGTGTGTGGTACTTCAGGAAGTGGAGTGCTTCATGACCAGTGGGTGTTTGCAGAGGTGAATCTGAAGTTCTCTAGGTATTGTATGTGGTGAGTGTATAAGGCTAGGTTTTATAAATGTATTATATTTGGGCCAGTTGTGTAATTGACTGTCAAATGCTGCAGCTGTTCATCTGGTGGTGGATTTCTGAGTGATACCTGCACAGTGACTTGGCATTGTGGAACTAAGTGAGTAAGGCTAGTTCTAGATCTGCCTTCCTCTGATCTTTCTGTTGTGGTGAGGTGCTCTCCTGCTGTACTCTTCATTTGGCACCTGTGTGCCCCTCCAACAATGGAGGGCCACTGGAGTTTCCAGCAAGTTTCTCTATTGTTCTTTCTGGCAGAAGTTCTACAAAATTTGGTCTCCATAAAAGGTGGAGAGTTTCTTCTGGCTGTGTTCCTCTGTAGTAGATAGTGATGGATAAAGCTAGTGGCTTCCACACAACCTTGGTCTGCAGGGCAGTGTCTGAGACTGGGAATGAACTGCTGAGTGTGAGAACCATACAGCTTTTGGAGGGAAGGGGTAGCTGGGGCTGCTTGCTTCCTTTATCACTGAACTGCCACCCAATCTCCAGAATTATTTTGGGCTATTTTTGTACGAGTTATGCTTCCACCTATTTTAAAAGCCTTTTGATTAGGGTAATGTGACTTTGACTAGAATCTTAGTCTGAGGTATTTCCTTTCTAATCCACTGAGAAGCAGGAGACTGAAACTTTGAGGTCTTGTGGAGAAGGAGTTATCATTTAAACCCATCAGCTGGGCCTAAAACCAGCAGTCTGTGCTCACCTTGCCAGTGCAAAATAGATAGCCTTCTGTGCCTTGCAGAGTCTACCTATCATTCCATGCCAAAAGTGAGTTGGGTAGTACTGAATTCATGCACTAACCCATCCACCCTATCTGTCTTCCTCATCTCCAGGTATGTCTGACGCTAACAGCCAAGCGTATGGCTCGTAAGAACTGCTTGGTAAAGAACCTGGAAGCTGTGGAAACTCTAGGCTCCACATCCACCATCTGTTCTGACAAAACAGGCACCCTGACACAAAATCGCATGACAGTTGCTCACATGTGGTTTGACAATCAGATTCATGAGGCTGACACTACAGAGAACCAGAGTGGTAAGATCATCTCTTTGCACTTGAGGCATCTTGTTTGAAATAAAGCCTTTTGTGTAAGAACCTGCACTTTTTTTTTTAGCTCTAGTTCATGGTGCAGGGCTTCTAATAGGATCTACAGTAAGCACTGAAAGGCTTTGGGTAACCTATAGAAACTTCAGCACTGTGCTACAGTTCTGTTTGATCCATTTGTCCAACCTGCTAGTTTTAATACCCTCTCTTTTCTTTTGGTTTAATGAGAAATAAAGTTACATGTTACAAGTGTCTCTTGAAGGAACTTCTTGGTAAGGAATTTGAAATGTCATCATGCTGTGAAGTTAAGAGGTACTTATCTCTCTCATACTATGTTTAGTACAGCTGAATTCTGGAGTTTCCTAGCTGTCATTTACCTTTGAAAGGTTGTGCTTACAACTCATCACTGGCGTTACCTTTTTGCAGTGGTGTTGCTGTTTCCTGTCTCCCTCCCCCGCTCACCTCAAAACATTGTTCTTGTCTGAACTACTTGAAGCTGACTTGCTGGTTTTAGTCAACACTAGTGCAAAGTAATAAGCTATAAATAAAGTGCTATTTGGAAGCATTCAGATTTGGCTTGGAAATGACTGGCTTGGCTGCAGTGGAAATAAACATAGAAAGCTTTTCTTCATGAAAAATACATTGACTTATCAGTTAAGTGTTCCTCTCTCTTGAAGTTAACTCAAGAGGCTGGGGAGAAGCAGTGTATCTGTACTTAAATTGCTCCTATGGGGGCTGTTCCATCCAGTTCCTGGGTGATGAATAAAGTGAGGCAACCTGAAGGGGGATCCCTTATTGAAGATAGGGGTATGAAGTAGCTGTAGTGTGCTTAACGGGCATTGGGTGAATTTCTCATTTCTGAGGTAAATGCTTTTGCTGTTATTCTTCTGGAGTGTTGAATTTGTAGCTTATTTTGGTTAGTAACATTCTCCCTCTGCTTTCAGGTGCTTCCTTTGACAAGAGTTCAGCTACTTGGGCTGCTTTGTCTAGAGTTGCAGGTCTCTGCAACCGTGCTGTGTTTCAGGCCAACCAGGAAAATGTACCAATTCTTAAGGTAAGTTCCTGAAAGAAACAACTGTCCTGTTCCCCCCTCCACACACTTTTACATTAATGGTAGTGAGATTAAATTTCTCGAGTCACAAGGAACTTCAAACTAGAGGCATCTGCCTTTCTTGATCTCTTCTGAGGTGTAACACTTTAGGAGATTTGCAATGGGCAGAGGAAATGAAACTAGAAAGACACTTCATCCATCACACTCTTTGCCATCCTGCTTGAGGGGGAGATCAGATACTTGTGAAAGACCAGAAAGCTTTCCTAGGCAGTTGAAGCTGGGACCGGGCTGAAATGAATATACTTGTTTTTAATTCATATTTATGTCTTCTGTGGTGAGTTCACAAGAACGTACCCTTTAATAGTTCTCTTTTTCCTCAGAGAGCAGTAGCAGGAGATGCCTCTGAATCTGCACTTCTGAAATGCATTGAACTGTGTTGTGGCTCTGTCAAAGAAATGAGAGAAAGGTATCCCAAAGTGGTGGAAATACCATTCAACTCTACCAATAAGTACCAGGTAAGTTTGTCCTCTCTTGAGGGGAGACACTTTGTGAAGTACTTAAGCAAGTTTGTGTGCAGACCACTTCAAAATTTGATACCAAAATCTTGTCAAGCTGTTACTAATTGTAGACTGCTCAAGTCTGTAAAGATAGTGAAACAATATGTAGCTCCAGTGTAAGAGCTTCTGGAACTGCTTTGGCACTTAGATGTCAACAGCTGGAAGATCAGACATGTTTCTCACCTGTGCAGCAGTAGTGCACAGAGAATGGAGGAACGCTGATCTGTGGGTATCAGCGAACTACAGGAAAGTGTTCTTATGGGTGAAACTAAGATTCAAAAGGCCTTTGCTGCACCTGTGGTTATATGGTAATGGTAAAGACTATGTAGCTGTACCTCACTTTGCACAACTCCTTAAAGCGTGGATTAATGAAAGCTAGAGCAGAGTGTCACAAACAGTGCCTGTTAAGTACAGTAGATCAAGGCTAAGTAATGGTGATTACTCATGGCATTTACAGTACATGTCTAAAAACTTCCACTTCTTCTCTCCTAGCTGTCTATCCACAAGAATGCAAATCCATCAGAATCTCGTTACTTGCTGGTGATGAAGGGAGCTCCAGAGAGGATCTTGGATCGCTGCGACAGCATTCTTATTCATGGAAAAGTGCAGCCCTTGGATGAGGAAATGAAAGATTCTTTTCAGAATGCCTACCTTGAGTTGGGGGGCCTTGGGGAGAGGGTATTGGGTAAGGAAAAGCAGCTTTCATAATAAAGATTGTGTGCTGTCACCATTGATTAGGTGGAGCATTGTACCTCATTCCTGCGGTGTAACCATAGTGCTGAGACAAGGTCTTTTCAGCAATTCATTTAGGAGCAACCCTGCTTTTTGCCTCTAATCTAAAAGGCAGTCTGCAGGGTCTTGTTTTACCTAGCAGCTGGGGTGTTTGGTTCAAAATGAAGCAAAATACTTAGGACCTTCAATCTCTGTGGGGTTACATCATATTAGACTTGCTCCACTGCATGTGAACCATGCTGTGTCTGGGTACCTAGCAACTGCTATTAGTTATCAGAATATAATTGTGACTGCTGTTTCAATAGCCCTGGCTAAACCTCTGGCACTGTCCTGTTGTTATTGCTTAGCTGTTTGCAGAAGCAATCTGTTCACTCTGCTTCTCAATAGGTAGGAACAGAATAAACATGGGATTTGATGTGTTGCAGGATTCTGTCACTTGGCTCTGCCTGATGACCAGTTCCCTGAAGGCTTCCAGTTTGACACAGATGAAGTAAACTTTCCTGTAGAAAAACTCTGCTTTGTGGGATTAATGTCTATGATTGACCCTCCTCGTGCTGCTGTTCCAGATGCTGTTGGCAAATGCAGGAGTGCTGGGATTAAGGTAGCTGCTTCTTGGGCTGTGAGAAATGCTTTGTTTTAAACCTGTGGATGTGAAGAACTTTCCATGCTCTGTGAGAGGCTGTAATGTAGATGAAGGGGACTATTGGTCAAATTCTGACCAGTGCTACTTCAGGCTTTTTTTGCCAAGTTAAATTTAAGTAGTTGTATATGATTAAAAAAAAAAAAGCTAGATTCCGAATTTGGAGGGTGGTGTCTGCCAGTGTCCTGGTGTCCCAGAGCATGTGATTTGGCTCAGGTGTGTATTCTGTTATGTCCCACAGTACTGATTAAGATGAAGGAGCAAAAAGGATGATCGGAGAATGAACTGAATAGACATTGACTCAGGATTATGTTTTTTGTCTTCTGCTTACCTCTGTCTTAAATAGATAAGACAGTTGTGTGCCTGTGTTTCAGGCTTGCTCTGTGCCAAGACTTGCTAATGTAACAAGCCACGTGGCTTCTTCAGCCTGAAGGAATTCTGTCTCTTGGGCAGTGCTGCTCTGGGCAAGGCTTTCACAGCAGTCTTTGTGTTCTAGGTTATCATGGTTACTGGAGATCATCCGATCACAGCCAAAGCCATTGCCAAGGGTGTTGGCATCATCTCTGAGGGCAACGAAACAGTGGAAGATATTGCTGCTCGACTCAACATTCCTGTTAGCCAGGTCAACCCTAGGTACTGACTGGTGGGGAAAGCTAAAGCTTTTCAAAGGATTAAGCATTTGCCTTTCTCCTTGCCTCTTAGCATCTCTCCAAAGATGCAGAAAGCTTGAATTCTACTAGCTGAGTGTATTGTGGCTCTTCAACATGCCACATGAGTTATGTGGAGAATGCACAACACTCATACATTCAGTATATGCCTCTTATGCATGGGAAGTGGTTAGGAGTAAGCTCCACATGGGAAAACTCTATCAGGTTCTTCCTTTTTCAGTGCTATGGCTGCCTATCTTGATGATGTGCCCCCAAGCTGGGGGAAAAGAACCTGATGACTGGATGGAGAGCACAAGCTCTGTGTGCTGAGCAGGAAGTATTAGCTGGATAGAGGCATGGGGGAGAAGGGTGGCTGTCTGGGGGCTATTTTGAACAGTGCTCCTGCAGACCTGAAGAAGTGTATTCCTGTGCTCTCAGCTCCTCTAGTAGAGGTTAAGTCTACATTTGTCCTCCCCTAAACATATTCTTAGTCAAGGTACTTTAGGAGAATAACTTAAAAGGTTCATGGGAGAGGAAAGAATCTGGCAGAAGGAAGTGATTTGCTTATTAGCCTACTTAGTTTGCATAGTGACTACAAAAGTTAGCTTAACTTGTTTTAACTCTTGTCTCAACAGTATAAAAAAAACTACATTTGAACTTGATCACTCAGTACCCTTGCTCCTTAACTATGCTGGCTCAGACTGCGGGTGGGCAAACAGAACAGGACTTGGGATGGCTGGAGGAATAGTAGCTACTGACCAGCAACAAGCAGGATAAGCATGAGGATGGAGCTCTTAGGGGTTAAAGCTTGGCTTCACAGACTAGTGGTGAACTGAGGCAACCTAAGAAAATGTGCTTTAGTGTAAGTGGGCTGTTTGCAGGAAGGTTGGTCTGTCTGTGTTGCTTAGCTTGACCCAGCCTGTGTTTGGGCTGGAGGACAGCCATGCAGCTTTTAAATTGTGAATAGAGACAACCTGTGGAAAGTATTGGTGAGAGAAGATGAGTATTGTGGCTGACTTCTCCCTCTTGTTGAGAGTAACTTCACAGCCCAGCAACACACACTGAGGATTGTCAGGCTGTGTGACTGAGCATATCAACCGCTGCCTGTAAGGATGGGGAAGTAATTCCAATGTCTGAAGTGCCTGACATCACTAGCTGTGTGGCAGTCACCTTGACCAATAAGAGGTAGTATATTAGGTTAGAGGTGGTATTTTGTTGTAGTGTGCAGGGTGCCAAACCAGTCTAAATATAACATCAGCTTTTGTTGCTGAAGAGAGTAAAATAGACCGAACTGGCATAGCATGATCTTTGTGAAGAGCCAAACATAGATCAGTCTGGAAAAAAAACTGCCTGCAGAAGACAGCTGTCTGAGCCTGGGGGTCCTTTCTTGCAGGGACACTAAGAGCTGGGGGTAGGGGCTGTGCATACCTTGATGCCTTTTAAAAAAAACAAAGCAAAGAAAAAATCCCAGACTGTTTGTGGAGTTGTCTGTTTGATATTGTCTGTTTGATACTGCCTTGTTGTCTTCTGCCACACATAGTAGGGATTTGATCTTTACCCAGAGCACTGAAGAGCCATAGCTTTATGGATCAAATGTGACTAATGAGAAAGTTTAACTTGACATGAAACATTATCTTGCCTTTTGATTGCAGGGATGCTAAGGCATGTGTCGTTCATGGCTCTGATTTAAAAGACATGACTAGTGAGCAACTGGATGACATCCTGCTTCATCATACAGAAATTGTTTTTGCCAGGACATCTCCTCAGCAGAAGCTTATAATTGTGGAAGGCTGTCAGCGCCAGGTAAGAGACAGGAGACCAAGGATTTAATCAGAATAATCACCACATATGCAAATAAATTACCAAACAGTGTTACCTTCTGAAGTAGCATGGCTTAGTTGCCCTCACATAAAGGCCCAGGACTAGACCTCAGACTTCCTGAGCAGCCATGAGGCTGTTTCATAGTCCGTACGTCTTACAGGTGCATAGTTAGTGATAAAACTTTCTTCTGGTCCTAGCACTGTTGTCAATAGACTTACTACTTAAATGTCTTGGAAGTACTTGGGAGCAGTGGGTTCAGCATGGCTATAATTCTTCCTTCAACTCCTTTGGAGGGAGCAGTGTGATTTTCTGATAAGCCTGAGAACCTAAAAGGGGTGGCACGAGGACACGGAAGAACAGTTGTCTCTTCACAACAATGAAATGCTTTGAATGTTTTATCTCCTGGAAGATGAGACAAACCTCCTCTACTCCCACATGTTAAATGAAGGCTTCCAGTCTTTGCCTCTTTCTCTTTGTGACTAGGGTGCCATTGTAGCAGTCACAGGTGATGGTGTGAATGATTCCCCAGCCCTGAAGAAGGCAGACATTGGTGTTGCTATGGGTATTGCTGGCTCAGATGTCTCCAAGCAGGCAGCTGACATGATTCTGCTGGATGATAACTTTGCCTCTATTGTCACTGGGGTTGAAGAAGGTGAGTTTATAACTGCATTTGTGTCTTCAAGCATGTGGGCACTTGTCAGCAGTGTTACTGATTTCTTCTGAAATAGACACTTCTGGAGGTTTTGTCTCTGAATCTTGTCTGCTCAGCAAGTGTTTTGAAGGAGGGAAAAGGGGCTTTCCTTCAAGTCCTCTGCCTTTCCTTGGAACCATCACTTTGCTTTAGAACAGCTAGCAGTGGGAAGCAATTAGGTGACAATAGCTGTTTTGTTGTTCTGAGTTGTCACTCTGGCTCTTCAGTCATCTCTGTCAAGAATCTTACATGTTTTCCTCTCAGTAATAATAGCTCTTAAAGAGGGGGTACCTTCAGAGCTCGTTTGATCTCCAGGAATCATGACTTGGCTCACTGCTACAGCAGTATGATACTTTGCATACAAGGATTTTCATGACCAGAAAACAGTACTTTGTATAGGTGATGACGTGATTGATGTATATGGGCCTTGTTACCTTGTAGAGCACCCTTTAAGTGTGAGAGAACTCTTCAATTTACTGCAGTAGCATTTTGTGTTTCTTTGTTACTTCTGAAGCTGCCTGTGAGCTACTTCTGTTAAGCAAAGGTTATGCTTTTCCCTGCCTCAGGGCGCCTGATCTTCGATAACCTGAAGAAGTCCATTGCTTACACCTTGACCAGTAACATTCCTGAAATCACACCTTTCCTGATCTTCATCATTGCAAACATACCCCTTCCACTGGGAACAGTCACCATCCTCTGCATTGACTTGGGCACTGACATGGTGAATGTCTTTTTTTTTTTGTCTCAGAAGGAAATACGGGTGTTTCTAGTACTCTCTAAAAAAATAGTAGAAGGAAAATGCTCATATATAGTTCTCTTTGGTACTCAGATTATAAATATGTGCTTACCATGTCTGAGCATCCTTTCTCTGTAAGGTCAGAATGAGGAGGGTGGAAGAGTGTGGAGGTCCTTGCCTAAATACTATGTCTGGCATTTTTGGGCAGTATCCTTTCTCAGGCTGACTATGTGAGGCAGGGATGGCTCTGTACAGTGGCAAACAGAAGTGGTTGTAACAGCAGTTTAATACCACCTTCAAAGGTACCTGCTATCTCCCTGGCGTATGAGCAAGCAGAGAGTGACATCATGAAGAGGCAGCCAAGAAATCCCAAGACAGACAAGCTGGTGAATGAAAGGCTGATCAGTATGGCCTATGGGCAGATTGGTAAGCTGGGCTGTTTTCTCTGGCACTAACCTGGACTTAGTGGTAGCAAGGCTTATGCACTCTCCTGAGTCGGCCACTGTTCTGCTTATTTTTGTAGGGTTGAGGCTTGGGCTGCATAAACCAGAACCTCAGGCTGTTAAAATCTTGCTCTGATTCTGCCCCCACAGCACATAGCGGTAGCTTGTGCACTGTGATCCACTGAATTACTTTCACAGTAATTTTATTTAATTGCATGGCACTGTAAAGGAGCTGGCTGACAACCAGCTCTCCTCTGGTTCAGACTTGTTTAGCAAGAACATAGATTTCATTGTTAGTTTAATTAGAAGTAAAGGATTCTCTCCAGCATATCCCTAAACACATGGTATTAGGAGCCTTGATTAAAAGCCGCTACGGAGACGTGCCCAGTTCACAGGATAGAAGCTCATGCTTAATTGCAGCAGACCTTGGGAACCTTCTTGACTGTTTTTTGCAAAGGTTGGGGGTGGCTGAGGCTTAATGAGAATACAAAGGGAGTTTTATGTGCTGTCCTCTGCAGCACAGAGTAGAACAGAATTAACTCCGTATGAAGGTGGGAGCAGAAACTGCTCAGCAAAAATGTTGGAGTTTGTTATTGTGAACTACAGCTGTCACTTGAGACTGAGCTTCAGAAAGTGGTTGAGGTCTCCAACAAACTGCTTTCTGTTACAGTTGCACTGGGCGGACGGTTCATCAGTTTTATTCTGCTTTTTATCCATTCAGGTATGATCCAGGCCCTTGGAGGTTTCTTTACCTATTTTGTAATCATGGCAGAGAATGGGTTCTGGCCCTCTGGACTACTAGGGATTAGACTTCAGTGGGATGACCGATGGATTAATGATGTCGAAGACAGCTATGGACAGCAATGGGTATGTTTGGAGGCACAGTCCAGAAGCCATCAGCCAGAAAACTAATGCCTGCTGGACTTAGTGTTCATGCCAGAAAGCAAAGGCAACATGTCTAAACAAATTGTTCTCTGCTTTGTCTATTTTCTAGACCTTTGAACAGAGGAAAATTGTGGAGTTCACTTGCCATACAGCCTTCTTTGTCAGCATTGTGGTTGTGCAGTGGGCAGACTTGATTATTTGTAAGACCCGAAGGAACTCTGTTTTCCAGCAGGGGATGAAGTAAGTAGGGTTATCTGTAGAGGATTTGGAGTGGGGCTACAGGGCATGGTGTTCTAGTTCTTCATCACAGCAGTGACTGGGCATCTTGGTATATAAGTCTTGAGCAGTCTTGTGCCTTTATAATGGATGGAAGAGGAACTAAATGTCTCTTTGTATGATCTGCTGCCGCCTGCCAGGCTGAGCCAAAATGAAGTGCAGACTTTAGTGGGAAGCTAGCTCACCTCAAATGAGAGTGGCAGGGGGATATTCCAGCACACCAATTGTGTGGTAGCAGAGGTCTTGATCTGGTGAATCCCAGCTTTCTGAACTTCTAATGAGGGCAACTGATAGCCTGTATAGTTCTGTTTGTAGAGACATAACAGACCCTTCAGATAGCTGAGCTGTCAGGTTGGATCACCTGATAGTTCCCACCTGGTAGACATTCTGGTCTAGACCAGAAGTCCATCTCCCTTCTACTATATGGTAACTAAATGCTGTCCACAAGAATACTTTGTCCCTGACCGTTTTCCTGTTTCTACTAGGAACAAGATCCTAATATTTGGTCTCTTTGAGGAGACTGCTCTAGCTGCTTTCCTGTCCTACTGCCCTGGGATGGATGTTGCTCTAAGGATGTACCCCCTCAAGTAAGTTGCATCTTGCTGCTTGTGCAACAGGCTGCACCACAGAACAATGTTAAGTGAGGAAACAAGTCAGAGTGTAGTTATAAGCCTATAGAATGTGAAACCTACTCTTAACATAGAAGAACTCAGGCCATATGGAATGAGTGAACTTCTGTTGTCTGTCGTGTAACTCCCTAGAGGTTTGCTTTTCTTTACTGCCCATGGAATACTTTTGGGGCACTGAACTGCAAACTCTTTTAATAATTAGCAGCACAACCTCTATATTAATGTTGTGGTGCAGCTGCTCTTGTACATATATGGTCATATTCTTAGGGGTGAAGGACTGCACCTCCAAAGAAAGCAATTCAGCTGGCAGTAAAACATAAGCCAAGTATCTCTTCTTTACTGAATAATTGGCCATGACATTTTGTGTCTTCCAAAAAATTTGCACAGTCTTCTGAAAGAGGATATTCCATAAGTGCAGATGGATCAGTCGGTGTGTAGTAACTTTCCTCGTGGTTGAAAGAGTGCCAGCATCTTGACTATTACCCAACACCATTGCAACATTCCATGGCAGGGTTTAGTCCTGTTCAAACTTTGAACAGTCCTGTCACTAAACCTTCATGAAATCATAATGGCAAAAACTCCTGGTATGTTTTGCGTTCCATTCAGAAGTGTTGTTTGGAGTTGGAAGTGTTAGCAAGAAAAGCTGGCATCTACCCAGTGCCTGTGGCAGCTGGATGGTAACACGTGTAAGTCATAAGGGAAACCAATGCAGTTTGAGCAAGGCCATGGGTACAAAGGTTACATGTATTGAGAGGAAATGTGGCTGGATTAATAGGTGGGGAGGTGCTGATACAGTGAGGAACAAAGATGCTGTGACCCACCTTGTCTTGGAATGAATACCCAGAAGTGGATTAACCTATTGCAGCAAGAAGGTGGCAGGTAATTCTTGGCCTGGAGGGTTCTCACTGAGCTGTAGCCTTGTGGGAATGGGCATGTTGGCAAGCTGATGCTTGCCAGCCTTCAAGATCTACATTCTTCTGTGCCATCATTCCAGAGCTCTGCTAAACAAAGAGCATCTCCATTGTCTGTGTTTTCACTGTCTCTTCTCCCAACAGGCCAACGTGGTGGTTCTGTGCCTTCCCGTACTCCCTCCTCATATTCCTCTATGATGAAATCAGAAAGCTCATTATCAGACGCAATCCTGGTGGTAAGAATGTGTTGTTGGTCTCTTTCCTTCCCATCCTCCTGCTGCTGAGCACCATATGAAAATGTATTGCTGTTTTCCCTTCCTTGCCCAACTTGAGCTGCTTATGCTGCAGTGGGCTGCAAGGCAGTGCTTCTCTCCAACCTTGGAGGCTTGCTAGCATGTCTCCAACATTAAGTGTGGTTGGTTCAAATTAAGGACTCTGTCCTTCTTTGTCTTTTCTGAGTATATGGAAGTACCAGTACATTGAACTAAGTGAAAAGACTTAATGCTTGGGTGGTTTTAGGAAGTCACATTAAAGCATGAAAGCCGCATCACATGAACAGTGCGGGAAGGGTTTCTGTTATATGACCAGGTCCGTTTCTAGTATGGGTATCACAGTGCAAGTTTTCAGAGCCTGAAAGGAGCTGTTGTGAACTTTATGCTCAATCAGCCTGAAAACTAACTCCTTCTTACTTTTCCTTTTAGGTTGGGTGGAAAGAGAGACCTATTACTAAAAAGCGCCTGTAGAGCATTCCACGCACAGCCCACACCACCTCCATCATCTCCTCTGTGTGTGTGTGTGTGTGTACTTTGTCTTTGCAAGTGCAGAATTGGACCTGAAACTGAAGAAAGCATGAAGAAACTTGGACTACAGGAGAAAGCAAGAGAGGAACGGAGTGGGGGGGAAAGTGTCATACCATCAGTCCATGGAGATGAGGGATTGAGTAGGCTCATACATCTTTGTTTTTGTAAAAGGAAATGGAAGATTTTATATATGGATTTTTACGAATAAAGATGGATTATAAGAGGATGCCCCCATATTGTCTTAGGCAGATGTTTTTCCTCAAGGCATGAACCAGTTCAGGGTGTGGTGCTAATGCTATATGCTTTTTTGCTTGGCTTCCCATTTTTATAGCAGAAGACAGCACGTGAAGCTTCTGTGCTGTAGCTCACTGCCTAACAGGACAAATTCTTGCAACCAGTTGCATGTAAATGCCTTAAGCCCAGGAACCTTCCTGGTCTCTGTAACTATGCACCTTGGCTGCATTCTGGAAGAAACTTCTATCCTTCAACTCTTAACACTGCATGTAAAATGCTGGAGGCTTAAGTGTCTGCTCTGGTTCTGATGTGCTGCTGGTGTTAGAATGGGGCATGCTGCATGCATGTGCTGGTCTGAGCATGTACCAGCATGCTGCTTACCCTGCTGCTACAGGCTTGTGTCTCAGTGCAGTTAGGCTCATTACCAGCCTCATGCTCAACTTATCTTGCAAAGCTTTCCCTTTCCTGAGTTTATTCTGCTCTCAGAGCTCCATTTCTTCCTCTGCTTCAATTAAAAATGAGGAAGGAGGGTTGCATACTCTCATTATTTCAATTTGGACAAAATTGCGAGAAATAATACCTCTTCTTTCAGCCTCATCACAGTGGTTTGAGTAAATATAAGACATTTCTTGTCTGGGCTTTGGGCTGGAGTGGGTTGTGCTGTTTCACTCAAGGCTTCCTGCTATTTACTGTGTATTTTGATCGAAGTTTTATGCTTGTATGGTCAGCTGCTGAGAGCTCAAGGGGAGGGGTGGCCTTTCACACGTGGGCAGTCACCATCTTGAAGTCACGTTCCTTGTGTCATTGAGCTTAAGCTGTGTGAAGGTTCTTCAGGCTCTTGATTGTATTCCTGAACTGCTGGTTCTGTTGAAGGTGCATCTGCCTCTGCAAAGGGTTGCTCTAAACCACAACACTGACAGGATCTGAGGTCAAAACTCACATCATCATCTCTCCTGTGGTTTTTTTTCTTATTTTAAAGCTCCGTCACTTATCTCCTGTACACTGTAGACTTGCAAACGGCATTAACAGTACAAAAGGAAGCTAGGGGTGTAGAAAGTGAGAAACTGGAAGCAGAACCATGTAACTTGCCTTAGATACTCTAATGTGGAACCCTCACTTGGAGATTATATATATATAGGGGAAAAAAAACAAGTTCTCAATCTGCCAACAGCAGAATCAATACAGTTGTGGCTGAGGTGATCCTAGCTGGGAACTGGAAGATCAGCTGTACTAAAGGCAGGAAGGAAGAAGGGGGAAGTTTTGCTGGCTCTGCTGATGATGGAGCAGTGAGGCAGAAATGGCATTTGCTCCGTCCAGATGTTATGCACCTGCTTGAACTTCTTTGGTTAGTCCTTGAGACTTCCTTGGAGTCCTATTACAAAGAAATTGCAAATTGTGCCTTGCTGTCTGCTGCTATCAAAAATAAAGAAGGGACCTGTTCTTCCTTCCCTGGCGTTTCAGCGTTCAACAACTTTAGGAGTGGGCCTCAATAAAACGTGTAGGTGAAAACAGACAACTGAAGGTTTGACCATTGATTAATGCTCACCTGCATCAATGTGTGGTCGGATTAGTAATGGCCTTGTTGAGCTGAGGTGTCTGCAAGGAAGACGGAGTGTGGATACTGCCAGTCCAGGGGCTGTCTTGGGTTCTGTGCTATTGTTTGTCAGTCTGATTGTGAGCTCCTGAAAGAAAAAGGCTCTGGAGGCAAGTATAGTGCAACTATTGGCTAATGTTAAAGGAAAGCTTCAGGGGCTGAAATTATGAAATGGGAGCAAAGATGATAGAGAATAAAATTCAGTAAACAAAAATGCAACAGGTGGCCTGTACATGTTTCTCAAATAATTTTGGAGATCTGGGCCTTGGCGGTCATGAAATGGCATGAATAAGGCCAGGCACAGCCCTTCCCTCCACTGTACAGAAACAAAGACGAGCTCAATGCAAGTTCCTTTCAGCAGTTTTCCTCATGCATAGCCCAGCACCGCAGCAGTTATCTACCCTGTTCCAAGTATAGAGTCAGCATTCGTTGCTTGGGACTGTGTAGCCACTGCCTCACCAAAGGCAGAGGCATGGTGTTGCTCTCTGCCAGGCAGAGTGACAACTGAGGTCTCATGGTGTCCATCTGTTAAGACTAGAATTACCTTACCCTCTGTGATCTGCTCTAAGGGCTCTGTGCCATTGGGATGTACAACCCACAGTACCAGGTTCCCAAATCCTTCAGAAAGGTTTCCTGATCAGGACTGGTTGAGACAGGGAGTGGCTGAAATGGAGGGCATGATGGCGTTATGCCCACGTGCTGAGGCCGTGCCATTTCCTTTGGCAGAGGGACCAAGGCCCAGGCCCACTATCATGGATGTTCTCATTTCATGACCCTGAGGCTACAGTGGGTGTGCTCAGCTAGAATGACCATTGTGAAGGTGATGTGGGCTGTGCCACAGAGGACTGGGCACCACTCAGAGGGTGAGGCTTGGAGCACTCCTGCTGGACTTAGAGCATGAGAGGACGCCGTGTCAGCTGGCCTCTGTGACAATTCACCATCCACAGGGTATTTGCATCTCGCTTGGTCACCCCAGCCCCACACAGCTTTGACTCAGCACCCCATGGCAGAGGGAGTCAGCACGTTCCCATGTGCCCCTGATGAAGAGGCTGCCTTGCAGCCCACCAGGGATTTTGGGATACCCGCTCAGCCATCCCTCTGTAGACAGCCTTTGACTGACTGTGTTAAGGTTTTCATCTATCTTAGGAAGGAGGTGAAAGCCGAGCTGGAAACCACCTAAATCTGCTGTGCAGATGCCAGGCACGGACATTTAACCAGTGCCTGGTGACTTGCGTGCTGGGCACAGGGCTGGCACAAGCAGCAGGAGCTGGAGCACCTGAGTGCTGCTGGCAGCTGGCTCTGTGTCTTGGCACGGCCGGCAGTGTTCTGTCACTGCGTTGGGTCCTGGCAACAATCAAGTATTTGTTCTGCCCCTTTTCACACAACTTATCAGCTCTGGGGCTCCCTTCTGTTTCCTGTTCCGGAACTGGAAGCTTCCCAAGACGTTGCAATTTGATGTCTCATCTGTGGTGGCTTTCTTAGAGGAGTAGGGACTGGTTTGGAAACCAGCAGTCAGACCCATCCTTGACTGAGGGAGCACAAGGGTGCTGGGGCATCCTTGAACTGGGAGATCTAAAAGGCCTGAGTGACACTGGGTTCACCATCTCTCTTACCACCCTCATATGCACTTCTGGTGGCAACAGCCTCTCCTTTATGTCTACAAGAAAGATGTTGCACGAGATGCCCATGACTCACCCCCTCCCTGGCAGCACAGGGGTCCCAAAATAGCAACAGTTGCTGGAAAGATGGGTGCAGGAGGGCTCCCAGAAGGCAAAGCACATTTAGATGGAAGAAAGGAACTAACCCATCCAGGGGACTTGCTCCTCAACTCCATGCCTCAAGGACCAGGTATTTTTCTGCCAGAGCTGACTGCAGGCAGCTCCACAGCTCCCTGCTGACTCCAAGGCATGAAAATAAAAAGAAGGTCAAACATTCCCCTCCAACCCTTTTGACCTTCAGATTAGCCAAAGCATGGAGCAGATTAACCCCAATTAGATGGAAAAGTGTATAAACAAAGGCTACCACAGAGCACTCAGCCCTTCGGATGGGCTCCTCAGGAGGTGGTGTCAAGGGGAGGCCAGGCAGCTCCAGCTTGCAGCTCTCAAGCTGTGCTCAAGGTCCACTGTGCTCTCCTTCTCAAACTGTGCTTGTTTCAGACATTGCTCTTTTCCTCTGCTCATTACCAGCCTCCACGATCCCTCCTCCATGTCCCCCTACAAGAACTTCTGTGCCCCTGGGCTCTGCTGAAGAATGGTGTGGTTGAGGGTCCATGTTTAGGGGAGATGCACTTAGAACCATAGAATCACAGAACCGTAAATGTTGGAAAAGATCTCTGAGATTTTCAAGCCATCTATCCCCACCATGCTCACTAAGCTGTGTCCTTCAGTGTCACTTCTACACAATTCTTGAACACCTCCAGAGATGATGACTGCATCACCTCCCTGGACAGCCTGTACCGGTGCCTCAACACTCTTTCTGAGAAGAAATCTCCTAATATATATCCAACCTGAACCCCTCCTGGTTCAACTTGAGGCCATTTCCTCTCATCCTATCACTAGTTACCTTGGAGCAGGCGCTTCTCTCCCCATCCCTTTCATCACACTCATCTTTCCTCCAGTGAGATCATCCGTCTCCCAACTTCTTTCATCTGTTTTCCCCAAACACAGCAACACCTTCACCCATGTGACCTTTTGAACCCCTGACTCCTCCAACGGTTGGAAAGCAAACACAGCAAGTTTGCCCAGCTCTCATAACAGCAGCATTGGTGTCTCACATTGCTGTTGTTCCTTTCACTTTAAATGGCCCCAAATTTCCTGCAGGGTGCACACCAAGATTCCCTCCTTCCAGGAGGCTTGCGCTGCTGTCAGGCAAACAGCCAGCTCAAACAGTCAGAGATTCAACTGGGAGGCAGATACTGAAAATCCTCTCTCCAGTGAAATGCCAGGGGAACTTTCCTACAACAGCTGGAAAAAAGCCATGCTTTCCTTGGGATCACGGGATGTTGCGTTGTGGAAAGTTTGTGTCAGTCTTGCCGAGACGGGAGCCCGATGCACGGAGTTTGAGTGGCCAGCGGGACAGTGACGTGGTTTATTTTTTGAAGTGTTAAAGAAAAAGAGGATTCTTGACAGCATCATCTCTCTTATGGGCCCAAACTCACAGCTGGCTGAAATCACCGTTAAGAACAATGACTGCAATGGGTTTGGAGCAGCTGCAGGAAGTGAGTCCCAAGATGAACTGTGAAACCAACATGCCTCCACTCCATTGCACGTTTGTTTTCTATCGAGGGTTATTTGCCTTGGTCTTCGTACCTGCTAGACACAGCACACTGCTCTCAGATTTCACAGCAAGGCAGTCCCAGAGGCAGCAGGCAGTGTCCTTACAGGGATGCAGCTCCTCAGCTAGTGGGACAGCCAAAGGGGTTTCTGACTGCATGTCCTTGTACCGCTATATCAGACACCCTCACCCAGCTATTCAGGTTTCACACCTCTCTTCATACCCTGAATTGTACAGTACCTGACCACAAAGATATCTCTCTCTCAGAGTTGATGGATAATATTGGTGGGAAGGTTCAAACTCTACTCCCATACCACCAACATCTGTCTCTGAGGTCATGGGCTGAGGGAACTGGGGTTGTTAAGTCAGGAAAAGGCTCAGGGGAGACCTTACCATTCTCTCCAACTACCTGAAAGAAATTAGTGAGGAAGGGCTCAGCCTCTTCTCCCAGGTAACAGCAATAGGATGAGAAGGAATGGCCTCAAGTTGCTCCAGGGGGTGTTCAAGTTGGACATTGGGAAACATGTCTTCTCAGAAGGAGTGGTGAGGCAGTGGCACAGGCTGCCCAGCGAGGTGGTGGACTCACCATCCCTGGAGGTGTTCAAGATATGTGAAGACATGACACTGAGGGACATGGCTATCAGGCATGGTGAGGATGGATCAATTGCTGGACTAGATGATCTTAGCAGTCTTCTCCAACTTTAATGATTCTGTGATTCTATGACTTTTGGAGCTGCCATGGTATTAGGTGGTAAGATTCCAGTCATTTTCTCTCCAACTGCTGCCCATCTTCATTACTCAGCCTTATACACTTCATCTGGCTGAGGTCAGAAGGCTTCATTTCTGTCTAGCTGGCCATACATGAACACCACATGGAGTTGGTGCTGGCTTTGTCCCAAATACAGGGCAGGCAGCATCTTATCCTGGAAAAAAAAAAGAGTAGCATATCCATGAAGACTAGCTGCACAGGACTACCACCTCAAAAATTTAGAACCAACAAGTTCGTTCTCATCTGCCCTTTGTATTGCATGGCTGTGGTGTGTTTGATCTGATGTCAGGAGTCGTGTTCACCACATCATTACCATCAGGCTACAACTTGAGTTGGCTACAAAGCTGTACCTTCATTCTCTGATATTCCAGAGCCCCACAGACTTCTCCTTACTACAGACCATAGCATAGCATGGGATCAGCAGCCAGTACAGTTGGCCAAAACAGTGACCACCTGTAAATACTGAAGCATGATAGGAAAGGAAATTTAACACCAGGATGAGCATCCTCAGGAGCTGCTGGGTAGGATCTATTTCTGTCACAGGCAGATTAGTTAAGGCAGGATCCTTACAGCCTCCAGTGGAGATGTCCAGACATGTCTTACTTAGATATACATTATATATATGTGATATATATTATAGCTACAGCTGCATAAATACAGCTCCACAAATACTCCTTTGCCTGACCACTTACTGGGCCTGAATAGGCTTGTCCCAGCATTAAGGCAGAGCACAACAACATTCATGGGGCCTGCCCTCAGAAGCTGTGCCCTACGGGCCCTGGGTGTCCTCCAGCAGCAGTGTGGGAAGGGTGCAGCAGCCCTTAGGGGCAGGAGCTGCACCTTGTGCTCAGAAACACAGAAGTATTTTGACTAAGAGTTCATGAAATGAGCTGAATTGCCAGCAGCCCTGTTATGATGTGCCTTATGGGGCCATAAATACATGATGGTCCCATAAGGGGAAAGCAAAGATTCCCAAACCAGGTTTGGGAAGGGCACCCTGCTGGAGTCAAGCATGAGGAAGGAGCACAGAGAAACCTTTCTTTTTCCAAAGCTTCATTCATACCAGACCTGGAACAGTAAAAGTGGCTCCATCTCTCCCTGAATTTTGGGCTAATTTCTTTGATGCAAACCTAACAAGGCCTGCCCCACCTTGCTGCATCTCACACATCCTTGGCAGCCACCGTGAGTCCCACCTTGGTAAGTCCCACTCTCCTGCACTGCTCCTGGCCCTTGGTGGGACCTTTCTGGTGCATCCCAAACAGCTGTGGTGCAGGCTCAGCACCCCAACTCATATCTCCTTTCTTGTCAGCAAGGCAAGCCTGAGCAGGCTCACTCATTGATTTCCTCCACTAAAAGCATAGGGAGCAGACAGCTGTTGCTATAGATGGCAGGTTTTTGCTGCTCTGCAGGGAAAGCTATGTCACCCTTGACCTAGGAGAGCAGAGCCAGCCAAACCACAGTCTTCTCTTGCACCACATCACTCCCAGCTCCTGGAGCTCCCCAAGGCTGTGTGCAGGGAATGCAGGAAGGGGGTGGCCATAGGAGGAGAAAGTGTTCTCAAAGATCAGATCTCAGAACATTGTATCTGTACTCATTAGGAGGCAGTAAAGAAGCTGGACAATCAGAGATAAGAGTGAGCAGCACGCTGTTCCCAGGCTTGCCCACTGGTAAAAGTGGGGGGCGCAGTCAATGCATTCTTGACATTTTGTTCTCCCAACTGATGCCAGCTCAGTCCTTATCAGATATCTCCACGGCCAATGATTTTTCACAGTGGATAGCACCACCAGACTGCTTAGGAAAAATTCATAAACCTCTATCCTGAGCAGCTAAGCAGAATATTCCCATCCTGGCCTTCACATGGGGGTATTTGTGGTTTTACCTTTACCACCCTTCTCCACTTAACCTCTTCTCCACTATGCACTTTTGTGGCTTCTTCCCAACTGAACTTGCACAAACCTTGGGTTGGATCCCACTTCTATCCCCCTGCTCCAGCCTGACCCCCTCTGGGGCAAGCAGCCAAGGTTGACCTCCTTTTAATAAATAATAATAAAATAAATTATAAATTTCAAAATGCCTTTGTTGCTGTTCTTCCTTCATGCTAAACCACATGGAACTGGGCTTGGTGTGTCACTGTGCTGTGTGAGAGGCACCCTCCATGCTCTGCTCAGTGTTTAATCCTCTGTTAAAGCAATATTTGGGAAGCTTAGTTATGTGTGCTGAAGCCAGGGATGCAATCCCATTGCTTCTCTTTCGGCTCTGGGATAGGAAAGCTTTCCAGTGAGCTATCACACACGAGTGATGACAGTGACAAAAGCATTCCCTTGGGTAACACGTGCTGTTACTGTTATGGCACGCTGCTGCTCTGCCCTCCATCCTCAGCTTGTATTGAGTTCATAGAATCATGGAATCAGAATATCCTGAGTTAGAAGGGATCCAGAAGGATCATCCAGTCCAACCCCTGGCTCCATACAACATCACCCAAAATCCAAGCCCTATGTCTGAGAACGTTGTTCGAGCACTCCTTGAACTCCAACAGCTCAGGGCCATGCCCACTGCCCTGTGACGCAGCCCCTGTCCCTAACCCCCAGCTGCCCCTCCCCTGACACAGCTCCATGCCGTTCCCTCGGGCCTTGTCGCTGTCACACAGAGCAGAGCTCAGCGCTGCCCCTCTGCACCCTGTGAGAGCTGCAGCCGCCATCAGGCCTCCCCTCAGCTCCTCTGCTCTGAGCACACCATGGGAACTCAGTTGCTCCTCATACACTATGCCCTCCAGACCCTCTCCCATCTTTTTAGCTCACACACACATCACCTCTGAGTGCATATGTAGTTATATGCATACACATCCAAATTTACACATGAACAAATAGACATGCACACCTATATATAAAATCTCCATGTATATTTACACACATCACACTTTCACGTCACCAGTTTGCTTGGCAGTGCTTTGCCTATCTGCTTCTGAGCAGATATGTTCACCACAGCCACACTAAGCTGCAGTCAGTCTCATGCATTACCACGTCACAGCATCACATACCAGCTCTATCTAGCCATGCCCATATTTTTTGTGGCTTGCACAGCTTTCCGTGGCCTCCTGGTCTGCATGCAGTCTTCCTCAGCCCATACATTGAGCCCTCACGCTGTAGGATCCCATTTGCCCATTTCTTTGGAGGGGATATGTTGTGTTGATTGGCACAGTCAAGGTTAGTTCTGGCCTTGTGGCAGTCCAGCTTGTTTTCAGTTCCAGTCATGGGCTGGTCTCCTTTAAAGGAATTGGCTGCACTCCTCTTTTCCTTCCTCCTCCCCGAAAAAACACCCAACCCATTCAAGTGCAGCAGAGCCAGGCAGTGCAAGCACAAGGGCAGATTCACAGGGACAAGTTGTTTCCTTATATCTTGTACAGGCACAGAGCAAAATGGGCTTTGAGCTTCCTCTGTTGCTTCTTACTCAGCAGTGGTGGAGTTTTAAAGGCCCAATCCTTCTGCTCTGACATTTCCTCTGTACTTCTGTCACCCTGTTGATCATCAGAGAATATTCTGCAATATAGATTTAAAATAGAATGGCAGATACCTGCCCATGGTCAATGGGAATGTGTCTTCCTGCTTATTCCACACAAATTCTATCCCTTCTCTGTTCTGAGAAATGCTTCCCAGCACTGAGGAAAAGCCTGATACAAAAGCCAGAGGCTCCCAGTTCCTTGCAATGGGGGGATGAGATCTGCCAAGTGAAATCCCAATGTAGCAAACCCTATCCTCACAATTCTTCCCTACCTGATACGGGCAACATATTTCTCCTGTCCTAAAACACTGGTTTACCTTTAGATAAAAGCAAGATGCACCAAGGAGGTCCTTGAGAAGTTTCCCAGCAACATCTGCACACCCAGCAGGGATGTTGCCCAGAGGGGTTATGGGGTTTCCTCCTTGGAGACCACCAAAAGCCACCTGGGTACCCTGCTCTGGGTGTCCCTACTTGCGTAGGGGCTGAGACAGATGCACCCAGAGGTCCCCCAGACACACTGTGATTCTGTGCTTCGAGTGGATGCCATGCCACCGGTGCGCACTGATACTAATTCCAGTGATAAATATTGTTTGTTTCTCCAAGGACAAAATATTCAATATCTCCTTAACAATACAGGCTCACAGCTGCTTCATCCAAAACAGGAGGTAAATGGCAGTGAGACAAGTGAAAGTGTATTTGTGGTGCTCATGCTACAGAGAGAAGGACCTTAGTGCAAAATAGGGGAAGTGAAGGAAAAACAACACAAAAAAAATCCTTCATTGAACAGGATTTGAATTGGTATCTGCTGGTTTGACTAACTTGTGGTATCACTAAATCCCATTCTCCATGCAGGGAAAGAAGCCCTGCAACTGTGCATTGTCAGTGTGACGGAAGAAACAAGGGCAGCTGATGCTGGCTGAGGCAGTGTTGCTCCACATCCCACAGACAGGCTATTGTTCAGAGCAGTGACAAAGGGCTCCCTTCTTTCCACTACCTCAGTCACTTGCTCATGGATGTGTTGACACAGTGCATCTTTCAGGACATCAGTTACGAGTAGAATGCTTTGGCTGATTCCCATCAGGCCCCCACTGCCCATTGCGAAGGGGTACACATAATGGTTTCTCTCAGAAGAACCCAAACCCATCCCTTGGGTACTGCTCTCTCACCTCTCCCCACAGATGAGTGCGGAGGTGGTTGTCAGGGTGACCTCTTCCTCTGCTCACATGGAAGAAAAGGATTCAGAAATATCTGATAAGCAGCAAGTTATCCCTATTGGGGTCCTTCCATCTGTCGCGCACACTTTTCCAAGAAGATCCAATCCCTCAGATGGCAATCTCTGAGAAGTGGCAGTATCAAGCATCTAGCCAGGGGAGAAAAAACAGGAAAATAATTTTGTAACTTGTGAGAGCAGCAAAAAATAAAAATGACAAAAAAAAGTGCAGTGGGGAGTCAAGAACACAGGTGTCACAGATTCCTCAACAGTCCTGGATCATGCGAAGTGCTCAGTGTGAACACTGGTGACTATGTCTGCACTCAACTGGCTTTTTGCAGGGGGACTGATTTTTTACACAACCTCATAGTCACAGGACGGATGGGGCTCTGCGCAGCCTGATCCAGTGGGTGGCAACCCTGCATATGACAGGGAGGCTGGAACTTAGTGGGCTTTAAGGTCCCTTCCAACCTAATCCATTCTGTGATTCTACAATTCTATGATTCAGCTCATACCTCTGACAGATGCCTGTTCTGAAGCATGACCAAGTATCTCCCTGGAAGTTGTGTCTCTGGGCTGCATTCACACACAGTAGCTCAGCTACAGGGAGCTTCCTTCCTTGCACAAAGTAACAATCATTTATGGATTGAAGTCAAGCAGGTAGCACTGACTGAATCATTCAAAACAAGGGGCACATGAGTGGTGCTCCCTTCCTCTCCCCTTACACTTGCTCAGGCAGGATGGCTCACGGAGCTCACCAAGGAAGTTCCTCCATCTTTGCATCCCGATCTCAGGAACAATGAGACCATGATTTGTATTTCGTAGCTCAGGCTAAGCTGGGCAAAATCACTTATCCTTGAATCTATGGCACTTGAGCACTCTGACATTCTGCAGCTGGAATTATGAGTGGCCTACAGTTAACTTTACCCACAACAGAACCACAGGACAGCTTATCCAGTGCTGATCAAGGGAGAGAGAAAGTTTGGCTCCAGAGCTGTTTTTTATGGCAAACATATGCAAACAACTTAGCAGTTGTCTCCACAGTGCTAGTGTAAAACTCACCCTTTAGTATCCTCCCTCTGTTTTAAGTAGGTGATGCATATATGTTCTCATGCCAGTACTCTTCAGTCTTTTACTCCAAATAGCAATTCTGTTTCCCTGGGATTTACCCATCTGATATATTAATAGGCAGCAATCATATGCCCTCTTAATACTCATCTTGCTAGGCTAAAAAAAAATCAAAGACTGGCTAGGCTCCTACCATCAGCACTCACTTATTTCCAGATCACTCTAGTGCCAGTCTTTGCACTTGGTGGATATTTCTCACTCCTTTTCCAGTTCTGCTGGAAGGTATCTGCTGCCCCTTGATAAGGGCAGCACCTCTGTTTGTCTCTTCAGCAACAACTACACTTTTTTCTGCAAGGTCATTACTGAAGATACGAAATTGGCTGGTGCCAAAATCAGTCCCAAAGGAATTTCATTAGCAACTGTCGACTGCTTTATGTTTCAGCATCTCTTCATTCAGTAATTCCTTACCCACTTTCTAGTTCAACTGTGAATCCCTGTACACCTCTGCTTTCACAATTTCCATACCACCTAATGTCAAATATAAGTACATTCCACACAACCAATATCTAAAAACAAACAATTCTCTCCCACAATACAAAGATAGTCCAAAATGCTCCACATTTCATACAACCATGCTAAATGTTGTCCCACTGTCCATACACTTCGATTTTTTTTGTTCTTAACATTCTTCTTGGCCTTAGTTGTTCTGAGATCTTGAGTCTGTAAAAAAACACATCCTTGTTTTGTCCCATTGCTTATATTTAGGTAAAATAGTTGGCACTATGCAACTATGTAGTCCTTGTCCACGCCTCAGTTTCACAGGATGACTGAACATCTTTGCCATTGGACTTACTACTCAATGTGCCATTTTTTCAGATCTCCGGGAACCTCCTGATCTGCATAAACCTTGCAAGTTTTTCTTTGACCTCTGATGGGATTGTTTCTATTTCCAGGTGCTTTTGTCTCGCAATCCCCTTCTGCTACACGATTTTTCTTACAAACTGAGCCAAAACTGTATTTATGAGGCATATCTTGATCTTTGTCTCACTGCAGAGAGGTCTGATCTCATTCCTTGATCTTTTTTACCTTTACAAACAACTTCTCTGGGCTATTTAGGATTCCCTCAGCCAGGTCTATCTCACCTTGATATCTGCCAACTGATGTGTCCCCTTCCCTAAGCTGTGTGACCTCTGCAGTGCTGAACACTCACATCTTTCCATGAACAAGTTTTGCCACGAGAGAGATGAACCTTTTCTATATACTCTCCACTCACACCTTTGCTCAGGAAACCAAGCTAGCTTTTGCAGTGTTAAGTGTGAACATTTTCCACATACAAATACTTGAGACTTTTAGCTCAAATGTCATCATCACCTCCATCCATAACTTCTGTGATGATTCTTGTTTTTTGGTTGAAAAAAAAAAAATACTCACTGTGGCACCATGATATTTACTCTTCCATTTAATTTAAACAGAATCAGCCTGTGCCCAGTCAAGGTTAAAAGTTATCTCCTGCCACATTGTTCTGTAATGTCTCACTTGTTACCAAGAGCACAACAGCAGCTCTGATTAGTTTGCTGCCTCCTTGTGAGGAAATGTGTCAGCTGACGCATCCGGGAATATCTGAGTCCAGCCAGTACTAGTAGCAATTATTCTCCAGATAGGAAGATAAAAACATAAGTTCTGATAGTGCAAATATTTCCAAAATCATGAGAGATCTTCATCAATACCCTGAGCCGACCGTGGGTAACTGCAGCAGAATTTCAGTCACCTTTCCTCAAGCTAATTTGAAGCCAGGCAGATGCTGTTTTATCAGCTCTACTGCCTTTTGTTCCTTCACAGTCAGCAACCTCACAGGCAGCCAATACTACCACACAGCCCACTTGCCTTTGCTCTTCTTCGAGATCCGTTTTGTGATAAGGTGATGATTTCACTTACCGAGTCCCCAGGCACACAGACCTATCTTTCCAGGTCCTCCTGGAGTCTCTGGCTTCATTCTGCCCTTCTGCAGCCCCTACTGCAGCAAGTCTTCCTTGTTAGGTTCCTAAATGTCCTCCTCATGCTTCTCTGAGCTCTGAATTTGACTTTTCCTCCTCTTTTCTTTCTCTGTTGGGTCTAGTTTTTCCTTTCTCTTTCACAGAGTTGTAGGAGTTGGAAGGGACGTCTGGAGATCATCTAGTCCAACCCCCTCCTTGATGCTTTTCCTCCGATTTCCAGTTTGCAAGCTTTTGTTGAAATTCAGATAATGTAGTAGTGGGAAAGGGCTCACTAACATATTTGATAAGCTCTTCTCTGGTGTCTGCTCAGAAGGCGAGGTAGGGATGACCCAAGCGTGTCCATGCTTATGCTACAATGAGGGTACAGGGACTGGGATGAGGGAGCAGACTCCTTGCTGCAGTGGGATTTCCACATCTCCTGACAGTCTAGAATGACATAAAGCCATCTTTACTAGGCAGGAACCAATAAGTGAAGTGTGGCAGCTCTTGAGCAACCTGAAGAAAAATACGGTATAGCTTTCAGAACATGAAAGAGTATTGTTCCATTGAAAGTGCTGGTTGCAGCTACCTAAGGCAAAAACCTGAACTCATAAGAACAGCTGTGAGATTTCATCAGCCCTTGTAAGCCTTTCGTAAGCCTTGTTTAGTCTCCCAGCTCCAAAATGTCTGCTCACTTAAGGCAGCAAGGGCAGGCTGTGGTAGCACAGAGTCAGAATGTGCAACTGCCTTTACCTGTAGACAGCAATTCTAATTGCAAGTTATGGCTGTGAATCTCATTTCCTCAAGAGGAAGGCTGCTGCTGTAGCATTGTACAGTGTGGCTGACAGAGGTCAAGTAACTCTTTTGTTGTTCAATGCATCTGGTCCTAGCCAAGTATCAGTTGGAGGCAGGTGGGATGGACAAATCTGCAGCACCCTATTCCAGGTATCAAACCTCCTACTCCCGCCTGCCAACACCTGAACCACATTCCTCCCTGCAACTTCCCTGTCTCTTCCCTTGGGTACGAGGATTTCCATCACTGTGCTGCTCAGCAGCGTCACTCACATGGAGCACATGCATTTCCTCCATTACGTTTCTGTCCTAGAGGTGATGTCCCAGCACAGCAAAGCCCAATGGCAGCATCACGAGACTGCCTCCCCATGCTTCCCGCTGGCCTTGCTCAAGGTCACACCGCGTGGCAACGACAAGAATAGAGCTTGTGAATGCCACCTTCTTATCCCACTTGTCTCAAGGCCAAGCACCTGGGACACAGTAATATCCGGCCAAGCGCGACAGCAATGCCCGGTTGTGATTGTGGAGTTCAGGAACAGGTTACCGCTCATGCAGCAACCCCAGCCACGCACACAATAGGCAACGAGAGGTGCCAGCTCCGGAGGCTGGGGGCCTGGGGACACGTTGTGCTGGAAACGCTGGGGCCCCATCCAGCTGCGACAGCACTCTCTTGCTGCAGGACTGCCAGTTCCTCCCCGGCAAAGCAGCAACGCCCTGCTGCCGGCGCTCCAACCCCAGCAGGAAAGTGGGGATTTAGGGACAGTGCTCAGGCTGGGTGATTGGGCTATTCAGCAGCATGCAGGCCAAGGTGTTCATTCTGTGATGTGTGCTCTGTATTTGCTTTTTGCATAGGCTTGTATGCTTGTGATGCTTCCCCGTGGGGAGGCTGCAGGCATGGGAGTTGCAGGGTGATCTTTGTCCCACCTGTTTCAGCTCTGTCCTAGAGACGTCCCCTGCAGGAAGGCTGTCATTGACCCTAAAGGGACAGCTGTCAGATGCTGACAGCATGGACCCTTGAGAGCTTGGGGGATTCAGGCAGCTAGCCACTATGAAGCAAAGCTCTGATTTTGGTAGAAAAGGTCATGTAGCACAGGCTACTGCCAGCTAATGAGAAATGAGTCTGGACTATTAATCAATACACAATCTCCTCCGCTAATCATATTGATGGAAGATGAGCTCCATCCCCCAGGAAGGGCAAAGGCCAATGAGTTAAACCATTTAACAGCATTTATTTATATCCTTGGTGGTTCAATAATATGAGTCTTGCCTGATAGCATCAGGTTCCCAGGGGTAGGCAATATTGTACATCTGGAAAAGAAATTCAACAAAAAATTCAGCTTTTTCTTAAGAGGAAAATAGCCCTGTAAAAGAAATGAATCCTTTTTTCAACATTTTCGATCATACACATGTATACACAAAGAATTTTTGAAACATTCAATAGGAATACTCCAAAAAGTATCATTTTCTAAAGGGAAATGTTTAAAAAAATATAGGTGAGGTCTTAGGGCATACCTTGCCTGCAGTTGGAACAGGACGCCCTGCTCTAGAAGTCTGCCACAAAGCATTAGAGGAGAATTTACATCCTAAAACCACACCTTTCCTCTGGCAGGCACAAAAAGCTTTTTAAGAAACCAGACCCTGTGGGTAAGGCGAGTTCACACTTGTGTAATTATGGCCTGTGTTGTAACACACACACACATGCGCTGAGGGACAAAGATGATGTCAAGGCACAGCTGCTTCTGCCACACAGCTGGCTTCCTGCCTCCCTGATACAAATCCTGCTCTTGCTAGGTGACAAAGAAATGAGTGGTTGGACTGTAAATTGGTGGCTTCAGATTGTTCTTTGTGGTGCTTTGGCTGTCCCTGCAAAATAGCACAGCCCTTCCCTCTCACCATCTGCCCATCTGAACAACCTGCAGGCAAAGGCCCGCTTGCTCGCAAAGGAGCTGTTTGCTTACAGAGCTCCCTGCTGGGACTTATTTACAGAGCACTGCTGAGAGTCACCAAATCTGCTTGTACAGCTCTGGAGATCATTTGAATCCTCAGTTCCCAGATCAGTGATTAATGCTGTGCAGGGAGAAGTTAGGGCTGAGGATAAAACTCCGCTTTCAAAACAAGGACCGCTGGTCTCAAACTGAGTAAACATTTTCCCTTGCCTGTGTCAGCTAATGTGATTGCCAATAGAAGAGCAGACTGTGGGAAATGGCAGCCATGCTGCTGAATTGCCTCCTTATCCATGGCACTGAGGGACAGTGGTGAGGGTTGATGGTTGGATTAGATGATCTTAGTGGTCTTTTCCTTCATGATCCTGTAATTCTATGATTCTAACCCCCAGCACTCTGTCCTGCTCCCTCCATCAGAGCCCCTGTGGCACAAAGCAAGCTCAGAGGTAAATCTACATCTCTGATCCTGGAAGGAACAACAGGTTACACTCCAGAGTCTCATCCCCCCCATTAACCCTTACTTATAAACAGCCAATTCATGCTCAGAGGATGTGCCTCATCCTGCTGGATCCCAGCACAAAGGTGTTGACGCAACAGATAAACCTGCCCTTTGAAAAGGTAACCGAAGCCAGAAGAGGATTTTCTCACACTTTGAAAGCATCTCTTCACGGGAAGGCTTAACTGCATTGGCAAAGATATGCTTCGTGTGTCCAGGGTCTGTGGAGGCAACCTACAAAGCTCCACTGACAGCAGCTGCCCGAGGCAGCATCCAGATTGCATGGCTGTCTATAAGAACCTGCAGCTTTTAGTTTACAGATCCAGAAAGCACTTGCAAGTACAAATATATATATGTGCATGCACATGCCATCCTCCAGACAGTCCTGCTGCAAAAGCCCATCCAACCAGTAGCTGTGCCTCTGGTATTGCCAGAGGCTAACGAGATCTTGTTGAAAAGGGCTCTAAGCCTGCATGCATTCAGGTTTAATTTTGTGCTCATCTTTCCCAGCTGAGTTCACAGAGAATGCTGCTATTGTGAAGGCAAGAGCCTTCCTGCTATGCCAGTACATGCAGGGACTGACGTTTCATAATCTGCCTGCCATCGGGAGGACAAAGTCCCGTTGAGTGGACATTGGCTCTGCCTTCCCTCCCACATAGTGTAGGATCACCTGAATGCAAGTTTGGCAGGCTCCCAGGGCATGGCACGAGGCTGGCCAAGAATGTGAGGCAAAGCCATTATCAGTGCACTGTCCCTAACAAAGTGAAGACATTCTGTTTCATTAAAACCTAATATTTGTCCTTGTTCTATCCGAGCAGAGGAAGAAAGACGCAGGCTGTGCCTGCTGTGACATGTACCTTGTGTGGGGGCTGCCAATGGCGTCAAACGCTTTTGACTTCAGAGTTCAGGAACAGCATTCAGACTAGGTGTAAAGTAGAAACAATAAAGAAAGGCTCTTGGTGAAGAAGATAAAATCATAGAATCACAGAATCACCTATTTTGGAAAAGACCTCTAAGATCATCCAGTCCAACCACCCACTTATCACCAGTATTTCCCTCAAAAATGTCCTTCAGTACAACACCCTAATGCTTCTTGAACACAGGTAACACAAAATAACTTCAGGCACTTTTCCATCACAACCACCTAGGAAGCTATGATTTGCAAAGGGGCTTGTCCATTCTCCTTAGGTAAAGGAAGGTGCTGATCACCCAGAGCCACTGCTCTGGTGTCTCCTCATTATCTTTAATGCCAGAAGCAGGAAAGATGAAGCTCTAGGACTTCTCCCAGCATTTTAGTCTTGGCTTAGGACCCACACCAGCCAGTCAGCTAAACAGGATGCTGAAGTATCTAAAGGAAAGGTGTTAACCATAATTCTGTATGACATTTGTTTATTTTATTTGTAACTTGACTCTATCAACTAACCAGATTCACCTGCATTCGTAAGTAAACACAATCCATTTGTAAACCAAGACCTATTGGCACAGCTGAGCCTGAGTGATATGACGCATACTGGAGACGCCCTGCTTCTGCTGGGAAGTGATCACTTCACACAAAGGTGTCCTGGAAAACTCTTTGCATGTCCATTGCCTGTGAAGTAGTGGAGATGCAGAGTAGTGGAGATGCTGTAGGTCTGCCCACAGACCACTGAGTCATGATGCTGTGATGCTAGGAAGGCAAGAGAGGCTGTCTGCTTACAGAGGTTCCTCCACAGGCATAAGGCTAAGACAAGAAGGGGATTAGAGTAGAGGAGAGGAGCAGCTCAGGAGGTCACTGCGAACCTGCCAAGCTCAGAGCACAGGCAAGGAGATGGTTTTAGTGTCCCCTGTCTGTAAACACGTGCCCTTGCTTGCTTCACTGAGGAATGAAAGCATTCCAACAGAAGCTTGTGTTCACCTTGTCCAGTTCCCTGGGACCCACAGCCAGCCTTGGGAGCAAGAGTGGTGGGAGACAAAGTGTTTTGGAAAGGCTTCACAGCAGAAAAACTAGAGAGGCTCTCCACCATCCCCTTCCAGAGTGAAGGCGACAGGCTATTTCACCAAAGGGGACTGCTCCTGGGGTGCCTGGCATCTACAGGACTCATCTGCAAGCTTTTGGTTTACCTGAGATGTGCAGATAAAGGCAGTGGAGGGGCAGTGCACGTGTCTGTCAGGAGAAACTAGCCTCACGCTGGTTTCTAAGGCCTGGATGCTATGTCACCATCTCTGTCCCAGAGCCTGTCTCTTCACTTGTGCCACTGCTTTACAGCCTGCTGGGGCCTCTGCACCCAGTCCAGAGTTAATATTTTATCTAGAGGTTCAGGAAAGCTTGGTGAAAATAGTGCTAGCCTTGAAATGCCAAAGCTAACTTTAAAATGTTCCCTTCCAGACTCTGAAATGCTGCTATTACAGTACTCCCTGATAAGGAAATAGCTTGGGCTAACAGCTGGGAGATTATTCATGGAAATCAGTGCTGTGATTATCTCTGCATCCTTTTCATCTTTCTTTCCTGAACGCCACCTTTATGGAGAGCGAGTACATTACTCTTTCAACTCCAGGAAGGCAAAGTGGGAGCAGCTCTTCAGCAAAGGAAAATCTGCTCATCCTGAAAAGGTTTCTTTGTTCTTATTGCACATGATCATTTTTCCACCACGCAGCATATTTATGGGAGGGACAGCAGTGACAAGGGGACCAATGACGCCTTTTTGTTTAATAATTAACTCACACGGTCGCCTGGTGCCATGCATTCCAGCCAGTGCTGTAAGGCAGTAACACTGCGCTGGCTGGAAAGCTCAGCACAAGATGGGCAGTATGGGAAAGCTGATTTCTCATTCTTCTGCTCAGTTCTGTTGTGCTCTGACCTGCCAGCACTTGGGTCTCTCCATCAGTGATATCCGAGTTGCTGTGGATATGTCTTCCTACCTGTGAGCACTGTCCCAACTTTGCATACACTGCACACTCTGTTTTGCAGAAACAACAGGCACTGTGGTATATTGTTTCATGGTCCCCATGAACTACTTAAGAGAGCAAAGCCAAAGTATGTAGCAAAGGCAGCCAAAGAGATTCATCTCACTGAGTTCTCTGGCTGCCATCAATCACAAAGCTCTGCCTTGCTGCCCATCCCCACTCAGTCACAAAACTGTGAGCTCTGCAGCTCAAACATGCAGGTGTCAGTAGAACTTGCCGGGATCATTCTGCCAAACTTGTTTTCCAGTTTTAATGGAAGCTCATTGCTCTCAAATAATTTCCAAGGGAAGTACTGCTTTCAAGTAACATGTCAGCATGACATATCGCACGTGGGATCCCTTCTGTGAGTGTCATAACATTCAGATGTCTTTCAAAGTCAGAAGGTCTTCACCACAGATTTACAATGCTTAGTCACTAAAAAGCGGAAGGCTAACCATATCTAAATGGTCCTAAAGAAAACATCTGAAGGTTGCTGAAATAAAACAATTCAACTCAACAAGGAGAGCATTTTTTTTCCTAGTGAAATATCAGTTCCTCAAAAAGGTAAAGATTTAAACTTTTTATCCCAGTTATTGACACTTCTTTTTACTGGACACCTTGACAGTTTTGCGGAAGGGGAATCTATTTCCCACTCTGCCTGCCTTATAGAGAGGCAGAGGCAAATCTTACAGGAAAAAAAAATAACACTCTTAACAAATATCCTTTACGGTAGTGAAAATTGCCCTTAGGCAACCAGTGACACTTGCAGCCAAGGCTGTCAGCTGCACTTTTAGCAGCCCCTCCCTCTGAATGCACGCCTGAGATGTCAGCACATGTCCTCGCTGCCTGGGAAATGAGCTCTGTTCCTGTATCTCTGTCTATTTTAAGGCATATCCCATTTGCAGTCCTTTAAGGTCTCCATGGTCAGGAATGTGGCTCCTTCTGGAAACCATCCACTTGGTGAGACAACTGGACTTTGACTGAGGACCAAGCATGCACCATGTGTGCCCACGTGCGGTGGGTTGGGATGCCCTGCCCAGTGCCATCAGCAGCAGCATGCACTGCGAGCACCTCCACGCAGCAAGTTTCCAAGGTTTCACAACCTCAGCTCACAAGGTAGAGCGGAGGATGTGAGAGGGACTTGGGTTTATGCAATTCACACAGCTCTCACTTATTTCCAGTCTTCATGCATCAAGCAGTGCTTCAGCTACACCCTGTTGCCCGTATCCTCCCTAACTGCCCCCCATAACTTTCCTTTGGAGACCTCCTCTGCACTCCTTAGGCGCTGAGTGCTCCCAATAGGTCATGCTCGGCAACTGCTACTCCACGTCTGGTGGAGGCTGCCAGCCAAGCTCTGCTGTTCTGCTAGTGCAATGACCTTCAGGAGGCTGGCTGCGAGGTGAAAGAACACAAGCAACTGGTTATTCAGCATGCAGGGATTAGAGCAAATGAGGAAAAAAAACCAACAACCTTATTTGATTGCCTTCTGTAAAATGTCATTGTCTAAAAGACAGATCTGCAAGCCTCAAAGCAGAAGCTAGGAAGAGCCAAGGGCCGGGATAACCTTAGCTCAGGGTCCTGGAGGACACTTGGCTGGGCTCCCAGACCTGAGAGAGCATGAGAACCAGTGAGAAGTAGGACCATATTGTTCCAGACCACATCTAATTGAGTACACCAGTTCCCATCTAATTGAATACACCAGTTCCCTATATTCCCTGCTTTCCCAGTGGTCACTCCCCAAGAAACTCAGTATGATTCTCTCTGATTCAAAGTAGGAGAGACAACAGTCTAAACCAGGAGCAAACTTTGTAAAATAACAAGTTTGAGGTGAGATCCTTGAAAATCCTCCCCCAACCAAATGCCCTAATGGTTACTGAGAACATCATGAAGACTTTAATTGCTCTGTGGCCACTGAATATTACTACAGTGTTCAATTTACCTATGCCCAGAGCACTCCCAGGGCAGATTGGCTGGGCTGGAGGGAAACGGCACCTCAATTGCACCCCAAAATCAACAGGCGGTTGATAAAGTCTTTCTGATAAAGTCTTTCAGAGCACAGGTGAGCAACACAGGAAGGGAAAAAGAGGGAGATCTCAACAGATCTCAACACTCTGCTTTTGCTTAAGTACAGCAGCACTCCTGCAATGCCTAGATTGCAAAGGCGGTGCCCAAGCTTCGGATGAAATGAAAATCTGAAGCTAAAATTCTCCCTTTTCAGTCCTTGAACAAAAAAAGCGTCTCCATATTTCCTCCCAGAATCATCAAGCTCATTGATGTGTGACTAACTCCTTCATTGACCAAAGCCCAACCACTTCCCTCACATGATCTTACATAACTGCTCATCTATTTTGTTAATGAATGGAGCTTGAGAAAATTTCCATTGCCCAAGGCCCTTGGGGGAAAATGCGTAAGCATAGTCTCCACATTTTGCGTACCAGCATGGGATTTTCCTACGGATTAACTGAGTACAGTGGAATTTTTTTTTGATTGCTGTCACCAGTGCCTGAAATAGTAAGCAAACAGATGAGCACCACATAGAAAGAAAGAAAAAAATAAATAAATAAAAAAGCCGCTGCCACAGCCAGAGGAAACAGGAGACTCCCTGTGCCATGAGGAGCAGCAGGGATGTCATCGCTGTGGCCAGAGATTGCACCTATTCCCATGCAGGTGGTCACTATCAGGCAAATGCTGCTGTGTTTGCTCAACCCTGTACAGAGCCAAAATACCTTCCGGACTCCCTCCCTTCCTCCCTGGCACGGACCCAGCAGCAATGGCTTGCTGGTGTCCTGGGGGAGATCTGGTCCTGGGGTGGCAAGCAGCTCTCCCTTATCTGTCATAGCCAGGAACGAGAAGCCATGAGCACAGTTACTATGGAAAGGTCTCTCAGGGTACTTCATAAGCTGATCTGCTTCCTCAGTGAGTTCTTCAGCTTCATGTGGAAGGAGTCAGAGAGCCCACTCTGCTCTCCTTTCCCTGAATGCAGCATAACACCCAACTCCCAGTTTGATGCTAGGCAGCAGTGGAAGGAGGCAATATTTCCTTGTTGGCTGTATCAGCACACCAAAGGCACACACACCAGAGTGTACTCCAAATAGGAGTTGGAAGAAAGTTAGGGATACTTCTAAAAGCCCGCACTGATGCTTCAGATTTTCCCACTTTAACCACTTCACTGTAGTGCTCCCTAAGTCACTATTATCCCCAAAGTCTTCCCATCAGTGGAAAGCTAGTGTAGGGGAGCTCTACCTCTCCCAGTGCGATACCATGCAAAGGCATTTGTAAGTGCTAGAGATACTGTGTTTCTCAGAAATGTGATTCATGCTGTTCTCTAAGGATGTACTTTGGAACCAAAGTATTTGTCGTGTGTGCAGCATGGGCTCCCTGCTGTGTGAGCTGCAAATCTCATGGCCATAGGGCCCGGGGGAGTGCTGCTGAAGCTAACAGGATAGCTAGCTTGAATTTGGCACTGGACTACCATGAAGGATGGAACTGGCAGCGCTGAAATACAGGAGGATATTCCTTTCTCTTTCAGTTCATGAGGAGAAAATGCAAATGCAGCCCTAGCCTCTGTAATGTCTGGGCCATGTGCAATGCTGAGAGAATATTTAACTGCTGGAAGAACATTCCCTTCCAGAGATCGAAGTGAAGTTAATCAGTTCCAGACTATATTCAAGTCACGGGTGTTAAGAGGACAAGTACAAAACCTTGAGGATGTTCAAAGTCTTCTGCTACTCCTGGCAGTTCCATGTCTCCCCTGGGATGCAACACGGAAGTATCTTTTCACCTCCTGAGAAAGCAGGATCATTAACTCCCTCAAGGACAGGCCTCTTAGAGAGGGGAAAGGGCTGGAGAAGTGACAAACAAGGGACTTTTGCATCTGGCTGGTGCTTCAGAAGCCTGGGAGCAGAGGCTGCAGCAGCTGAGCTGGGAAAGCCCTAAGGCAGGTCTGGAGAGGTTCCCTGGCCTGGAAGGGTGCTGGGTGTTAACCATCTCCTGTTGGGCTGAGAGATTCTCATGACAAACTGCCAGTGGTTGTGGTTCTCAGGTTTTGGAAGGTGTTCAGTTTTGCCAGATCCTCGTCTTACACAGCAGCACATTTAGTTATTCTTTCACCCTAGTATAGCTGACTGCCCTCACCTAATGGAGACATAGATACCAGCATACTTTTTACCACATGCATCACTGGCTGACTAGCTAATGAGATGAGGTCTGGGCTGTTCACTTCTCAACCAAGTTCTGACTTTTTCTAGCACTCCAGCATGGAGATCACAGAATCACAGAACTGTATGGGTTGGAGGGAACCTCAAGAGATCATCTAGTCCAACCCTCCCTGCCAAAGCAGCTCCCTAGACCAGGTTGCACAGGTAGGTATCTAGGCAGCTCTTGAATGTCTCCATGTCTCTCTGTGGAGAAAATAAAAACTAAAAAAATAAATAAATAAAAGCATTTCCAAAATGCATTTACCATAAGCCCTCCCTTTTCCTGCTGTCTCATCTATCTGAAAACCCCTTTGAGGCTCAAGGTGAAAGTTTCCAGTCCCCTGCAACAAACAATATTCTTTTCTCTAGGGCCCAATTTGCTTCAAGCTGGGAGGAGAAAGGAGGGAAGTGATGCAGTCTCTAAGTTCATTTGGATGACTGAGCACCTCTCAAATGCTTCAGCCAAAGCACTCATTACTGTTGGTTTGTTTTGTTGTGCTTTTTTTTTTTTTTTCTGAGGGTTTTTTCTTGTTGTTGTTCTTCTTTTGTTTTTCTTGTTAACAGAGTCAGAGATCTTACTATACAACTGGAACCTTCATGTATCACACAAAGCTCAGCTCCTCTTAGAGGAATGATGAATTAGAAGCTGTAATGGTAAACTAAATTCTGGCTACAAAATAACAAGGAAGAAATCTGCATTGCTATTTTTCACCTTGGATTTAAATCCTCTGGAATGAGCAGCCCTACCCAGGCACTGAATAAAGTTTTTCCCGAAATAAGACGACAAGCAGGGAGCAAGCTAAGCTGATTAGTGCAGCTAAAGCTGTATCACATTGCCACAGCAGGGTCATATGATTGATCACTGGGGTGAGCAGTCAGGAAACTTCCCAGGGGCTGTGGAGCAGACCGGACATAGCAGAGAAGCCAGGTAAAATGAGTACTCAGGGAGTATCCAGGGGATGATCCAACATCACTTGTCTGCTGTAGTGCAGACTGAAAAAGCAGGGACACACCTGCTTTGGATTACTTCTTCCACCTGCTCTGAACACATGTGCTCCACCACTGACCCACATCTTCACCACAAGGTCATGGGTCCAGGGATGTCCCAGTAGCCCACAGGCCCCACTGAGGTGCCACTTTGGAGCCAAGGATAGTGCCCCAAGATGGTGCCCACCTGCTCTAGGATGGCTCCCAGTGGCAGGCCCACATGGCCAGGGCTCAGTGGCTGCTGTGGACACAAATGACACCAGAACAATGGCTAGGTCCGAGACTTGAACCATGAAGGCCACAAGGTTGTGATGATGGAAAGTGAGCTCTCAGCCACCCCACACAGCCTGCATTATTAAAGAGATGTGAGCATCGGTTGCCACCTGCCTCAGGAGCTACATGCAGCACTTCTACAAGCCATGCTTCCTATTGGACTCGACTGTTGAAAAAGAAGGCCCTTCATCTGATACGTCCATGTGAACTTTCTTTAACCACAGATTTGCCAGCTCTCACTTCTCCTTTGCTATTCTTTACTATCCTAGTATAGACCAAGAACATTTGCCAGAAAATAAGACAAAGAAAAATCAGTGAGTGGGCAAGCAGGGACACACACAGCTGCATGGAGAGTGGAAGAGAATAGATCCTATTATTTTGGTAAGCTGCTGTTAACCTTGAGGCAGGACTCTCAGGGAAAGGTAACAGCTGGTATTAGACAAATGATACAGCTAGGGAAAACAGAAAGCTTTCAGACACACTTGGAGTGGAAGCAAAAGACTGTGAATATCAACCAGTGCACAAACCACAAAAGTTTCCCATGTCTCTCTCTTCTTTTGTCAGGGAAAAATGCAGCTCTGTAGGGAAAGACCTTGCCCCTTGCCACACAGCAAAACAGGGGCATGACAAGATCCCCTGATTCAGGCTCCTCTGTGATGTCATGGGACTTGCCCATTCACAGAAGCCATAGCTGCTGCTGGAGCCACCAACCAAACCTGTTATGGTACTGCACTAGCATCCCCAGAACTTGAGAAGCACTGGAAGATGCTATTTGCATCACTGCACACAAGCAATTTTTGAATGCAATGCTACTCCCATCTTGTAATGGAGAGCTGTGACTTACACTGACTTCAGAGTAATCTCATGCAACTGCTCCAAATCAGACTTCACTGCAAACAGTCATTGCATTTTACAAAACAAAAACAAACAAACAAACAAAACCTGTTTGTAGGCACTGAGAAATGCTACCAGGGTTCATCAGAGCTCAGCATCAGCACTAAAGAAGCAGGATGGGGTTAGAAGAGGCAGCACGAACACACCATTGAGCTGAATCTGACATGCAGTGAAGCAAGCCATATTCTGTCCTGTTACAAGAAGTAGCAGTAGCATATTGATTATTGACGTCAAAGTCTCCAGGGGATCTCTCTGAGATGCAGACCGTTTACATAGTGTTTTGAGATCTCTCTTTCAACTTTAGATCAGCAACTCCTAATTTGTCTGTGGGCAGACAGACGTCTTGGTTTCAGCACTGCACAATGGGATTCGCACAGGAGACCTCGTTTGAGCATAATCACGTTGTGAGTCACAAGAGAAATTCAGCCTATAGGGAGCAAACTGTGACTGGTGCTCAGCTAGGCACGGTTGTTTTCAGAGCAGGACTGTCTCACCCTGCTTTCCATGTTAAAAAATTCTAGGTACACTTCCCCAGCAACAACACCATTTTGTTCAGGAGAGAAAAACTGAGGACTGACCAGCACTGTTATCAACAAGAAGGTGTCTCAGATAGCAACAAAAGAACCAGCATCAATAATGGAGAGGGGAGAAAGAGGGAGATGCAGTGAAGTGGAGAGAGAGGCCAATCAAGTTAATGAAATAAGGCCCAAGGTTAGTGAAGGGCTATTTATAGACTCCAAGTGGTTCAGCCCTGTGCATTTAGAGGCTGGTTCAAACTGGCTCCTTAACAGCAGTAATAATCATTACAGAAAAGAAAGAGAAAAAAAAGTGAAAGCTTGGAAAATTCACTGCCGGAGGTAAAGCTTTAGAGCCAGGACTGGCTGGAGTCAGAAGTAACTGCATTACAGAGAGATTGAAAGGTTAATAGGAAACCAGCTGACACTGAAAGGGAACAATTAGAGAGGTTAAGGGGCTTAATATTAGATTAATGGTTGCCTGGAGGAAGAAAAGCAGAGATTTCAGGAAAATGGAGAACGATGCACAGAAGGCTGCTTTTCATGGATGGAGAGCCCCATATCTGCTCCTGGAAGGAGGTGGCTCCGCCATTCCTTGCCTGTCTCATTCAGTCTCTGTTCCACCTCTCCTCTCTCCTATCTCCCTCCCTAACTTGCTTAGGGTTTGCTCTTCCCCCTTAAGCACTGTCTGTGTGGTCTGCTCTGAGTGTCGTCTTTGTGTTCTTCACCCATCCCCCCACCGTCTCCTTAAAGGTCACGATAATAAAATTATGCTGAGAATTCCCATGGCCCTTTAATTCCCCTTCAGCATGCTGCTCTCCCTGGTGGGGATTGGTCATAGCGCTTTTATCTGCGCTACCCATAACCAGGAGACAAAGTTTCAAAGAAAAGAATTTTACCAAAGATCAAATGACATGTTTATCCCCCAGTAAATTTCTCCTGACTCCATGGACAATGAGGACACTGGTGAGGCCCCTGAATACCAGAAGTGACTTTAAAAAGCTTTTTAGCAGGAGTGCGTTGTACATAGTGCAGAGTGCTGAGTTAGCACAATACAAATGGACAGAATGGATCAATTGCATCTCAAAATGCAAAGGGAGGGTGGAATGTGATAACAGTGGCATTCAGCACATGGGCTAAGTGACCACAAGGAACACTGCCCTAGCAGGTGAAGGGCCATATGTACATTACTGCTGCATGAGACTAAAGGTTAAAACAGGCCTCTGGGAGGAGGAGAAGGAAAAGGAGGGTGTTCCATAGCTCAGAGGTTCTGATTGCTCTCCTGGTGCTGCAGGGAGAAGGAAATAAGCAGTTCTCCATTCCCCAGAGGATGGGATGAGCAGTAAGGAGCTTGGGATGGGTTCACTGTCTGTGTACAGAAGACAGACTCTGGAGCCATAACCCAACCTGTTGCACTCTCGCAGGGTCATTGCCCCTGTGCCAACACACTGTACCTCAGTGCCAGCAGAACCTTGTCACACAGCACCACCAGCTGCTGCTGCCTAGGACAACGTTGGGAGCACTGGGCTCCTCCCCACATCGCCCTGGGGGACATCTGAGGCNATCTTTCCAACCGCACGTGCTTCTCCCATGGGACAGCAAGAACTTTCCCCGAGTGCTTGGCCATCTTGACTGCTCTTCGTGGACTCAAACAAGCGCAAGCTGGCTGGTTCCATCTGTATCCTACACTGATTCCCACAGCACAGCCTCTCCTCTGAAAATCTCCCTGGGCAAGATTAGAAAGCAATGCACTCAGCACTTCCTTCTAGGGCTGTAAAAGCCAAGCTGGGACTCAGACACTGCACAGGCACCTGACAGAAAAGTTTCTCCACTTGTGATAGTGACAGTGAACGGTCCCAGCCCTGATGAGTCACAGCCTTCCATGGCATGTTAGCTCCAGCACACTTAGAGCAAACTGTGGAGGTCACCTATGGGCTTCCAAGGGGAAAAGAACAAGGAGGCTCCAGTTGGCATCAGGAGACCGCTCAAGCTGTTTTCTTCAATTTTTCGTGAGCACTGCCGAGGTACTGGCTGGAAAGACTGCCAGAGAAATACTTGTGGATGTGTGTCTCTCTTCAACACGGCTTAAAAGCAACAAGCCTGCGACTCCCCCTCCCACCTCCCTGTCCTACACAGCACTCCCCAGATTTAGTACAAGCCTTTTCCTGCACCCAGCCAGCCCCACTGCTGGGGCTGCACTCCCACTGCCCAGCACCTGCAGCCTGTTGTGTCCCAGAGCTGAACGCTGCACACTGCAGCTGAGGAACTCCAAGCGCACTACAAACAGCCATTAATCCTCAAATCATCTCTAGGAGCCAGGCTTCTAATTATTTGGCTTACCATTATCTCTGGAACTCACTGTGCTGTTCTTTCAGCCCTGGGATGAAGAAAGGTAAAACAATACCCACTATTTCATAACAAATTGCAAATTAAATAGACTCCAGCTCAGCCATTAGGGGAAATGTTACCTTTCCCATAATCACCCCCTGCAGGCAAGAGCCTGAGAAAATGTAGCAACAGCTATTCTTTAACAGTTAGGTAAACTTCGACACAAACGTGGTGTGACAGGCTCCAAGCGAGACAGGCAACGAGCAGCAGATTTCTGACAGCAGAAATCAGGAAAGTTACCTTCTGGTTCCTTGTTTCATCAAACAAGTTTTCTCCCCCTCGGAGTCAAAGCTAACTGTTGAAAGAAAAGAAAAGCAGCTCATGCCCGGTATGTGTCTTAGTAAGAGATGTAAGAGAGTAAAGATCTTGTGGGATTCAGTTCAAGGGGGAAAAAAAAAAAGCATTTTTCCACTTGTGTTGTTGAGGGTTTTTTGTTTGTTTGTTTGGGGGTTTTGGTTTTTTTGTTTTTTTTTTTTGTTTGTTTGTGGGTTTTGGTTTTTTTGTTTTTTTTTTTTGTTTGTTTGTGGGTTTTGGTTTTTTTGTTTTTTTTTTTTGTTTGTTTGTGGGTTTTGGTTTTTTTGTTTTTTTTTTTTGTTTGTTTTTTTTTTTTTTTTCCAGTAATGTGGGTCTTCAGGAGTCTGCAAGTCTCCAGTCTGTCTAGCCTAAATAATGAACAAATGAAAAACAAGAAAGTATGGGCAAGGGAGAAGGAAGGGGAAACTGAGTCAAACTCCCAAAGTGCTGTTTGTGAGTAGCAACAGCATAAACATGGCAGCACAGTGCATATCAGTAAGAAAAGAGTTGAAGTTCAAGAATAGAGTCAGGGTAGGACAACCTCCAGGGGTCAAACTCCAAGTACACCAAGAAATCTACATGGGCAGAACACAAGGAACAGAACAAGGATCCCCATATGTTTCCCTTCCGAAAGAGAAGCCCTAAGAGGTGTGAGATGTGGAGTAAGGCAGACCCAACCCACAGAAATGGGAAGGACTGGGCAGCAAGCAGAGACACAGGTGTCCTTCTTATTCCCCCTGTTGGCTGGGCTTGTGCAGGTGGATTCCCGGAGAGGTAATGCTGAAGGGAAGGAGATGAAGGTGGGTGGGGAAAGTCAACTACACAAAGGGCAATTACAAAGCGAAGCAGAGGCAAAGGAAGTGGCAAGAGAACAGGGCTGGTGCAAATGTCAGCACGTGGAGGAAACAGTCCCACTTCAGTTCAGAGGGAAGAAAGGTCACTCGTTTGGCTTTCAGAGCTGTCCCTCTTGCAGTCTTTCTCTACCCTCTTCCTGCTTTTCCCTCCTGTTACTGCTGTGCAGCAGAATCCCTGCTCTGCTCTAAGGCAATGAAGAACATCTCTGTTCATTTCATTGCCCCCACCTCTATGTCAATTCCAGCTGTACCTGTTTAAACGACTTCAGTGGCTGGGAGATTTAATTACAGCTAGCCTGCTTGATACAGCCTTTGCACTGCTTTGATAGTCATTGCTATTTCTAGGTATACCGAAACACAGAAATCCAAGAACAGTCCGCAGTAACCAAGCGCAAACCTCGTGCAAACCCTGTCTCAGCTCACAGCCCTCGGGCCACGCTCTGAAAACACCAAACCTTGGGCTGCAGCCACAGCACCCCGTGCGGGAGGCAGAGCAGTGAGCAGCCCATCCCACCCAGCTACGAGCGACTGCCTATGTTCGAGCGGTGCCTGCTGGCCGCTTGCACGCGGCACTTGAAAATATTTCCACACTGGAATTTGCAGTCGAGTGCAAATAATATTTCTGAAGAAGAGCTGCTTGTCCAGCTCTGCTGTGGTTCTGCCCGGGAGCCGGCATCCAAGTGCACTTTCGCTGTAAGATGTCCCAGTTCTGTGAATCAGTGTGGCTCTTATTTTTATGGGATCTCCAGCCCCACATCGTTATTCATCTTTCTTTAGTTTTTGTGGTTTTAATGACTTCTAGGCCAACCCCAAGGTAGCTGATGACTGCCTTGCCTTTGGCAATATACTTCGTACTTTGGTACAACTGGCACAGCTTTGCAGCTCTCCACAGAAGTTCTGAGTCTGGCTGATGTCACCCCAGCCAACGCCTGGACCTGTCAGATGCTGTGTACTAAGATCACAAGACCCCAACACACTCAAAGCTTTAACATAGCTTGACAGAAATGTGCTCAAAAATGCCAATAATGCCACTGTTATGAAAAGTAGGCAGAACAGGTGTCAAAACCTTTGTCCTACTCTACTTATGGTATGTAGGGTCATTGGATGATGACTGGATTATGACGTGCTGGATCACTGGGATGATGAATAGAATCCATTTGCTATCACTGGGTGCTGAAATTACTGATCTGTAATCAGAATGCATTAAGCGTAGGGGAAACAAGTGAAGACAGTGCAGAAAATCTTGAATTCAACACTAATTTTTCACCGTTTGATTCTGCCACAATAGTGAACTTCTGCCATCATTTATTTGGCTCCAGAAACTGAGAATTAGAAAACAAAATAGAGAATTACTGAGTGTGTTAGTTAACGATCATAATGTTTCAATTCACCATATACCTGTTACCACTGTGACACTACAGTGACTACATAAAGCATTATTTAATCAGTTCTGGCTGATGGACGGCAGAGTTGAACAAGAGGAGTTTCAGATTTAACTGGTGCTGTTTTGCAAGTCTCTGCTGTGGAGCCACGATGGAGCCAGAGAACAAACCAAATATTCTGGCTGCATTTCATGCACTGACACATTTGGGAATCACATTTCATATCACACGTTCCAAATTAGGTATTATTCCTTGTGACCTTTTTACTGCTAGGCTGGCCACAGGCACCAAACAGTTCCACACCCACTGGAAGCCAGCGAGAGACCTTTCAGTGGATGCTGTCAAGCTTTGGAGAAGATGTTGCAGAAGTTGTGCAAGGACAGTGATAAAAAACAAACAAAACACTGCATGGAACCTCAGCAGCACAGGTAAAAAAGGTGAAGGGAAAAGTGGTGAAAATAAGAAGTGGGAGGGTTCCTAGAGCCTGACATACAAGCACGTGTCCCCAGTAGTCCACACGTAACAGGAAATCTGATCTGCAGCACCCCTGTGTCATACAGATATTTTTACAAGGAAAAGGTCTCCCACCCCTACAGCCTGGCCTTCAGCCACTAAGGCCATCAGCCTCCAAGTCCCACAGCCCATTCCTTACTGTGTTCTTTCAGGCTTTGGCCCATCCTGCCTCCAAGGCTGCGCATTAACCTAAATCATGACAATATCTTTGAGATCATTTTCCCCAAGGCTCCCAGCCCTTCTTCTTGTGATCTAAAGACAATAAAGATGTCGCGTATCAGCCAACTTCTAATTTATCTCAGGAAAATAAAAAAAAAGGGGAGGGTGAATTGAATACATCAGCAGCCAAACATCCCATCCCATAGGGTAAGCCAACCACACATCACTTGTCTGAGTCAGTGGGTGGGAACCTGCTCCCTACAGTATAGCATAACATAGCACGGCATGGCATAGCACAGCATAGAATTTCCCCTCCCCAGATCAATGCCCTTCCTTAGAAACCTCCCCTCCCTGCTCAGCTAAGGGGTGGATATTGAGGAAACCTGGGAACAGCCCTGCACACTGCCAAGCCATGCCCCAGCACGTCCTGTCCCTGATGCAGCAACAGCACCTGAATGTAAAGAGCTCAGGGATCTGACATATAGAGATTCTCATACCATTTTCAACCTTCACGCTGTCTCCCATTTCCTCACCAAGATTATTTTATTTTATTGATTAGTTTAGTTATATTAGCTATTTTGTCTAACATTCTCTCAAAACTAAGAATTCCAACTCAAGTGAAACCTTTGGATATATAATCTTCAATCAGAACTAGCAGGGATTGTACCTGTGGAAAGGCATGGCTCCTCTGTGGCTAGAGGTGCAGGACACAGCCTATTGCAGCAAAAGGCAGGAATGTCAAGAGATGATTATGGGATGAATTTACCCTTGAAGCCCTGAAAAACACACTGTTTTGCAGTAGTGTACACATAGTTTCTGACTCCTAATTGTACTTACCTCCACTTAACATTCACCGCTCGATTCCTCTCTTTTCCATCCTCCTGGTCCAACTCTCTACTCTCTTCTCTCCACCAAAAGACAAACAAGGACAAAAGGAGACTCAGAAACACATACTTGAAGTACACTGAATCCTGCACTGGAGAGGAATGGCATTCAAGCCATACTGGATATGGAAGAAGAGGGAAAAACATTTTAAATGAGAAATAAATTTGAGATTTTTAAAACAAAGAATGGATTTTTGAAGTAGAGAGAGAGTTTATTTCTCTAGCTGCCAGAAAAAATAGACTAGTGTTGGAACTCGCAGGCCCTTCCTCAAACTTCCAACAGAAACAAGCCAGAAGCTGTATTACTTGGGTCATATAAAGCTTGACTAAGCAAACTTAGTTAATGTTATCAGGATACATAGGTTTTTCCCACGGCTGCACTTAAATCACATGAGCCAACATGGTACCCAAGGCCACCTTTATACACATCCTTTCAAGGAGAAAATACTCGAGTTAAAATCTAAGGCAAAACTCCTCAGAATTCTGTTAATATGAGCAAGAGCTTCATGTCCTTGTACTTAGCAGTACAAACTGCACCCAGAGACAGCAGAAACGCACAAGCTCACCTTCCTGTTAGTAAATTAATCTGCTGCTTCTTGAAGAGCACTGTGAACTTATGTTCCAGAAGCGGCGTGCCACAGAGAGTATGCATCATCTCCTCACATCTTGGTGGGTGTTATTAGCCTGTTTTAAGGTAGAGATACAAGTCTAATCAAGAGACAAGTACATGTGCTGGTATTCCTGCAGACTCCAACTTTTGCTGGGGTCCTGCTCCTGGAAGCCACAGTCCTCAGCTCTGCTTGCAGAGCCCCATGCAAAGCTGGCTGTCAGGCACTGATGAAGCCTTTTCACTCACACAGTTGCTTTCATGACAATCAAAGAGTGCTTCTAACAGTGGTACACCCCAAGATTAGACAAGGATAGTGTCATTTTTCAACCAGCCCTGCTAGATCCAGGACAGGGCATTTGCAAACAACTGAAAGCTTGCTCGTGCACATCAGTACAACAGGGAGCTGCTTTGACTACTGTGGTTTTATATCCCAAATTTACAATATTGCTTCTACACCAGCACTCAAACTCTGATCTCATTTATTCTGGGATGAAAGAAGAGCAATGTCACCTGCAGGCACCATTTCTACTGGTTGAACCAAATAGTAAAAAAATAAAAAAATAAAAAAAAATGAGAGTCATCAGTTGGGATGTATCTTTTGAGCATAGACATTTACCAGCAGCTTTTACTTACCAACAGTTCTGTTACTTGCATCATGTCTCAGCATTGGCAATGAGTGGGGATTGAGGGTGTCAGAGGCCACGCTCGCTTCCTGGCATATAGTCAGCATTACTTGTAACCACGTCATACACCAGACAAAAGTAGCTGTTGGCATCTCCAGTGAGCTTCTGCTCTTTGCTATTAAAAGCTGCCTATCATTGCATTCGTTGCGAGGTAAGCTTGGACATAGTAATTCACAGAGAAAACATTCATTCTTCATTAGTTACTGCAGAGACATTTGAAGAGAGGGACGTCGGTGCTATATATTCTATACATGTCACTGAACTGGCAACAGATCAGGAAATTGGGCCCATTTCCAAATGTCTGGATACACATTACTCTTAAAAAATAAATCCATCCATCAAAAAAGCATCAAAGAAACAACAACAAAAACTCTGAGCTTGAATATTGCTTTGAAAACTGCAAAGTCCAGACTTTCCAGCGCTGCTTGAAGTTTCTGCAAGGTAGTTCTGACTCCATGACTTTGAATCAGACAGTTGTGACCTTTGGACACCACTTTTAGGCAAAGACTCAGGTTTATAATCTGTATACCAAATACACACCACACATGGAAATGATGTTGCTGCTATTCTTTCCACACAGTAATGGCAGGTGCCCTTAGTTTTCTCTTCTGAGGACTAACAAAGTTCTTATTTAACAAGAAAGGAAACTGAAGACAAGAAAAATTTACAGCATAGGAGGTTAAAATCTAGCAAGTTCAAGAATATATTCCTAATCTAATCTTACTAAATCCTATTTTTGTGTGTTTTATAATTTACCTAATTTATTAGTAAAAAAAGGTATATTTATGTAATTTATAAATACCATATCCTCTGCTGACCAGCATCCCATCTCCTCCACAGCACTAGCACAGTGTTTATCAGAGTTGATTACATTTAACCTGTTATTCCAACAGAAAACTATATATATATCTTTTTCCTACAGGATCAGTTTCCTCATATATGGTTCACAGAGGGGTGTGATGAACATCAGAGCATGCCCAAGAAGCAAGACCTCCTCTTTTAGTGACATTCAGTTGTCAGATTGGCTCAAGCCGTCCTGTGATTTTTATCTACTTGGAACAATTTTCACTCATCAACATCGAAGGCAAAGCTCCGTAGAATCACAGCATGTCCAGGCTACAAAAAAATCAAAGTGAGCCTCTGAAACCCAAGTAGTTAATTGCCCTCACTGAATGGAAAGTTCAGAAATGGTTCTTTGTATCAACTTACCCAGTGTAAGCCTCAGAGACAAACAGGAAGTTTTATTAAATATTTACTTACAGGTGAAATTTATGATTATTGCAGCCAGCTGACTGCACTTCTACAAGCAGCCATTCTATTTGCTACGTTTTGAAATAATTCCTACCTCCTATACCTGGCTGCCACAAAGACCAAGGCTTTGAGATACAGCACTGCACTACAGCTTTTAACCCTTCTGCCTGGAACCTGTTTCACAGTTAGTCACTTTGGCGTTTTCAACAGATAAGGGCTAAACGGAATTTTCTAAAGAGGATTTTTTCTTAGTGCATGGAAGACACACCAAGAGTGTAGCAATTGCTCTTGATGAATGTTTGATGTTTTCTTGCCCTTTTCCAGGTGCTGTCACAGCAGTCAGATTTATTATTATAAATGAAAGGTCAATGATCCCAGAGCCAAAAGTAAGATATTTAGTATTTTTTGAGAATCACAGTGTGAAACTGAATAGTGACAAAAGTGAAATCAGTTAGCTTTCTACAGGCTTTCCCTACTGCAGAAAAATTCTACAGAAGCAGTATGCTGGTCTGAACAGATGAAAGACTGTAAGGCCTTGCCTGTACACTTCATTAACAGATAGTTTTATATGCTTCTCTTCTCAGGTGTGGGGCAGCTCTCCCACAGCATCCCTGTAGGTTTCAAAACAAGCTCAAACCACAAGAAAAACCACGAGTTTATTAAAGTTGGCATTCTTTGTGGGGAAGAGAAATATAAATAAATAAATAAATAAATAAATAAAGGCACCTAAGCAATACAGAGAAATACTGAGTAACATTGACAGCTCTATCTCAATACAATGTTCAATAGTGATGAGAATTTAAAGAGCAGAATAGAAGTTCTGCCTGCTGACACGGAGGTATCACCACTATACCCCATTATCATTTGTTAAGGCTTGACACAGAAATATTAGCATGAGAAAGAGCTATTTTATTAATGAATACTAATGAATGCTAGCAAATTTCAGTTTTAGACTTTCAAAGTGAGACTGGTCAATCTGCTAAGCACTTCATCACAAACATCTGATCTCATAGCAAACATCACACCTGCATCACACCAATAACAGTCCTAATCTACAACCCCACTTCCCCTAGGGGACATCACAGAACACAGCCACCATCTCCTCCATACCCAGTGCCACAGTGTCCTCAAGCTCCCTTCCAGATCCTACAGAGGCCAAACAGAGGGTACTCAGAGCCAATGGTACCACCCATAACTTCACATCAACAAGCTTTAGGCAAAAGCCAAGCCAACAAATGCCACTCCACTATGCACGCACTTACCTCCTTCATTTTCAACACCATTATCTGCATGCTTGGCCACAAAGCTGCTGTTCTCCTTTTGAACAGTGTCTAAAGAGAAAGCAAAAGACAGCTACAGTTACCAAGCACAGAATCCCCCTTCAGCTTCCGAGTACAGGCCAGTGCTTAAGTGTGAGGTCACAGCCACAGCTTACCACATTGTCAACATCAGCAGCTAACACCTTTTCCTGCAAACAGCCCCCCCCCATGGAACAAGTACTCGCCTCCCACACTCTCCTTACTGTCTGCTTCACAAAATGAATTTTGCTCTAGCCATTGGCCATGCTGGTGACACTCTGCTCAACTTGCTTACATTTATCAGCACTTCTCCAGCCCTAGGGTATGGCATATATCATCTACTAAGCACCAAGTAACAGAAAATAATCACTTCCTTTAACCTACTGGCTCAAGCTCTCCTCTGAACAGCTTAGGATGCTATTAGTCTTCTTTGCTGCCAGGGAGCAGTATAGATTCATGTTTCAGTGCACTGTTCACAAAAATAGGTACTTTTTAGCAGCTACTCTCTTGCTAGACAGTCCTCAGCATACATCACTGCATGGTCAGATTTCTGCAGTAGTCCACTTGCCACTAGCATACAAAGGAGAAAAAAGAAAACAGCAATAGCAACATCACCCGCTAAATGCAGGCCTGACATTCTAACACATTTTCTATCCATACATACAGACAGAGTAGGAAAACCCAACTTCAGTCTCCAACAATGCTGTGGGAGACTGCATAAAAAGCCTTGCTCAAATCAAGGCATGTAACACTCACTGCATTCTTCTCATAGTCTATAGACTTAGCTGTTTCAGCCAAAAAAAATGTTTTGTCAGTGGTTTGCTTAGCCAAGCTGATCTCCTGATTGGCCTGTTTTCCTGACCATCAGGATGGCCTCTACTCACGCTTGAAGAAAGTCATCATTTCACTATGACTGTACCTGCAGTTGCCAACTACTGTTAAAAATGAGCAACATTGTACCTGACCTATATATACTTATATTTTCCAACAGAAAATAAAAAATAAAATAAGAGAAAAAATATAAAAGAAAATAAAATAAAAACAATACAATAAATCTACAACGTTGCTCTTTAGAACACAATTCCTTCGAGACCATCAGTTCTGCTGAGGTTATTTCCAAGAGTGACTTACATAAGGATAATTCACATTACCCCAGCAAAATCATAGAATTGTTCAGGTTGGAAAAGACCTTCAAGATCATCAAGCCCAGCAGCAACCAAACTATACTACCCTAACTCTTAACAACCCACCTGAGCACCACATCCAAACAGATCTTAAACACATTCAGGGATGGTGACTCAACCACCTCCCTGGGGAGCCTATTCCACTGCCTAACAACCATTTCTGTAAAGAAGTTTCTCCTGATATCTAACCTAAACCTCCCCTGGTGCAACTTGAGGCCACTTCTCCTCATCCTGCCACCTGTCACCAGTGAGAAGAGACCAACCCCGCTCTCACTGCAATCACCTTTCAGGTATTTGAATAGACCAAAAAGGTCTCCCCCTTCAGCCTCCTCTTCCTTCAGTTGCTCCTCATAGGGTAAAACACTACACCAACCTTGTTGCCCCTCTATGGACCTGCTCCAACATGAAACAGTCACTCTTGACAGTGGCCTGAAAGCTGGTAAACTCTGTTCCTTAAACTCCTGCATCCTCTGTATCTGAAGAAAAGGCCATCATGATCCATTTGAGGCATCAGGCATCATCTCCAATTACCTCCAGGCCTACACAGTCTCCCAAGACAAGTGGAGCTTCATTCTTACATACACCTTTTTCAATGCAGCCGAGAGTGCTTTTCAGATGCTCCCTGTCTCTTCCTTGTGTATCTGGGGAGTGCATTTACAAGAACAATGTTCATACAGTCCTGGAGCTCACACCACTGTCCATCTTTACACCAACAGTAGCTCTTGCCAGGGAATATGAACAGACATTACAGTGGGAAAGTTATGGTAGAATATCAATGGAAGAAGAAGTCAGATGTTTCTCTCAGGCCAAGCTTCTCTTCAGCATTTACCATCAGGTATAGGAGATAGATACCATCATGACTGCAGATTTGTTTGTTCATTCTGTCAGTACAGATCAAGAGCAACTGGAAAACCAGCCAGTTGTTCAGAACCACCACCAACACCCTAATGCCCTACATTTGACTCTTGTTTTGAGATCCTGCAAGGCCCAAACACAGATTCATGCCCCAGTCTCCCCGTGCCACCACGACTGAGAAAAAAAGGTACTACATAGAAGTTTTCGTGATCCTTCATCTCCAAGGGATCGTGGCCAGTTTGCCCACAGCATTACTAGCACTGACATCTCCGCAGGACAAGTACTTTCTGAATCACAGAGTGGCTGAGATTGGAGGGGGCCTCTGGATATCACTTAGTCCAACATGTCTGCACAAGCAGCATCTCCTAGAGCACACTACCCAGAATTGTGTCCATATATGACTTTTGAGTACCTCCATGGAAGGAGACTCCATAGCCTCTCCGGGCAACCAGTGGCAGTGCTTCATCATCCTCAAAATAAATAAGTTTCTCCTCAGTCTCAGTCAGAACTTCCAGTTTGTGTTCACTGCCTCATATCCTATCACTGGGCATCACTAAGAAGCATCTGGTCACATCTTCCCTTCAGATATTCATACACATTAATCGGAAACCACCCGAGCCTTCCATGATTACCTAATTAGCATACCTTCCAGGTCCCTATCATCATTCCATTATTGTCTTTAAAGAGATCAGAGTAGAGCTCCAGTTCTCAGAACCATAGTCCATTGTTCTTCCTCCACACTAGCATATGTAACTGCTCTGTGCAGTCCGGAGTACAGCAGTACACCTGTTCTTCTGCAGTTGCTAAGTGCTGCTGTGCTACCAGCAGAAATCTCATTTATATTTGCTTTGTACATCTATAGCTTTGCCCAGTGTTTAACATCTGCACAACAGTGACTGTAAGCTGTGCAGGTGCTGCTCTAAACAAAGGTGAACACCTTCATTGGTGTTCCCACTTAAATGCAAAAAAACTTAGAAAGTACTTAATTTTGTTCCCACAGTGTCTGCCCAGACATATTCCTACAGAGCAGATACTTTTGCCTGAACTATACGTTCCCCTCTTTCCTTCCATGAGGAAAGCATAAACTAAACTTCCTTCTCTTATATTCATGTGCACATATGTAGAAAGTTATACCAGCGATAAAGACAGTGAAGGAGAGGTTCACCTCAATCCTGCAGTGCACCGTACCACAGCCATCAACTAAACAATTCACATTTCACCAAATGAAGAACTGCATTTTACATCCATTCAATAACCAGCAAAATCCAAGCGTCTCCTAGTTTCCTTCTCCTCATTGTCATCATGAGTGCTATTTCCCTTTATCAGGTCAGGGAGGACCTCTTACTTCCTCAAAGAAGGCCCTCAATATCATCTATTTGTGGAAAACAGTGGAACATTGGTGTGTGAATAATCACTGCAACAGACTGGGAAAAAAAACCATGTTTTTTACTGGTTTGAATGAAAATGTTCGTATTTCTTATCCCTATGGAGGAAAAGGAATTTCTAGAAAAAAAGTACAGGTGAAATTTACACTGCCTGTATAATAAAACAGAACTGGGGCTTTGTTATCTTCCTAATAAATATATTCAAAATCCTAGAATATAAATGAAGTGGAAGACATGAGTCCAGCACCAGTGCTTCTCTAAGAAGCCTGCTAGATCTCCCAGATAGGATGCTTGCAAAATGCCTCTCTCTGAATTGCTGTTTTGAGGCTCAGGTTTATTTTTCAGCCAAACTGTGAAGCCAAAACACTTCATTATTGAAGGTCTGCTTGAGAATTTCCTCTTAGTAGAAAGTAAAGACCCCATGATGACACATTAAAGAAATATCCTTGTATTCTATTGCATGCAAATAAGAGGTGACACTAGATAAAGAGGTAACTTATTTACTATGAAAGAGGACCCTTAGTATATACCTAGTTTTCATTCCTAAATATGGTGAAGTAATTTGCATACAGTTTCATCCTCATTATATAAAGAGGGAAGCTAAAGTCCAGAGAAGGCATTTGCTCAGTTTTGTTTAACAGACACAAGGATCCAGGTAGTTTCAACTCCTTGTATAGTGATTCATCCGTCAACATTTACTGTTCCTAAGGCAACAAGTCTGTCTAAGCCGACAGTGGAATGGAAATCTCTAGACTGAGAACACATTAATATGTTTTAGACTGTAAAAGGCCATATGCAAAATTAATTCTCTCCTCACATTTCCACAGCTGCAAGCAAACAAATCCTTTTAAGAAATGGGGAGGGAGGGGGGGCCTTGTATGTTAAGTCAGTTTAGTGAAAGCTTTACAATTAATTTCAGCTTCCCATCAGCACTGACTTAAGTTGCTAAACCAGTTTGCATTACATACCTGCTTATAGGTTTACAAAATCTTTTTGAAGAGTTTACTTAAAAGTGATAGAGCTGCACAGGTTTGCTATAGGAAGCCAGAGACAGCTAAGAAGACAATCCACATCTCCTTTCTTTACTTCCTACATGTGTCACATTGACTGAAGGAAAAAAGAAAAGCAGGATTAGAATGGACAGCAGAAGCATAAGATTTAGACAGGAATGCAGACAACCCTGAGAAACTGTACTTCCTGCAAAGGGGCTTCATGCAAAGAAATCACTAACAGGAAGCAAATTGCTAGCTAACGGAAAGAAGTGAAAAATTCCTCCACCGAGTGTTACCTTCCCTCATCTTGACTGATCTTAAAACTGGATAAAAGTGAATCAAAAGATGCTGCCAAGAGATTTTTTCCTGAAACAACTGGAAAGGATTAGAGAAAGGAGAAAATTGCAACTGCCCACAAGAGCCAAGTGTGCACTAGTGTCTTTCAAAGAATCATACAATTGTTTAAGTTGGACAAGATGACCTTTAAATGTTCCTTCTGACTCCCCTGCAATGAACGGCGACATCTACATATACAGATTGCTTACAGCCCCATACAGCCTGATGTTCAATGTCTCCAGAGATGGGACATCCACCACCTCTCTAGGCAACCTTCTCCAGTGCCTCACTACCCTTATTACATAAAATTTCTTCCTTATATCCAACCTAAAACTGCCCTCTTCTAGTTTGAAACCATTTCCCCTCATCCTATCACCACAGACCCTGCGAGTCTACCCTTCTTTCTTATAGCCGCCTGTAAGGGAACTGCTGAATC
>VXAB01013894.1:0-44401 GCA_013399175.1 Odontophorus gujanensis
TGAAGAACTTGTAGCCATCAATCTTATGCTGTATGAGAGAAATAACCAGGGACAGAAATTAGTCACACCACTTAATGTGCTGACTTAATGACGTTGCAGGCAAATAAATTTAGAACTGTTACTTGTCAAGATCTTATGTTCTTAGTCATCCTTACAAGTAATAATGCTCACGAGTTCACATAGCAAATTTAGTCTTGACTGTTCCTTGCATTCTTTCCTTAGCAGTGCATCTCATGTGAGTTAGAAGCAACTCCAGCAAAGCCATGGAGTAAAAAAGAAGATTAGGAGTTATTTAATGCTCCAGAGCTATACTTTAAAGCATCTGCTTTCTTTGTTAATGTGTACTAGTGTGTGCCGGGATCAGACTCTCAGGACTGCTATAGGATTTTTCTGGTTTTTTTGTTTTTTTTTTTTTGACAGTAGAAATAATTTGGTGCTGAGATCTTTCTCCAACCCTGTTACCTTAATCTTAACTGGTGTTGTGTATGTTAGATCCTGTTTCATAGACTTTAGGTGTAGCCTCACCAGTGCTGAGTGCAGAGGGACAATTACTTCCCTGCTCCTGCTGGCAATGCTATTTCTAAAACAAGCCAAGGTATCTTTGGCCTTCTTAGCCACCTGGGCACACTGCTAGATCACATTTAGCTGAGTGTTGACCAATACCCTCACGCGTGTTTCTTTTGTACGGTCTTCCAACCAGTCTGCCCCAAACCCGAGGAGTTGCCAAGGATTACTGTGGCCAAAGTGCTGGACACAGTACTTGGTCTTGTTTAACTTCATTCCATTGATCTCAGCCCAACTATCCAGCCTGTCCACATCCCTCAGTAGAGCCTACCCCCAGCCTTGTGTTGTGACAACAGCTCTGCTGCAATGTGAAGAGATATACTTTCCTTTGGTTTTCCTGAACCCTGATATCCTAGCTATTGACAGATAAATATCTATTGCTGGAACGATGTTACTTCTGATAAGAAACATTTCATTTTGTGTGACATAACAGCAACATGAACAGTAGGGTTTTTTTGTTTGTTTGATTTTTAATAATAATTTTATGTGCAAACTTTCATCCCTAAAAGGGAGAGTTCTGCATGTCCCTGTGATGTGTGAATGTCCTGTGTGTCCTTGCATGGAGAATTAGCTGAAACTAACAAGAAAATTGAAAGTTGTATTGTGCTTTCATCTGTGTATTTGTCTGCTAATGTGATTTAAGAACTGTCTCTTGAGGTTTGTGTTCTGCTACAGCAAAGCAGTGATTTTTACAACAGTGTGCAAGCTTCATTTTTTTTTAGTTCAGAACCTAGATAATCAGTCACTCATGTCATGTGAACCAAAGCAAAGAAACATCATCGCTGTCTATATTAAATAAATATCAAGTTGCATAATGTTGTTATATAAATGGAGGTCTTGCTGAAATTAGTAGAGTTGGATTTTGTTAATTCTGGGGCATTTTCCATGCAACAGTAAATCAATGAAGGCAGGGTTTTTTATTTCTATAGAATTAGAAGTGGGATTTAAACTTAATTCATCTTTCTTTATTCAAGGGATCTGCCAACTTTAGCAAGGCTGCCTAAGTAAGCAGAAGTTGAGACTTTGTCATGCATCAGGAGAAATTATTCCCCAAAACAGAGTATTGGCTTCTGTAAAACGATGGCAGAGATCTGAAGAAGTTTGTTTCATACTTTCAGTACCTTGAACAAAAGGAAGCCCTGTGATTTTTCTTCTCTTGAAAATTAACCCGTTTAATAGCTTCCATGTTTCTTTATTAAGACTTAACTTTTCCTGCTTCTTTCTCTTTACTCAATCATTTTTTTTTTTAGTTCTGCTGTACTATATACGTGGCTTTCACTGTTGTGTATTGGGTCAGTGCACTTGTGAGGATTTCCTTGTGTCTGACAGTGGTATTTTAGCAGTGTTATTTTATTTATCACTATTGGGTGTCTGAGTACCTATTTTCTTTTTAATGAGACTTAAGAGAATAGAAAAGATGAGTGCTGTCATTTTTGTTGTCCGCAAATGTGCAGTGGCACTAGCATTACCTGAGGACTGTGTTATGCTACCTAATCAGAAAGAATAAACAAGCTACTAAATAAATGCTCCTTTCACATTAGTATATTTATATTCAGTTCTGGAACTTTCATTAGAAAATGTGGAAAACACACAGTGAAAGAAAATTAAACTGAAATAGCATCAATTGAGAATAAAGAATTTTTATTTTATTTTAGTTTCTTCGCTATGGAATATGCGTTTGTCTTCCTTAAACTTGTCAACCATTGTCAACCTTAAACTTCAAGAAGTTGAATGCTTTGGCTTTTTCAATATGCGACTCGTATTTTCCGTGACTAACAAGCTGTATCAAATTATCTTGGATTTCCTTTCAGCTTTATTTTCTCCTAGACTTGTTTTCTTATGCAGTCAGAAAAGAAGCACGGCTGCAAAGCAATTACTTTAATTATTTTATTCCTCTGACCATGCGGTAGTATATTATTTGTTGATATGCACATACTATTAAAAGATTGTTAGGGTAATTTTTGCTTGATTCTATGGATTATTCTTCCAGTATCCATGGTTTCAATCTGTGCTGTGTCTGTGTACACTCTGTCCCATAATGTATGTGCATTAAACTAACATCTATCCTTTAAAGCACAGATACTGCATCTCTGTGAGACCAACCCTCTTGGGTCACAAGAGCTGGGAATGGCAGGAGGGGCAGTGGTAGGTAAGAGTGTTAGCTGTCAGATGGGGCCATTCTTGGAGCAAAGTGAGGGGAGCTGTCACGCTTGTCTTGCCTTCAGCTGTGCACAGTGCCTTCTTTGCTTTGAGCCCATGTGTCAGTCTGGCTGTGCTTGGCACTCTTGGCTGTGTATGAAGCTTGTCAGGGCNTAGTTCTGCTGTACTATATACGTGGCTTTCACTGTTGTGTATTGGGTCAGTGCACTTGTGAGGATTTCCTTGTGTCTGACAGTGGTATTTTAGCAGTGTTATTTTATTTATCACTATTGGGTGTCTGAGTACCTATTTTCTTTTTAATGAGACTTAAGAGAATAGAAAAGATGAGTGCTGTCATTTTTGTTGTCCGCAAATGTGCAGTGGCACTAGCATTACCTGAGGACTGTGTTATGCTACCTAATCAGAAAGAATAAACAAGCTACTAAATAAATGCTCCTTTCACATTAGTATATTTATATTCAGTTCTGGAACTTTCATTAGAAAATGTGGAAAACACACAGTGAAAGAAAATTAAACTGAAATAGCATCAATTGAGAATAAAGAATTTTTATTTTATTTTAGTTTCTTCGCTATGGAATATGCGTTTGTCTTCCTTAAACTTGTCAACCATTGTCAACCTTAAACTTCAAGAAGTTGAATGCTTTGGCTTTTTCAATATGCGACTCGTATTTTCCGTGACTAACAAGCTGTATCAAATTATCTTGGATTTCCTTTCAGCTTTATTTTCTCCTAGACTTGTTTTCTTATGCAGTCAGAAAAGAAGCACGGCTGCAAAGCAATTACTTTAATTATTTTATTCCTCTGACCATGCGGTAGTATATTATTTGTTGATATGCACATACTATTAAAAGATTGTTAGGGTAATTTTTGCTTGATTCTATGGATTATTCTTCCAGTATCCATGGTTTCAATCTGTGCTGTGTCTGTGTACACTCTGTCCCATAATGTATGTGCATTAAACTAACATCTATCCTTTAAAGCACAGATACTGCATCTCTGTGAGACCAACCCTCTTGGGTCACAAGAGCTGGGAATGGCAGGAGGGGCAGTGGTAGGTAAGAGTGTTAGCTGTCAGATGGGGCCATTCTTGGAGCAAAGTGAGGGGAGCTGTCACGCTTGTCTTGCCTTCAGCTGTGCACAGTGCCTTCTTTGCTTTGAGCCCATGTGTCAGTCTGGCTGTGCTTGGCACTCTTGGCTGTGTATGAAGCTTGTCAGGGCCGTTTATGATGAAAATCATAGTAGAGGGCCTGGACAAAGTAGAAAAGCTTAATAAAAGTTGATGCTTTTTCTACAGAGGGCCTTCACTCCCAACGTCTCAGAATTGACTGCTTCTGCACTGGCAAACTGAACAATGCTGAGGAGCATTCCCTGCCACTAAAACTTAATTGTTCCTGCTGTTAAGCTGTTAGGATGATTCCTGGCGAGGTTTTGGTTCCAGACAGCTTTTTTTTCTAGCTGATTCCCAGGCAATGTTTAGGAATAGGCTGGGAAAGCCCCTAGACTTTCCTAATGTGTTTGAGTACTGTCACTGTTTTTGGAAGGTAAACATTTAGTAGTGTAGATGAAACTTAGTTGAAACTAGTTGGTCTCTGGATCTTCTTAACCTAGACCTCATTCTCAATAACCAAAATAGAAAATAAATAAAGATGCTTTTATACAGGGAAAGTAACTGGGATTTTAAATTTGTTTTAATTCTGATAGTTTTGAATAATGTCTAGCAAAGAAGATTTTTACTTTCCAGTATCTCGGTCCCTGAGCCACAAGCAAACCATCTTTTAAGACTTACATCTATGCATGTTTTATCTACACTAATCCTGCTTAGACGCTGGCCTTTCTTACCACAGTTACAATCCCAACAAGGACACGTGGCTGATGTAGTTTCTGTCATGGAGAACAAAAGATAGTAAACCTGCCATCCCAGTTAAGTTCTCACTTAAGGAAATGTGGTATTAATCTCAGGTTATATAATGTTTCATTTTGGCTAGATCCATTGAATTATTAATGCTAACAATGTATAAGCATTAAAATAATATTTTAAAAATCACATTATGATCTATGTTGTTCCATTTGGAAATGATAATTGGTGCAATATCACATCAGTAAAAGTTGTGCATTTATTCTGTTGGTGAATTCCTTCTGGTTTATTGTGCTCTTTGATAGAGGGGGACAAAACTTTATCCAATATTTCCATGATCAGAATCCCCACAGAAACTAGGAATCAGTGACATTAGCATCTGAATCATTTTGGGGTGTCCTTAGAGGACTTGATAGTGCCAGAAGGGTTTATAAGAAGGAGAGGGGGAGAAAAAAGTGTTTTTTAAGGAAGATTAGTTTAAAAATTTCTGTGCTGTATGTGTGTCCCTTGGAACATGGCTAATAGAGAGACATCAGCTAGGAGAATGTGACATTAACTTCAGCTTTAATTATAGTTCTGAAGTTCACCTTTTAATTCATTTAGTCAGCCATTTTTGTGGAGTGCTTTAACGTTCCTGTTTTTGGGTATGTTTAAGGCAACTCTGGTCTATTTTTCTGCTAATGCAGCAAGGACAAGATCAGTCTTAGTGCAGAGCTGGCAGTGAGGAGAGGCAAAGCAGTGATCAAAGGACGAAGTTATTGCTGAGGTCAGTAGTGTAAAGTTGGAGAAGATAGAGGCTGGTAAGACTGAAAAAGACTGGCTCTCAGCTCAGACAAACTGTCCACCCAAGGTGATCACAAAATGAAGACTGAGAAAAGACAGAACTAGAATAAGAAACCCTAATGAAAGCTGGAAGCACAAGAAAAAGGGCTGCAGTGAGAGACAATAGAAGGGACAGCAAAAGGAGAGTGAGCTGAGAGGACCTTTCCTTGCTCTATGTGAATAAAAAAAAATGGCTCTTGCATGTTATCAGACAATAAAGATTTATACAGGTTTCATCCTCATCCCCTTTTTCTTTGGATTGTTGCCCTTACTGGAGTCCAGAATTGGCTCAGCACTGAGCATAGCTCTTAGCACAGCTTCTTTAGGTGCCACCAGAAAAGTGGGTATTTTCTCCTTCCATGTCCTGTCAGTGAGCTGCTCTTCCAAGTTGGTTGAGCCTTTTAGAGATATCTTCTGTTTCCAGTAGGCCTTTCTGCTCCTTCTGTCTACTAGCAAGACATGTGATATATGTGCCTCATCCATGAAACATGGCTTGCTGTTTTTCTGGAAGCCTACTCAGAATAGGGCTAAATAGCCCTATTTTTTACTCTCAAGTAGACTCTTTTTTTTTTTTTTTTAAACCCTTGAGTAAACTTCAGTTTCTTACCCTGTAATACATTTTTTGAAGTTTGTCTCAAATCATGATAATGATGAGGAATTTTCTGTTTTTGGAAAAGGGTACTCACTTTAACTCGGTCACCATTTTTATAGATTTTTATCCTTATTTCTGAAGAAAACAAGATAAATGAACATAGAGTGCATGAAAAGAACAGTACAATTCGCTGGTGCAGCTGCCTGCTCTTGAACTGACCCTCTTATGCAATCTAGCTGTGCAGAGACTAATAGGAAGGGCAAGCTTTTCTAAAATGCCTACATGCCTGGTGATGGACTGACTGCAGTTCTGCCCAAGACATTGGTTAGTTAAGTCAGACTGCTAGGCAGAAGGCAAAGTGAAAAAGAGGAGATAGTACTGTAGAAGTGACATGCCTTACACTTCTGTTGTTAAAGATGTAGCCCAAACTGCTGGAAAAGGTGGACCTCTTCATTTAGCTGGATCTTGTTGAACCTGGGCAACCGGGAGCTTTGTAAGGGATCACATCTTAGAAGAAGAGTAACCACAGGCATCTCTTTGTCCATCCAGTCTGTTGGTGAACTATTGGCTCCTAAGAAAGAGCAGTAGATGCATGTATGAAAATGTGTCTTGCTTTTGGAACACTGATTTTTGGATCTATTTTGTTGTGTTGTAAGGTTTTAATATGGAAGGGGGAGCTTTTGCAGGTTGCAGTTGGACTGGAAACTGCTGTTCTGCTGTTGTGTACTGTTTTCAGCCTTGTTCTGTAGTTTGAATTGCTCCCTTCAAGTCACTAAGCTACAACAGAAAAGTACTTCTCAAAATCTGCTGTTTCTTGCATTACCATTTCACGTTTGTGGTGTTTTTCTCGCTACTATTTTTAGTAATTAAGCAACTGTACTGCTCCTTGTAGCTGTAATTATTCTAGCTATCTTAGATTATTAAATTTCCTGCAGACATCTTGCTGAATCGTCACTCGTTTTGCCATGAGGATGTCTTCTGGTTGCTTTTAGCTGTTGCATGAGCATCTTTTTGCTGGTCTGTATCCCACAGCAAAGATGACTGTTCTATCTGCTTTTCTTAGCAGAAAGCATTTGAAATTTGAAAAAGTAAAAAACAAAACAGGAAAAAAAAAAACCCCACACCAAAGTTTTCTTAAGGGAGATACTCTCAACATGAACTTGTCTATCTAGAGATTTCAAGAGGCTGTGTATGCAAATACACAAGAATTAGAGTGCAATCTAAGTTGTTCATCAGGTGAGATGGGATATGTTTGAGTAGGCAGGAAAATGCAGAAGAAGAATTAGGTGAAGATGACTACCGGTTTTATAAGAAGTGGTTGCAATGTCTGTTCTGATCTAGAATCATGCTGTTTATTTTTGGTATGCAGTTGTCAATACAAATATCTCTGCTCACTGAAGGCTGGAGTTGCTGTCTTTAAAGTACAAGGTTATAATGATTGTCTCCTTTTTCAAAGGTAATTTGTTTTTAAAACTTCAAAAACACTGTTTTGGACTAAGGAAAAAAATAATTACCTTGGACATTAAAAAGCTTTATTTTTTGACATCTTTACTATTCTGTTTCCCTGCAATATCAATGAGCTCATTTGCATGGTTTTTCTCTCATGGTCATTGTTGATGTTTGTCTCGTGACATTCACATACATTTCTTACTGCACTCCTGTCTATCAATTTGTGAAGATCAGGAGGTATCCTGGCTTTTTAAAAAGCGAGTAAAAGATGTTTAGAACAACAAAAAAAAAAATTCTGGGGCCTGAAGCTTTCAAGGCACTAATAGGGAGAGGTCCAGTGTATCGTAGGTAATTGCTTTAATATGGGCTATAATTTGAGCTTGTATTCCAGATGGAATTTATGAAAATTCAGGCCTTGGTGGAGAGCAAAATTTGTCTTTTATAGTGCTTCTTGATTTGAATTAATTAGTACTTCTGAAATGCTGTTCAAAGCACATTAAACTTACTAAATCTCATCTTTAGTCTGACTTTTTTGGTTGTTAATATCTTCTTCTGGTGAGCTGATGGTACAGCTAACAGTCTAGCTGTTGCCCCAGTCAAAAGAGATCTGCTTTGGTCATTATGTATTAGTTATATACTAGTAACAGAGTTTTATCTTTCTTTTTACAGTGAAAGAATACAGAGAATTAGCATGGTTTGTACACATATATCTAACTTGAATGCTTATGTATCTTAAACTAATGTAAAATCCTTTCTTCCACATAGAAACAATGTGCGGATGGGATGTAACCATTTCTGGTGGCAATTCACAGTAATTACATTGAAACTGAATGACATGAATGTGTGACTAGGGTGTGTGCAGTTTTAACATATGGATAGAGACTAGGAAATTATGCATGTCTTAAGAAAATGAGTTCAAAAGCTTTTCTATTTAGTTTGATTAGCCAAATTATTAAAGATTTCATTGCGTATAGCATGTTAATACTTTTATTTCTGATTTTTTTTTTTTCATAGCTGCAAGAGAAACTGTATGGTTAGAAAGAGAAGAGAGAGCACGACAACATTATGAAAAACACCTAGAGGAACGCAAAAAGAAGCTAGAAGAGCAACGATTAAAAGAAGAGAGAAGGCGAGCTGCTGTAGAAGAAAAGCGAAGGCAGAGAATAGAAGAAGATAAGGTAAAAAGAAATGTCATGAAAACACTTCTCAGCTTGCTTTTTCTGTAAGATATGGAACCACCAAACCTCTTCTTTTAATCTTGTCAGCAGGGAAGTAACATGAGCCTTGGTCAGTATGAGAGTGCACACAGAAGAGGATTTTGCCTTAGTCCCTTTTTTTTTTTTTAAAGTGCTCTTTGAGAGTCTGTTGCAGTTAAGTTGAGCATATCTAGGTTATAGTACGTGACACTACTCAACCTTGATCAGAAAAAATAGAAATTGTATGGTTTCTCTATGGCTGTGGGCTAATTTTTAGCTGTTCATTTTAAGGATAGCTAAGTATTAGTTGCTTTCTAACAAAACCTTCAAGACAGTGTACAGGAAAGATGCTACTGGCTGATTTGTCTCAGCTGAGCTGAGAACTCCCCTTCTTCTTAGGTAAGTCATCTTATGCTTGGGTTTTTTTTTGTTTGTTTTTTTTTTGTTAACTGGCTCTCACTGTCCTAGTGAGAGAATAGGTGGGAAATTCAAGGTGGAAAGTAGCCCTGGTGTGTGTCTGTGCAGTGGTTTCCATAGTGGAGCAGCTGGTTGGGTTTTGTTTTTTGTTTTTTTGGCCCAAGTCTGCAATAAACCTTGTATTTTCAAAATTAGAGCTAATAGTTCAGATTGTTTATGGCTTAGTTATTGCTTAATGCAGTTGTAGAGTTAGAATGGTTTGTCTGAGTGCGCATCTTTACTAGGCAGCATGTAAGCTTGAGCGCAGCTCCACGAAGCCTGCTAGGTTGTGTCTGTGGGGAGGGTAGCAGTGCTGGAAGAGGATTCATGTTAAAAATCTGGTAGTATCCAAATGTATTATCCTGTTGTACTTAAGGAACGACATGAAGCTGTTGTACGTCGCACAATTGAAAGAAGCCAGAAGCCAAAACAAAAGCAAAACAGGTGGTCCTGGGGAGGAGCGCTACATAGCCACATTAATAACACAGGTAAAGAGAGCGGCCTGGTTTGCTGGCCAGTTCCCTGCCCTGTCAGTTAACTGGAATTTACTTTCCTTCTGTTACAAAGAAAGACGATTCGCTATATGCTGGTTTAAATTCTCTGCTCTTATTATTGCTAGCAACAGCATGTTTCTGACCTTCTTGTGTAGCAAAAACACAACCAGGAGAAGTCTGAACAAAAGTGAAAACTTGTTTTGGGATTTGACTAATTCTGTATTTCTATTTTGCTACAGCTTCTCGCTTCTGCTGCTTTGCTGTTGTTTGTGCGTGTCTGTGTTGGTGTGTTTGTGATATGTCAGTTTTGTGATGTGAGCTACTGTGTGAAAACATTTAAATATTGTGGCTCAAAAAATAGTTCTGGTGGAAGTTACCAAATACCAAGACTAAAACAGAAGGAAGCAAATTGATTATATGTGATTAGCTGTCTGTATCTGTACAGATAATCGTGGAGGCTGGAAAAAACGCCCTTTTTTCCCCCCCTTGAAAAAACTTAGATGGAGAAATTAAGTGAATTTTTGCTGTATGATTTTTTCCACAATTGTCTTCTCTAACTGAATCTGACAGTTATTATTAAGTATGTGCCCTGTTAAATGTGACTGAAATTCAAAACAGGGAACTGGTTCTGTATTTCTTTCACCAGAAAGTAGTACTTAAAAAGAATGCTTCTCTTCCTACTCTGGCATATACTTTTAATTGCATACAGCCTTTTATTAAGGAGGAAAAGCATTAAGAATGATCTGATATCTAATTCATCCTACAAGTTCAATGAACGGTTATCTTTCATAAAATCACAAAAGGTGGTTTTTTTTGTTTTTTGTTTTTTTTTAATTAGCTCTGTATAACTTGATTTTTATTTTCTTTACTGATAAAAGTCACTGTCTTGCATTCTGTCCCTAGGTTATTTTTTTGAATCATCATTCACCTTTCTCGATTTAGCAGGCCTGGAGCACCACTTCAGATCTCTGGGTGGTGCTAGAAAACCTGGTACATAATCACTGTAGTTTGTTGATTCCTTTACCCATAGCTAGTTCTCAGGAAATGAGATCATCAGTAACTAAACCACCCTCATGTAGCTGCGGTGCATGCTTAACATCATGCTCATAGTTTAGAACTGTTCTTAGTCCCAGATTTTGTTGTTGTTATTTATTTTTAATGCGGAGAGTTATTACTAGCTGACTCCAAAGATCTGGCACAATTTGCTAAAATGAAATACAATATTCTGTCTACTGGAATTCAAGGAGACGCGATTTGAATCTTTTGATCTTCTTCTAAAATGCTTTTACCATACCGCATGTTCGTATCACTCGCATTTATTTTTCACATGAAGGCAGATACAAGGTGAATGTGTCGCTCAGAATTTAATAACAAGGCAAACAGCAGTCTTCTAGGTCATAGATCACATTTTGCCTATTCTGTATTTGTAAGTTTCATGTTACCAACACTCACACACAAATCTTCATGCTGCATTTCATTCCCTTGAACAATAGCCATAGAATTAGAAGTAGAGGCATGCTATGCCATGCCAAATGCAAGAGGCAATTTTCATATTCTCATTTGTCATGTTCAAAAAGTTGTTTTATGCAATACATTCTTTAAGCCAAATGTAGAACTTTTCTTTTGATGTAGTGATATACTATGTATCCTCTCAAGTACAGATTAGATAACAGAGTTCAAAATGTGAAACCTAAATGCTGTTCTGACCAAGATCTTTGACATGCGAAGCCCAAGTATCCTGTCTCCAGTACTGAACAGCACACAACACTCATTGATTAGTGCAATATGGTCTTGCCTGTAGAGGTCTCATTCATGCGCATAATAATTGTTTCTCCTTCTCAAACCCAGTTCTGAATTTTCATCCCTCTTAATGTCATCGGTATCCTGGTATTTTATCTGCTTCCCAAACAGTATATGAACTTACCTGAGAACATGGAGAATATGAATGAGCAGAGCATTAGGCATCTGTGGAAGCATGGTTAAATTCTTTGCTGAGTAGCACTGAATTTGCAGTACATGCTAAAAATATAAGCAATAGCAGGATCAACTCTCCTAATATCTTCTGATTATCAGATTTCCAAATGGAAATTTTCAATAAACAAAAGTTAGTTGATGCACTTAGCATTTTTTTCTTTGATTTTTGAGAGAGAAGAAAAATCATACAACTTGTTGTCCTGCTTATTCTACCTCTGCTGCCATATGGCTAGCAACTTTCCCATAGCATACACCTGTGCACAAAGTATATATGATCTGTATTCTTGAGGGAACCGTCATCCTCACAGTAGGGTGCAGATATTGAGTGACTGCAGCAGTTTCAGACAAATGCTGTAATGCTGTTCTAAAGTCCACAGAGCCTAGAAGCAAAATTCAGTATTTTATGTATCTACACCAAACATGTGCATGACAAGTAGTATGCAACCTTCCACAGAGACTTGTTTTCTTTATCTGTTAAGCTGTGTGCAGTTTGGTTTGACTAACTGCAACTTCATTCACAGCAGGTAGAAGGTAACTCTGTGATGGGAAGTTTAGCCCTTTCACAGAAATATGGACATTACATCTTTTGTGCTTACTCCTGCTCTCCATGTGTATTAACCTTCCCTTAATATATTGGAATTTTATTAACACAGTGCTGACCCTCTGCCTGATAGTGCCCCATCAAATGTCACCTTTGATTCAGGTTTTAAGGGTTTTTACTTGAGTGACTTTACACTTCCAAGCATGTTGTCTTTTCCCTGAAGCTTCTATTGTGAGTCACGAGTCAGATTTTTTTTGGAGACTATTGAAAGAAACGTGGAAATACCATCTTGGCTACTAGTATCTGCTTCAAATTTTCCATTAAGGTCCTTGGATTGCAACCTGATTGAATGATAATCAGTGAACAGAATATTTTAGCCATTTGGAATTGAAATTGAATGGTTTTGTGCCCAGTCTTTGAGTCATCTGTACAATGTCTGCTGAGAAATCCGTTCTATTTTGAAAGTTCTCGTGGTAGAGCAGGAATGACCTAGTCATGTTTTCCTCCTTCCACTAGTGAGCTAGAAACTGGCATTACTGCATGTGGGCTGTCAATTAGCATTATCTCCATTTGTTTTAGATCCAGACAGGCGGTCTGTTTCAACAATGAACCTTTCGAAACATGTTGATCCAGTCATTAACAAGCGGCTCTCCTCCTCATCTGCAACATTACTAAATTCTTCAGACAGAGGTACAGTTCCAAAGAGGAAAAAAAAAAGAGCAAGAAAGAAAATGTTCTATACTTATGTGTGGCTTTGCACGTAAAACAAGTGTCTGAAGTCATTTTCTGTACTTTATCTAAATGGAGTGGAAAGACTCTGAATGTGAAAAGTAAATGGTTGAACATTTCTTTTTCCTGTGAGAAGAAATATGTATTTCTTGTTTTTAAAACAAGAGAACTTACCTAAATGATCTTACTTCAGCAAATGATAAAAGTGCTTCTGTCAGGTTTTTAGTAAATGAGATACAACAATCGAAAGAATACATCTCTCCATACTGCATGCAATTGTTTGTGACCTTTTATTTGTGTTACGCCATTTTATCATTATTTTGCTTTTGTTTTACTTTAGTGGTAGTTTTTGAATATCTGAAAACACGTTGCATGAGGCTTTCAGGCAGTTATTTTCTTACCATTTCTGATTATTTTAATGTAGGTGTACTTTTCATATGGTGTCTGTTTATTGACTTTTTGAGTCCAGTTACTTTTCAAAGATTGCTTTATTTCAATGTACATTTTTCAGTGTTTACAACTCTGCACAACTGATAAACAATCAGGCTTTTGTGAGTTAATGTAGGTGAATTGCTGCCTCTGTATTGAGGATTTATGGGGTAAAAGCATTGAGCCAAAGGGAGAGTTATAAAAGAACGTCTCTTGTATAACTTGTGCAAAGAGCTTTACAGAATAATTCTTGGGAAATACTTTTTGTCCTCTACTGAGAAGTTATGCCCCATTTCAATCTGGAGAAGTGCATATTTTCAAAAACAATTTTTAGAGTGGTGCTTTAGTTGTATTGCAAAAATGGTTGGTAGGCATCATTATTTGTGTGTTTTAAGTGCCATGTTTTATGTACATGGTTGGATGCACATTTCTGTCTGCTTTGACCATGTTAATACTTAGAGGTTAACACAGTTCTGAAGTCTGGTAACTTGTGAAAACATAGTGCTATCTCAGGGCACAGTTTATTCTAGAATTCCAATAATTTTTTACTCTAAAATTTGAAGCCCAAACAGTTTTATTTTGTTGCCTTTAGGTGTGTACATACATAGTTTTTTCCAGTTGATGACTGTTCCTTCCCAGGGATAATTATTTGAGGAGGGATTTTGGAGGGAAGAGCAGGCAGCAGTCTGCAGCAGCAGGCATTAAATATGAAGGATAGTCTCTTGTTAACTGTAGCTGAAGGAAGGTAGCTGAAGGAAAAGGAATAGGGGAGTGGAGGCCATATGTCATAAACTTTAAATGGCAAGTCATTCCTTTCTTGGCATCTTCATTAAAACCAGCACGGAAGTACTTGGAAGCCTCTTGTGTTACGGAGTCTGTGGAAGACATAAAGCAAACTGAAATGATGTGAATGTCCTTTTTTTTGTGTATTTACCCAAATGTAGTTGAGCACATAGCTGGAGAAGTGCTTCTCACCTCTCCAGTGGCCTTAGTATCTTGAGACAAGTGCTTAAAGGAATCATCTGCCTTTCTGCTCCTTTTTTGCCTTCCAGGGGGCACCCAATCATGTATTGCCTGTAGCACATAATACTCCTACCTACAAAACAAGCTGGAGATGAGGATGATAAGCTTACCCTAAGTGGTTTATAGCTGTCATCAAGAACATGTCTTCTGTTAAGCAGTGTTTATTTTTTATTTTTTTCTGCCATTTGAGGACAAGATTTATTATGGCCTAATCAAAGATAGAAGTTTTCGTTAATGGTTTGCCCGGTTAATTCCTTTTGAAGTACAGTGTTGCTACATAGCTCTTTGTCACGATTTTACAATCAGGCAGCTAGAACAGGCTTTTCATTGTGCTCTGATGGTCTGGGTAGTTCAAACTTTGTAACAGAATATAAACAAATACATTCAATTGGAGAAAGCTTCCTTTGACCAATAAATTCTGGTAGTGGTGCTCTTTAAGAAAAACTTACCTTACCTATGGTATTATCCACTTGCTATGACTTTCTTAGTCTTGGAAAAAAACAGAACTTATACTGTAGTTGTGTTCTTCCTTTTCTCTGTAGTGAAAGTTTATCTCAGAAGGGGTGATGGACTTGATCCACTACATTACCTTTGTCTGCCACCTTCCTGGAAGAAGTTCAAGGGCTGTTGAGAGAGAATCTAAAGGCACAAGTTCTTTCCTACCTATTCCACAGCATTTTTGTGTCTCTCTGAGCAAACACCAATTATCAGTGAGAGTCCTTCCTCTATGTTGTTCATCAGGAGACCTGTTGAATCACTGCCTCCCATATGTTGCTAGAACTAATCAGATGCTGTTGTTTGCTTACTTGCAATTTATTCAGCTGCTACTATGATTACTTCTTGTTGTTCAGTTGGTATGTCCTGAAGGTAAACATAGATGATTGTGATCAATTCACTGTTGCCAGCTCCATGGCACCTTGTGTTTTTTTTTGTGGTTTTTTTTGTTGTTTTTGTTTGTTTGTTTTTTCCTTCCAGTTATACTTTATTAATCTGTTTAATGTGCTGGTAGTTGGGAGTAGGGGTACTTCTACCTGCCAGGAGTGCACTTCTATTGAGGGACCAAGGAGCAAGCAGCCTAAGACAGAACAACAGCAAAACAAATATTTCCTTTTCTCTGTCAGGTGTTTGAAGGATTAAAACATTGCTCTGGCGTTTTTAAAAATGAGCAAAAGAAACAAAAAGCCAGACCTCATTTTTTAAAGTCAGATTTTTTAATTTAGGGACTCTCTGTTTTGTTTTTCCTTCAGCGTGAACTGTAGTGCAAACCTCAGTTGTTCAAAGTACTTAGGATGAATACTTTTGTACTTGAAACTCGGTGAGCCAAATTTAATTTGGCTTCTCTCTCTGTGCTGATGGTAATGCTGATGACTAGGGTTTTTTAAGTGTCAAATCTGGTGATTTCAGTGAGCTGTGAGTAAGTGATGATGTTAATCTACAAAACCAAGATGTGTTTGTGACAGACTATGATCTAAAACCATTTTAAGGCTTTAGGGAGACTCAGCTCTAAGCTCCTGGCTGAAACTGTTGTTCTACCTTCAAACAACTGCTTAATTGTACTGGCACTATCACACTTCTCTCAGCTCACTATTGGGGCATGTCAACTAGCCCTCTCTCAATCACTGCCTTGTTAGTTGTTTGCTGTGGGCATAGAATTGCCTCCAGTAAATAACGTGGATAAGATGTGTCAGGAACAAGGAGAAGAGGTAATTAAACCATACTTATCTCCTCGGGCAAATTACAGGGGGATAGCTGGGTGCTGTATGACATCAGTTTCTTAGCTGTGGCCTCTTTAGACTGCCTGTTCTGTGGGACTTGTATAAGGCTTGCAGCTGGCCCACAGAGCCAGATTACATCATGACATTTACTTATCTCTTTGCAGCTATAGAAATGAATTCCAAGAGGGTCTTGGTATGCATAGTGGTGAACTATTGGCCTAAAATTTCAGGGATCATTTTCTAAGGTGTGGAGCCAATTTCTGCGCAGTATTAGTGTTCTTCTGATAAGTTGTATGGTCTTTGTGTTAAAATATGGCCGAAGAGTTTCTTTAGACTCAGCATCTGGTAAAGGCTGAGGCCACAAAAAAATAATTTGGTGCCTTGCAACAGAAGGTTTAAAATATGATCATATTGAACCAAACATTTTGATCGCTTTTGCATCCAGTTTAGTGGTTGTCCTTTAACTTTTTCTTCCTTGATAAGCTGTAATTTTAATAATAATGTGTATGCTGTAGTGGAGATCTTTTCAGGATATTTTGTGTCCCTGTATAATCTGTACTGACACAGTATGGATCTACTAATCACCAAGAGCTCTGGCAGTATTATATTATATAAGGACAATTATCCGAAGGGCCTGCTGTGTTTCTGAGTACTATACTCCTATAGTAATGACACTTATTGAGTTAGCAGAATTTAGGTGAGCAGTTTGAGAAGTGGGAGAAAAAAAACAAAAAACAAAAAAATGACACAGAGCAGATTAGGCCATCATATTCTCAGAGGGAATATGATGGCCTAATCTCAATGAGATTATTGAGAACAGCCTCTCCTTTCATGGGGCTCATTGTGGAGTAGATTAAAGACGGCTTCCAGGTTTATGGCTTTTAGAAGAGATGGATCTCTACCTTTAAAAATGCAAATTAGCCTGTTTATCACAGCTAATTGTGTCGGTTAGTGTTTTAGAGACAGCACCTCATAAAATCAAGTTGCAGTTTTCTTGCCATAGACACCAAACTGAAACCAATAAATGCTGGGGTATAAGACAACCTAATTTCTCCTGATGAGTTTTTTGCTATGGCCTGAGTTTAATATAATGAACTATGGGAACTATTTCGTTGTTTCCTTTTGTGGTGCTCCTAATAATGATGTTTGTTGCACCTTACTGTTAAAAAGCCATCTGCTACAATTGAGCAATAACATGAAGGACTCCTTTGCCATAATCAATGTTTAAATAGTGTTATATTAAAAAATAACATTATATTAAAAATAAATGTTATGAGGCAAAATAAAAATACTGATGAACTAAATTTGCATTATGCAGTATTGGGAGAAGCAATTGTGAGCGATTACAGCCAGATCAGCATGTATAATGTGTTTTCAAAACATACTAATAGTGTAAAATGTTAAGATCTTGTTACTGCTGTAAATAGAAAATTATCATTAATGAGGGTTTTTCGCAGAATTAAATGCAATATGTATTCTGAGTCACACGTATAACAGAAACAACTGTAGCTACTGAGCCTGGTGTCGGCAGCTCAGGCGCACTGTATCCTTTTGTGATGCTTTGACAAAGCCTCTTTCTATGATGCAAATCTGTATAGTAGTAAGCAGCCCTCTTTGTGGTTTTTGTTTGTTTTTTCTTTTTCTATGTAGGCTAGCAGACTGCAGATGGTGTTTTAGTCACTGTTTTTGGTTTGTTAGTTAGTTTGTTTGTTTGTATATATATACCTATATACCTTGTATGTAGAAGGATTTTGAGACACAGACATTTCTAAGTTTCTACTAAGGAATGGCAACTGCTCTCCTGGTACAGAGGTCATCCTGCCATCCCTAGTAGGAAGACATATTGGATCTGTGCAAAATGTCAGCATTAACCTGATAACAATTTAGCATGATGCCACAATCAGTAGCACAATATAAATGATTGACTCTGTGATCTGTAGGAATTCCTCCCCTACAATGGAATAACACTGAGAAATAAAACAATGAGTGAGTGCATGGCTTGGGTTTCTAAAGGGTAGTTTCAGGATTTCCATGGTGTGTAGTCATGAGGTTGTAATAATACTAACAGTTCTGCAACACGTAGTCATTTGCACACTGTCTGACCTAACTCTTGCTTGTGTGATGCACGTTCAGCTCGCCGTCTGCAGCTCAGTCCGTGGGAGAGCAGCATCGTTAGCAGGCTCCTGACGCCCACACACTCATTCCTGGCCAGAAGTAAAAGCACAGCTGCATTGTCTGGAGATGCAGGTAAACTTATAAGAGAGCAGAGACTTTATGTCTCAGCCACGTTTTTTTCCAGGTTTCCTTTGGGATGCTGTAAAGTTACTGATTTAATTATGTGTGTACAGTAGCATCCCAGAATGAGTTTGGAAAACCTGCGGTACATTGTATGACAGCTTGAAAGCTTCTGCAATGCTTGTTTGCTCTGCCTCTTTCTTCCTCACCTCTCAGCTGTCTTTGGCCTCTTCCTCAGCTTAACAAGGGAATACAACACATGCAGGGCAACAATGTCACACTGTCTGTGGCTGTTGAAGGAAATGCCCGCTTTGCTGTAAGGAGCTGATTTCAGCACACTCACCTCTAACGTCATGAGCTGTTTGCTTCAAGCAGTGCCGTTCTACTCTGGACACTTCCCACAAAAGCCATGTTGGATGTGTAGAGTGGTATGCCGTGGCTGCAGTGGATTTAATGCATGTAAAGTTAAATGTGCAGGATTTAGCTAGGTTACAATAACTGTAAAGTTCTCTGCTGACCCCAGAACAGCTCTTTGATGAACTCCTATGAGGAAGATTAATACACAGAAATATGTAAATACTGCTAGGCCATAACTTAAAGCCTGAGTAAAACTGCATTTCAGTAACAACCAGGTTACGCTGGTTTACCATGCATTTTAGGCATGTGACAACAGCCTTTTCTCTTACCATAGATTGTTTTGAGATTGTGCAGTAGGGATTTTACTGTTACAGGAGTACGTTTCTGCACATGTTGAATATTTAAACCTAGGCAGGTCTTTCCCATTTAATATGGACAGATCTTAATTTTAATTAAAGGACATAGAAGGTAAGAGGGAATAGAGATCTCCTAAGATTACTTTTAAAGAAGCTTTCACTTAAGAACTCTAATCACTAATAAGGCTGCAGTACATTTGCACAGGGGGAGCACTGTAGGAGCAAAAATGTGACTGATATTCCTTCATGACTTCTAAAGCAATAACTTGTAAAATAAAAGCTTAACATCATCCACCAAGCAGGACATGGAAATGCAGCCCTTCACTAGGGAATACCTGAGAAAGCAGTTTCTTAATTTTGAAAGCGGAAAACTTAACTGGAACATGTGGGAAGATTATTCTGTGACTGCTATTGTTTCATGCTGAAGCTCTAAACAAAGTGGAATATTGAGAAAGATTGCAGATGACAGGAATGACTGATCTATCAGTCATCATTTTTAGGTAACTCCCCAGAAATTCCTTGTCTGTGCTAACTGGAACTGTACCACCCAGAAGAATAATCCATCTTTTCATTGTTTTCCAGGTATTATTCTCTAGGAGCAATAACTGCTGTCCCTTCATGCAGGATGCTTCCTGGAGATTAATGATCAGGTGGTGGTAATGGCTCACAGCTGTGCTCTGAGCACTCCACTCATCCCAGCCTGTCATTATTTCCTAGAAAATTACCCTGCCTTTTGGCTGTAATGATGAATTGCAGTGCAAAAAATCAAATTAAATGTGGCTTCATGTCCTTAACATTGAAGTTAAGCAAGCTATTAGGGACCTCCAGATTTATTATTTCTTTAAGTAACTCTCCAAAACCAAAATGTAATTTTAAATAACTCTCCTCTGTGTTTGTAATCCTGTTCATACATCCTGATTCACTGGGAGTGCCTCATACAGCATTGTTTGCCAACCTCGCAAATGAAAATAAACTGCTTGTCTTTGAGCATTTATGACGTCATCCTCTGTGGTAATGTTGGATAATCAGCATGTAGCAGCAGAATTGATTCACAGAGGGCAGAAAATACATGAATTGTAAGCTGTTAAAATATACATTTTGCCAGTGCCTCCTGTCTGGTTTAGATACGCTCAAACAGATTTTAAAAAATGTAAGATTTTTTTATTTTTTAAGTTGTTTTCTTGTTTTCCAATTTTTATAAGTTTGTTACCTTTTAATACCTTATTAAACATAAGTCTCTATAAATAAGGGGGCCACAAGTGCCCTTGCTATAACATTTACTTGAGACTTCCTTTGTTCATAATCTCCCAGCGCAGGAGAATTTGCAGAGTTAGAACTGTTAAGTCTGCAAAGTACTGTTAAGTCTATGAGCTCTTCCTGTGACAGCCGTTGCACTCTTGTAAGGCTGAAGAATTAACTGTGTGTAGAACTGTGTGTGCTCAGAGTTCTACAGTCAAGAAATGTTCTCTTCTAAGGAAAATGAGGAAGAGATAGAGAAGTTACCCTATTAGAAACTCTGCTGTTTTTCTTCAACTAATATACTGAATAGTAATGATGCCGAGACTATATTAAGCAACCAGGAGAGACAAATAGGAACAGACAAAAAAATATCTGGAGTAATAATACAGTTTTCCCCAACATTGTCCTTTAGTTAAATAGGGAGAAAGTCTAAAGATACTTTGCTGCAAAAAGTTGCTGCTGATGCATTTTGCAGAGTTACAGTTCACTTTGAACGTTTAACTTGGAACATGGTAAACCTGATAATTTGCCGTTGGCAGGAAATCTTTTGGTAATAGTCTTTGTCCTTGTGCAAACCAAAGAAAACTGCCATCCTGGTTACTCATTCAAATCCTGGTTTGTAGGTTGATTTATTGTCATCAGCCTGCTTTTTGTAATGTATCAAATATTTTGCTGTTGATAATGTGTTCAAGTTGGCTGTTATTGTAGTATTACTAAGAAATATTGAAAGTTTGTATTTAGATGGGCTTCAAATTTTGCTTATGAGGTATTTTAAAAAACACATCACTTGCTAGAGATTGTAGACAACAGTCAATATCACTGATTTCCTAAATTGAACTGTTTCTGTTGTTAGCATGTTTTGATCTTTGGCATCTCCTTTTATTTTCCTCTACTTCCAAGACAGTTAATAGGAATTCTGGTTTTAGTTTGATGGTTTCCTATTCCAAATGTAGTTGAAATTCATGCCAATGCATACACTAAGCTAATCAATTTCAGACCAGTTGCTTTATCAACTTCCTTTTCAGAACTATCAGCTATGTAAGAAAAGAAAAGCTTTTTTTCTACTACACAGTTATGAGGCATACCTATTTAATTTATTTAAAAGAAATTTATGAGTGGATCAGTACATGACTGCATATTAGAACTGTATCATTACCATACATGTGACCAAGCTAAGGTACCACATGATGGTTCTGATTTGAGAATTAGTCATTCCTCTCTTTATTAATATCTTCTTTCTTTTCTCTGTCTTTCTCTGTTGTTTCTGTTCCTGCTGGCTTTCCTCTGTCAATTCTCCAATGATGCTCTATAATTATAATGAATAATTAACAAAAACAACCGACACCGTAGTTATCCCCATTTGTCCCCGTTCAGCATCTTGCAGCCCCATCAGCCCTCTGTCCTACAAGACCATGAGCTGTAGGAATTCAGCAGACCGAGCAAAACTTTTTGCATCGACTGATGCTGTTGGACGTAGAAGAACACATCTTGCAGGGGTAAGTATGCTGATTATATATAAGTTAAAGTCTCATGCCATAACCACCTGATTGAACTGCTTGTTCTAATATATCCCTCTGCAGCCTCCTGCTGCTTCCAATTTTGTTGGTTAGATTTTAGCTGGTATATACTACATTATCTGTTGATATAGCCTGTTTATGCACTAAAGAATCTGCTTGGAAAACCACACATTTTTACAGAATGCCCTTTCTTCTCATGAGATACAGAGGCAGTTGCAGAGCATTTTGTCCTTTTCTCTGAACTTTCAGGGAAAATCAGAGCAGTGTGATACAGGCAAGATCAAATTCATGTTGACTGTGCTCCAGGCCGACAGGATGCAGTCAGCTCCAGTTCAGATATAACTACTCAAGTTCAGCAAATGATTTTTTTTTTCTTGTACTCTTGAGTTTTAGAGTATAGTAAGAGTGAAGTCTTCTCTGCAAATGATTATGTAAGTGAGCAAAGTAGGAGACAGTGCTGTCTGTTATTGATATCCTTTTTGGAAGCAGTGTTAAATGAAGGCAGCATGAATCAGAGCCAGTATTAATCTTTGAGGCAGGTGAGAGTTTGCTGAAGTTTGGGCTGAGGCATAGCTTTGGGTTGTATCTCTACAGAAGTCTCGCACTATGTGCAGTATGTTGTAAACTACAGGGCTATAAGTTTGGCACCTCTAAGGTCTTTTTCATTGTTTTTTTGTTTGGTTTTCAGTTAAGGAGAAGATAAGTTGATACATCTTGGTGAAAAAAAATGACTTAAGAACACTGTTAATACCAAATGATAGAGTTAAGATCTATTTTCAGTAGCCTGCATGTTACGGAGAATCTTTTTACTGGTTAGCTTCTGTAAGAATTCAGTTTTTTGACTTCACTTTGAAAAAATGCTGATACTGTGTTTTCAGGACTAATGTGGTAGATGTTATGTAGACAATTTTTTTTCTAGCAAGCCTGAATTCTTATTCATTCTAATGCATTTATTCTGTCTTTATATACTCTGATAACTTGGGTGATTATCATCATATTAATCAGTATAACTCTTGTAAATGATAATGCTGAAGGGCTGGTTAATTGCTATCAAGTAACAACTTCACGACTGGAACCACTTACCATGTATTATGTGATGTTTTTGACAATTTAAAATAACTAGTTTTATCCCTATGCAAAAAGGCCTCATGGATTTACAAAGATAGCCCAGGCTTTATATGCTCATACAGTTGTTTTCCATCTTCTCTACTTGTTAGACATGTTTTCATGTCTTACTCACTCTAGAGATGAGTGGCAGCCCCTCTACACTGTGCTGACTGAGTGACGGTTCAGTGTACTCTCCTCTGTTCTCATACTTCAGACTCTCAGAGTTTAAGCTCATTGTTCCAAAAACCCAACATTTTTCATTTATATTTAAGCGGAGGAAATTTGTAGATGCTTGAATTCTGATATATTGCCTTAAGCCAATAGTTCTATTAATACAAAACAGAGTTGTAATATAAATATTTTTTAAAAATAGGATGATTTTTCATAGTTCTCATCCCAAGATGAGAAATAAGGAAGGGAAAATATGAAATTACTGTGATGCATAAGAATCAGAGGAAAACAAACAAACAAACAAAAAAACCCACACACACCATATAATGGGGAATCGTTCGAGAAAAAAAGAAAAATCGGATTTCACATTTCCAGACTTTGATAGCATCTGTGGTGTTGACATATAGCAATGAAAGCAAAAAGTTCGTGTTGTGCAGGGACTCTTACCGAATGGGAGTCCAGAGAGTGGGTTTTTGGGTGGGTTTATGTATATATATATATATATATGTGTGTGTGTATTTCCAAAATGAAATCCAGAGCTGATGGGAAAGAGGTAGTATCTTTGGAAGCAGTGGAAGGTACTGTGAGGCAGCCAACAAAGATCAAACCTTAAAAGGTAACCTTTTGTCTATGTAAAAATAAGACTCTGCAGATTACATCTTTAGACAGTAAAGAGAGTGATTAAGAAGGATCATTGTTGTCAAATGTGTATTTACTGACAGAAGCAGAGTCAGATTACAGAAGCTATATTCATGAACTTGTCAAACAGGCTGTAGAAACTACTGACTCAGCACTACTTTTTCTCAGCCTCACAACCCCTCATCCTTAAATGAGCTTGCTTTGCTTTCTTTAGCTGTGTGAACTGTGGCTTGACTTTGTCTTTGTTTGCTGAACTATAGACTGACAAAAAAGAAAAGGAGAGAGACCATTTGTCATCCGTCTTCTCAGCCAACTTGAAAGGAGGTCATTTTTCTTCCAACCCCAAAGTTAGATCACCAGCTCCCTCTCCAGTTTGGTAAGCCAAGTACATGCTTTAGCTGGAGGCTGAGCTATAGGCAGCTCTAATAGTTCTGTTAATTAAATGTTTGCACCGATTTTCCTATGGGGGCTACCTTATTTGTTGGTATTTTCTGTATGCAACAAAGTAAAGATGATATAGTTTATAGAAAAAAAAATAGTGTTGCTTTTTAAGGAAAGAGAAAAAGGAGCAGTGTACCTGCTTTCTTACCTCTTGGCTTTGTCAATGCTTGCATATCTGGAGAGCTGCAAAGAGAAGCATTTTGAATGAAAGCTCATCAGTTGCTCCAGCAGTTCTGCTTGATTGCAGAGAAATAGGGAAGTTGTTTTATTTTTAGCTGTTTTTAACTGTAGAGGTGATATGTAGGTGATGTCCAGCAAAGCGTGTCTTACAGTGATTGTCACTCTGTGATTACACAGGCATGCATCAAAGTCATTGCCGTCTTTGGCTGGCTCATTCAAGCAGATAACTTCCCCACCTGGTTCCTCCAAAGTTTCTTCTACTCAGGCACGTCCTCCTTCTCCTGGCAACATTCGGCCTGTCAAAAAAGACGTCAAACCTGAGAATGAAAAGAAAAGACCAGAAAAGGAGCCTGAAAAGGCCAGGGAGGAGAGGACAGAAGAGAGAAAAGAAACATCAGCAGGTGCTGGAGAATCTCCAAATCAGGAAGAGCTCACTGTCCAGGCAGAGGTTGCTCAAGGTAAGTAGAAACTCCTGTTGAGGTTAAGAAATGCCCAAGTGTCTTTCATTTCTTCCGTCTGGTTCTCTGAAGCAATAAAGCTTTAAATTGCTTTCTATCAAGTGTTAGTCTAAGTTTTTCAGAATGTTACACCTACAGATGTGTATTAATTATGAGAAAAGTATAAACAGGCTGAAGCCTTCTTTTTGCAGCAGCCAGAACAGGCATACCTGCTTTGCACATCTGTTTTCTGTCTTTTAGGTAGAGAACAAGTAGAGGGACTTTGTCCCTCGCATCATGATACAACTTCTTTTCAGACTCTGGAGTAGCACAACAATGGTCTAAAAATTAACCATACAGGAAGTCATCACTTAAGGGGGGGATAGTATGAGCAATGAGAATGTCCAGTTCTGGTGATGGTGATAACTTGAAGCTATACCTGCTTAACTATAGTATTGCTGGAATACCACATAGTCTGAGAGATTAGCAGGGTAAAGTAGGGTATAATAATGATAATAAATAGTAAGAAGAGGAAAAGATGCATCTGAAAGTGAAAAATGATCATTGTGACCCATGGGATTGACATGGTGGGTTACTTGGTGTTCTTAATTTAAAAGTAATCGATTCCCTTCTGACTGTCATTCAGAAAACAGTTTTATGTATTAATAATCCCGTGTTTAACTGCAAGATGCATAATTGAAGGTTGTTCTTCTGTAAGAAAACTTGCTGTGAAATGATTACTATTGTTTTAGTAAGTTCTGTTACAGTAGTTGCAGTCTGGTACCTAGGTATTACCACGCAAGGTGCAATCCCAGGTGTATCTGTTGGCAGTGGGCAAATAACGAAGGTATGAGATGACTTGCATGATCATGTGGGATTTTATTGCTTTTCTGATAGTCTTTTGCTTGCATCACAGAAAACTTCCATTTCAAAGTACTTTGGGGATACTTCTGAGGGTTACCTTTGCAAGTGTTTACATGCAGTAGTTTCCAAGTCCAAAGAAAAGTCCAGAAAAACATGGTGACATTTGTTTGGCAGTCTAGCTCAGGAGGAAGAGAGACTCAACTTCTCTGCAGAGTTGGTCAATATTTGAGTAGTGACAGGGTTACTTAGTATAGAAACAAGTTATCTGTGATAAGGGGATATGAAAGTGAAGTAGTTTGTGTTTGCAGCAGGAAAACAGCAGGTAGCACAGAGGGACAGAGGAAAGGGATACTGTAGTCACAGTGGTGAGCAGCACTTCAGATTGGATACATTCTGTCAAAACCATTGAATAAAATCACTGATGATTGAGACCTAAGACTGGACCTTAAGTTTGAGGACAGATCTTGCACTGCAGGTGGAGGCCCAAACTGACAAAACTTAGCCACTGGTTGAATCCAGGAATCTAGAGAGAAGCAAATGAAACTTTTGGTGCTAGAATTACATTCCTGCAGGTGGAGAATTTATTTCAACCAATTATCTGAAGTGGCCTCTCATTTGCCTGGTTCAGACCCCTGTCAGCTGTGTAGATAGCCAGGAGGTCAACAGGTAATAACCTCTGATGGAATTACTCAAGCTTTTGCAGTCAAATCTCATTATTTTAGCAGTGCCGTTTACTGTTGTAATGGTATTTTGGGTACACCTATGCAAGTTGTCCTCATCCTTTCTGACAGCCAGGCAGGTGAGCATTGAATGAGCTATGTCAGAGTCAGCATCCAAAGGAAGTAAAATTCAAGCAGTGCAAAGCTGTGCTACCTTCAGAGGTGACAGCCCTGGTTCGAGCCATGTTAGTAAACTGACAAGGGCTGAGGTACAGGAGCTCTGTCACTTGTACAGTTTAACTACTACAAGTGTTCCCGGTCCAGGTTGTAACTGCAACACCACATTTTCTTCTGTCACTAAGGCTACTAAGCATAGCTTTCAAGGACTCCCAGGCTTTAGGACTGCTCAGGTTACTTGCTTTTTTCTTTCTAATCACCCAGATTTTTCTGAGTTCGCTGCTTTGTCTTCAGGGTTAGCCTAGGCCAGGTCTGTTCCCTATGGTTGTACCAAGCACTTGTCAGTGTGAGAGGCTGAACTGTGCCAATTCTCCTCAGGGCAAAGGGAACGGGCCTGGAAACTCTTTAACATGACTGGTGGTATATATGTAGCCTTTGAATTCAAAGTGAAAACACATAAAGAGCTGTAGGAAGACCTAAACTGTACTTGATAAAAAAAGGCAGAATTCAGTAGATGTGAGCACTGAGCACAGAGAAAGAAGCTGAATTTGTTTGTGCATGCAATGACGTGCAGGAGAGGACATGTGGAGAAGAGGAGGCTCAGGGGAGACCTTATCACCCACTACAGCTACGTGAAGAGAGGGTGCGATGAGGTGGGAGTTGGCCTATTCTCCAATGTAACTAGCAATAGCATTAGAGGGAATGGCCTTAGGTTGCACCAGGGGAGACTCGGGTTGGATGCTAGGAAATACTTCTCTGAGAGAGAGGTCAGGCACTGGGACAAGCTGCCCAGGAAGGTGGTGGAGCCACCAACCCTGGAGGTGTTCAAGAAACATTTAGATGTTGTGTTGAGGGACATGGTTTATTGGGAACTATTGGTGATAGGTGGGTGGTTGAGCTGGATGATCTTGTAGGTCTTTTCCAACCTTGATGATTCTGTGAAACCCCTACTGGAAGTTGTTAATGGGGTGAGAAAAACAATATTCTGAAAACTGGTTAGGAATGTAGATTTAAGTTATCTCTTTACCATTTCTGATGATTTGCTTCTCATTTATCTTCTCAGGATCTGACTCAATTGCTAGTTCAAATACTTCCCTATCCATTTTCTTGTCCATGTTTTCATCCATGCCAGATGTGATTACCCTGAGTGCTTCCTTCAAGTAGCTTGTGTGTTGTTAATGGTCTCGGGCCTGTAGAGAAAAAACATAATAGTGATGCCCTGTAGCTGTGCTAGAAGATGTCAAGCTAGCTTGCAAAAGTGTGAATTTGTGTTTAACTTAAGAAAAATCCCTCTATCAGTTGGCTGAAGGTGGCCAAGGATGGTCCCGGGATATGATAATATGAAGGCAAGTGCTTGCCTTATCACTGTAAAAATAAAAAAAAATAGAGAAGGAGGGAATGCCATCTTTACCTTCATGAGAGCAATTTTATTGAATTAATGACAGCAAAGCCTCTGGAGATTTGAATGCAAGCCACAGTTTGCCTTAAGTGGCAAGGCTTGTAAGAAGCTACACTGTTTCTGTGAATTACCTCGCCAGCCATAATGTATGTCAAAAGTACCTGCAGAAATTCTTTTTGGTTAGTAAAAGCTGGAATGTCTGCAAAACTGTGAACAGTTTGCATTCTGCCCTTACTGCAGATCATTTCAGACAACTGATATTTGAGATCATTTAAAGGGACTAGCCTACTCACCAAAAAGTGTGGCTCTGATTTTTAGCTGCAGTCAGTCAAGTGGAAGAAAATGTAATATTACCATGTGTTATTTCTGGTCTCTGAAACATAGCAAATATGATGGCAGGGACTTGACGAGTCAGCATTCCTCCTGTTGAGACCCTGTCAGCATTTATTCTTCTGATGGAGGAGTTGGCTTAACCTTTCAATTTAAGCTGCTTTCACAAAACAAACTTCCGTTAGGATATGTGTATTCCTTGATTTTAGAAAATTATTTATCCTCCAAATCCACTTACAAGCTTAAAAATACTTTACAGAATATTTGAAACTGTATTTTCTTTTCCTTTTAAGAGGTAGGAGTGTATAAGAGAGAGGCAGAGCAAGACAAAGAGGTCAAGAGAGAAAAATGTGAGTATCATTTTGGCTACTCTGCCTGCTGAGACCAGTTTTCCTTCCTGTCTTTTTCAGCAGCCAGCCCATCCCTACCTCCTGCTCCCCCAGCACTTTCTCCACCCCCAGCCCCCATGAAGACCTCTGCAGGTACAACAGATCCTGAGGAAGCAACAAGGCTGCTGTCAGAGAAGAGGCGCCTCGCTCGTGAGCAGCGGGAACGAGAGGAGCAAGAAAGGAGGGAGAGAGAAGAGCTTGAAAGGTGGTCCTACATCTCTGTAGTGGATAATATATGTTTTTAGCAGCTTCCTAGCAACAGTTTGTGTATTTTTTTTGTTATATTGTAATATGTGAAGCACAGTGCTGAGGTGCAGAAGGCACTGTACTATAATGTATAATAATTGTTTTTGTTTTTCATGGGAGCAATGTATATATAAACACATCTGTAATGTTAAAACCTATCCCAAATAGATATGCATTTTATTAGAGCTTGAAAATAGGACAGCAGTAGAGAGCAGATCCTCAGTGTAGTGCTTGATTGTTTTCTCAGACTAACAAAGCTATATTTGTTTAGTCTGACAAAAGAGCCCTGCTCAGCTGTTGTCAACACTGCAACAGTGGCAGTGTCTCTTACTTGGAACCATGAGATCTTTTTAGATATCTGTCAGCTATGACTTAAAAATAAATAAATAAATAAAAATTGTTTTCTCATTTAAAATCAGGATGCCCAACAGTGTTGAATGTAGTTAACATAGTGTGTTATTTCTACCAGCCCCTCTGGACACCTATGACTGTGGCTGTAACACAACACAAGTTGAGCACCTTTTTGGATGGATGCAATGACTCTGGAAGTTGTTGTACATCCTTAACAACACTGCCAAATGCAGGAACAAGGCAAAAGCAGTTAGAATAGTCTGAATTCCCAAAAGGCTCATGACCCTGTTCCTCTGAAAATGATTTTATAGAAAGTTAGCTGCTGTGATGAAACGTGATATGGCAAGTAAATACTAGAGGTAAACAAAAGGTGAAGGATAATCAGCTTTTCAGAATGAAAAGTTCTCAGTAGTTCTCAGAGTGCCTTCTTAAGTGAATCTGAAAGGACATGTGGCCAATGAAATAATGCAGTGAGATGAAAGCCAGTCGGGAAGAGTTCAAAGATGTATCTATCTTATACTGCTGGGATACAAAATGGAAGCTGAATACCAATACATTAAACATAAAGGAATGCATAGAAGGAAATAATTATTACTTAAATGGTGGTGGTCTCTGGGCTAATTATTTCTCAGGGAAGAGATCTTGTTTGGAGTTGAGTATACAAAAGTACCAGATGAGTTGTGATCAGTGAAATAAATGAACTGTTATGAACTACTAGGAAAAGAGAACAAAATAGAAGATGTCGCTATGAATTATCCATGGTGAATCCACCTCTTAAGTGTTGAGTTCTGTATTATTTTTGAGAGTAAAATGGTAAACTAGGAAAATAAGCAGAGAAAGACATCAAGAATAATCGGAAGTATAGAACGGCTCCTGTGCTGAAGTGTAGAATATGCCCAGGAGAATAAAAAGGAGCTGCATCAAGTGTGGGTCAGGTGGAGTATTTGGAACAGGTTCTTCACTGAGAAGCACTGAAATGGGCTCCACAGGGCAGTGATCACAGCCCCAAGCTGCTGGAGTTTGAGCAGCATTTGGAGAACACGCATAGGCGTAAAATTTGAATTTTGTGTGGTCCTGTGTGGAACCAGGAGTTGGACTTGATGATTTTCAAAACCTGATTAAATGAAATAACAGAGGGAGGCGCCTTTCAAGATACGGTGAAGTTAGTTGTAGTTTCTGAATCAGAAGGGGCCTGAAGTAGGGATCAATGGAATCCTGTCATGGGAAAGTAAAACCTTGCAATGGTACTATGTTGTTCCATAGGGCATCTATTAACTTTGGTGCCTGCTGGAAGCAGAAGAGGTGGTGGCCTCATCCTGTTCAGATGTTTTTGAGGTTCTTACGGAAGAAAAAGCAGTGTAGCCTTTCTCCAACTGTTCTGCAGTGCTGATGTCTTGGATCAGGAGTCTGCTTTCTTTCTTTTTACCTTATGCTTTTTTCATGGTTGCAGGCAGAAGAAGGAGGAGCTGTCCCAGAGGATAGCTGAAGAAAGAGCTCGTCGAGAAGAAGAGGAGGCTCGCAGACAGGAAGCTGAAAGAAAACGAAAAGATGCAGAGGAGGAGAGGGAGAAGGAAGAACGACTGCGCCGACAGGCAGAAGAGCGGGAACAGAAGGAGAAAGAGGAGATGGAGCGCATTCAGAAACAAGTACGCCCCCCTCTTGGAATTTCTGTGCAGCACCTAATTTAGAGGGGTATTTAAAATAGAAATGCTACACAGAGTGAATAGGATTGTGGCTGAGTTCATTTCATGGAGCGGTTTGAAGAGTAAAGATGCTTCTTCTTGACAAAAGCTTTGCAGTAGGGAGGGTTTTTGTTAGCTTGTTTTTGTTTTGTAAGAAGTTGCTTATTTTATAACAAATCCCATGATGAAAAAAATCAGTAGAATTGCAACAGTGGAAGTTTATGAATGGTGTTATGTAGAGAACTGTTTGTTCATACAATTGTAGAAAATCTAGAGACCAGGATAACTGTTGATACCTCATACCTGGAAACATTCAAGGCCTGGTTAGATGAAGCTGAGAAACCTGGCCTTGTAGGAATGAACTGTTATAGCAGTTCTGTTGTACAACACTGTCACTTCAGGGGAGCAAAGCGTTTCTACAGTACATTCCAGGGAAGTTTTATGTTTAATTTAAAAAGCAGGAATTGTAACCTTGTGCAAATGTACCCTTGGCTGTTTGTCCATGGTCTCACTAAGTCTGCTGACCAAATAAAGCATTCTATTTCTTTTGCGTGACTTCCAAAAACGTCCACCACTTAATACATGGATCTCTTGGGTGCTTTGCTGGCTGCTGTGTTCTAATGCTGAAGGTTAGGAATTGTATTCATCATCTGGTCTGCTGTCAGTACATGCCAGTCAGAACAGGCACAGAACCTTATTCATCTCTGCATGTTATGCAAAACGTGAATTAATCAAAAAATGTACAGTTCAGTCTGAGAAAGTAGTTGGCAGCTTTAAACCTCAAGGTGAGATGTTGCAGATATGTATAGATGAGCAGATATGGTGTAAATCTGTCCTTGAATAGTAATTTTTTCCCTGCTTCTTTGTCTGCCATCAACTCAGAAAGAAGAGGAAGCTCGCCTACGGGAAGAGGCAGAGCGGATTCGGTTAGAACGTGAAAAGCATTTCCAGAGAGAAGAGCAAGAGCGCTTGGAGAGGAAGAAGGTAGATACGTGGGTAGACAGTGATAGGACAAGGGGGAATAGTTCTAAACTAAAGGAAGGAAAATATGTATTAGATGATGGAAGTTTTTTTTACTGAGGGAGTGGTGAGATGCTGGAGCAGGTTGCCCAGTCAGGCTGTGGGTGCCCTGTGCCTGGAGGTGTTTAAATCCTGGTTGGAGGGGGTCCTGGGCAGCCTGATCTAGTCCTTGATCTAACAGCTGGCAATCCTGCCTGCATCTTGGGGCTGGAATTTAATGACCCTTGAGTTCCCTTCCAACCCAAGCCATTCTATGATAAGGTACACGCAGAGAAACTGTAATTCAACTAGTCTCCACCTTTGCTGTAGAAAGTTATTCACGAAATTAATGTGTCCTTAGAAATCTGTGGTCATCACTGATATGGCCTGATGTGAAAGTAAAAAGAATGTTGTCAACAGTAATAAATCATTTATCTTTTTGCAATAAGCAAATGCAACTTTGATAAACAACAGGCAGTTATGGTTTGGGACAGAGAAGTTTAATTTACTGCCAGCAAGCATTTTCCTCCTTTGTTTTTTTTTTTTTTGCAGAGGCTTGAGGAGATCATGAAGAGAACTAGGCGTGTAGAAGCTGTAGATAAGGTCAGTGCCACAAACTTGTCATGCATAAATACTGGGCACATTTCAATTCCTCCCTGTAGGGCAGTTTCTAATTTACAACATTGTGCTTCTTTTGTAGAAACCCAATGACCAGCAAAATGGGCATATATCAAAGGCAAATAACACTGGAGAAGCAGGTATTGTATTTAACTGTGCCCTGAGTGCAACAGGTGAATGAATGCTTGTTGAGCACAATTGCAGTTAAGAAAACCATTAGAAGAGTATAACTGAAGTCATAGTAAATGTTATTTAATTAGCCTTTCTGTTTAGTTATCCATTACTAAATGAGTCAGCTGTTTCAGTAACTTTGTCGTGTTGCTGTTTAACAAGAGGGAGTTGCTTAGTAAGTTAAATTATTTATAAAATAAAAAGAAACAGGCTAACTAGTTTAGTTTTGGCAAACTTGACTAGTGATTTTGAAGTTTCTTTTTTCACCGTACTAGAAATACGATCTGTCGTCGAAACAAACCATTCACAATCCTAAATGTTCCCCTGTGATTTCTCTTTCCCACTTGCTGCTTTATTCACTTGATGTTTATTTCCACATCTTTTCTTTCAAAATTTGGCTCCTACAAAGCCATAGAGTTTCTCTGTAATACCCACACTCAATCTTTCCTTCAGTTCAGTTCCCTTGTTTGTTTTTTCTGTCTCCTCTGGTTATTTTAGGTAAAATTTCATCTGAACTTTAATACTTACAATAAAGGAAGCAAAATAAAAGTTAGTGTATATTCAACAATAAGCAAATATGAATTAGCAGGATTTAAACATACAGATTAAATAGCTTAAATTGTCATAATAGCATGATGTAACATGTAACAAGTTTCTCTCTCTTTTGTATTTGAACTGAGTAACAGAGGACAGATAGTGGCACTCACTGTTCAAACTGCTCTTTTTTCCTTCATGTTTTAAGTGAATGTGCAAATGAGCACTGCCAGGAAACTATTTGTCATGAATTTCATTATGTGTTTGGAAGTTATTTGTTTGCATATTATCTTTTTAAATAAAAAACAGTTTGGGAACTGCTAATACAGGATGTGTCTGGAGTGCCATCTGTTGCTGCAGGCACTGTTGAAGTTGCTGTCAACCATTTAAATAATTCTTGCAAATAAAAATGGCATTACAACCTTAGGCTTTTGCTCTCCTTCCAGCAAGTAGTTTTTGATGGCAGGGGAGAATTTCAGCCTCTATTTCTGCAGTGCCAAGGGAAACCTGGAATCCATTAGTGGCTGGAAAATTGAAAACTACCCTCACTCTCAGGGCTGCTCTGCTGTTTTGGCTTTGCTTGATCTTGATATGATATTGAGTTGAATATATTAATCTTTTTGAATCTTACTATTTGGCAAAAAAGGGAAGAAACCTGTATAGGAGTGGCCAGATCACACAATGAAGCAAAATCCATCACCTTTGTGTCATTTGTTTGACCGCTGCTTCAAAAGAGGAGATAACTCTGCCTTTCCTAAAGCTTATATTGCTAAAATATTTCATATAAAAACTTGCCAAAACCAGATAAGCATTCAGCATTGAAGACTTCAGTCCAAGCACTCAGGTCGTAGCAGAACAGGAGCTATGAATGGAGGTGCTTTAGGTGGTCTAGACAAGTGCATTTAAGCCTATGAATACTAAATTGCTCTTATGATTATTGTAGCATATGCTAGCGTTCAGCTGCTTCCTTTCATAGACTTATATGTGAGTTAGTATGGCTGTAGATACAGTGCAGAAGACTGCAGTTATTACTTTAAAAGGACATCCTGAGGCCGTCCGGTGACATCATATGGTCTTGTATGTCCCCCAATTTTAGGTTGCTCTTTGCAGTATTTTATGGTTGTGATTTGGTACTTGCTGAAATCTCCTTCCTGTGGAGATTTTCCCTTTGTTTCCTTTTGGTTTACAACCAGTGATCAACTCAGGAAACAAGAGGTAATGTTGATGTCTCAGTGTTCTCCTATTCCATTCTTTATGGTATCTTGAGAAACAGCAGTGTAATATTCTGTCAGATATCATCCTATTTTGACCAATTTTGCTGAATTTTTTTTTATGATTGTAAACTGATATTACTGCCAATAAAGCTTTAGCTTAGAAATCTCTGAAGCTGTTATGCCCAAAACTTGACGAAGAAAGCAGAGGAATTAACTTCATTTTAAAATAGTAGCTTACTTTAGCAGTGATATCTTTTTTTAGGAAATGTTATATCCTACTTTGGTACTTTCTTTTATGAAATCGTGCTTTCTCTCTGTAGTCATAACCAGTCCTGCATCTCCCCTGGAACCTTCGGGAGGACCTCAGCTTCAGCATGCAATACAGTCTCCACACAGCGGGAAACCCGTAACCTGCACGCACATGATTGTTTCACATCAACCCCCCATAAATATGGACAGGTAAGAGGATTGCTGAGTATTAGGGGGTGTTTACAGGATGAGAGTTACTAGAGGAATAAATCATTTTCTCAGATCCATGTGTTCATTAGCCAGATATGAGACACAGCTGTTCAATCTGCAACATTTCCTATTTATTTTTTATCTTTTCCTGCATTCAGAAAAGAACTTTAACATCTTTCACTTAGCAGTAACCCATTTTTACCAACTGAAGAATTTTGTGAAAATATAGCTCGTTCTTTGCGGTGTTTGGAAGAATGTGTTGCCAGCAATTATTACATACATTGAAACTTATTTGAAAGGGCAGTTCTCTGCCCTTCTTTCCATGAATTAAGCTTCATGAAAGTCAAGATAGTCAAGATTTGCAGGGTTAGTTTTCTTGGCTGGAATAGTGAACACTGTGCTTACAGCCTAGATGCTTTGGTTTGTCAATTGCTTGAAGAATCAGCAAGTTTTGGTTACTAAACAAAAGCTAACTAACAGAACTATTCGTTTTGACTTTGTATTTTTAAAAATCCCTTTGTCCTCTGGCAAGGAAGGTTTGAGGAGGCAGATATTTAACATTAACTCATGACTACTCTTTGTAGTCATGAGGTGAGTCACTCACATTTTGAGAAATTATAGAAATGCTTGAAAGCTCAGTGTTGAACCAAGTGAAATCTGTTGCATAAGCATGAGCTGTCAGTTACTTCAATTTCAGTAGTGCAGAAAGCCAAATAATCCCGTAGTCTTTTCATGTTTTATGCAGGTAATGTCAGAATATGCATGGGAAAACTTGAATGTGGGAAACCAGCTCACAGTCTGTAATGGACAGTATGCCTCAGGATGTGATTGGCACTAATTGAAGGAGGAATTTGCCCTCTCTCTGTCCCTCCATATGCCTGGGGGATCTTAGCCTGCTGTCATGCTGACAAAGATGCTCCTGCTGAGATAAGTTCTGTCAGTGACTCTAAGCACTGAACTGCATTAGACGAGCTGCATAGAGCTGTCTCATAATTATCTCAGGCAACTATTAAATGTTAATCACTCCCAACCTTAGATGCACCTTGATGTTTGTGATATAAAATGTGCCACACTAATGAATGCTGTCATGTAGCATCATAGCTGGTGTGGAAGGAGGATCTGAATAGCCAAAGTGAAGACTGAACAGGTACGAATGAAGAGCAGGAACAAAAATTCGAAGTGTATGCGAGGCTGTGGAAGGATAAAGTTATATGCCAGGATAGAGTGCTGAGGGACTGTCTGCTTTAGAGGAACATCCACCCTAATGAGAAGGCAAGTACTTGATAGAATCATAGTGTTAGTTTAGCCCAAGCAGTTTGACAGGCTGTTGGAACGAGGACACAGAAGCACAGATTTAATCACATGGTGAAAGCCACTGATGCCAACACCATAGCTACTGCACCTTGTGTGCCACAGGTATCTGGCATCTAGATACACCTGATATTGTAGTATGTGCAACAGTAATAAATATAGATGGAGTTCTGTGTGAGCATTTCACTCCAGCCCTACAGAAGATTTGGCTTTTACCTGGAAAAGTCCTGAGCATGTTTTAAGGGTAAGAAAGCTCAGATTTTCAATCAGGGATGGAAAGGGCTTTACCTGGGGGACTCCTAGAATGTATGTATGGGAAGGAACAAAGGACTGAGTCCTGGTAAGGTCTAGAGCAACCATCAGTCTCGTTGTGCTTCCTAAAGTGTGCTGTGCGGGAAATCCCACGCTACAATCACTGTTCCTCTGGTCCCAGGACAGATGAAGTGTAAGTGCTGGTGGTTCTCTTTGGTACAGCTCCTGGGTCCAGCCAGGACATATCTTGAACAGGACTAATGTTTTCTATTATTCATTGACTAAATACAGAGTACCTGTATTTGGGTCACTCTGCAGGTGCTGCAAGTGCTCTACCTGTTCAGCAGCAGTACTTAAGGAATGTGACTGTGTAGGCCATTAGCATTTCATGTGAAGAAGATAGCCTGCTCTGACTGTTTGCTGTAGTAAACCTTAATCCTTCATTCCTTCTCTTAATGTCATCCACCATGTGCCAGCTATGTGGCTGGAATCCAGCTGGAAATGGAGCACCTGCTTGTATGTTCCATGCACGTGAGAAAAATAAAATTTGGTGGAATCAAGACAACTGATTTCAGTAATTCACCATCTTCTGTTGCTGCTTTTGATTAACAACACAGATCTCATTGTACTGGAACTTCATTAGCCTTTCAAGAAAATTAATCCACATAAACCCTAATTGAAAAAATGACTTCATACCTGACCTATAAGTCTGTGATGGGAAAACATAGAAGTGAACTTAAATGAAGTTTCTTTTCATCCAGGTGTAGTACAATGAAAAAGGCAACACTAAATATACTTTTAAATGAAGGGTATCATGAAGTTTTCCTATTAGATAGTAAAACATCTAGAACTACCAAGAAAACTGGTAGCTCATGGAGATAATACATTATTAACAGCATACACTTCTGCATTGATTGTGTTGGCTTTGTGGGTTTTTTTCCCAGTAAATGGAAGAAGTGAGTTTGAAACGTAGTTTGAAAATAGTACATTAAGGTAAAATACTTTGAAACTTTTCGTAAGATAAGAAAGATTCCAGCAGAATTTATTTTAGATCTTAATTTTCTCTTACTATATTGAACGGTAGAGTCCTGGAAGAAACAGAATGATAGAGTTTGGAGTTGAATAACAGCTACAGAATTCATCTTTCACCTGAATTTTTTGTTTGTTCTACGCTTTCTAATTCTTTACCCAAGTTGCCCAGCAGTGTTGTATGCCTGAAGAGAGTATATGAGGTGTTGTGTTGGACCCTGAGACATTGCTACGAGAGGAATGTAAGATGGTAAAAACAATTAAGTAGGTCAGAAATTGATTCCTTTTTTGTGTTCTTTGCCTCAATGACACTATTAGGGAAAGAGTGTAAAAGGGGGGGGGAGGTTGAGGGAAGAAGCTAAGTACCAAGAGATCTTCTCGTTAATGAAGGGTTACTATGTGTTGTGGTCCAAGTGCAACCCTCAGCTCAAGTAGTCCCAAAGCTGCTAATTACTAGAAGCTAGAGGCCATACCAATCTCCTAGGAATTTGTCTAATCTCCTTTTGAGATTATGGCCTCTAAGATCTCCAGTGGGAATGAATTTCACTGTTCAGTTTTTCCCTTTATTTCTACTAAACATACACTATAATGATTTGGTGGAGTGCCATCTATTTCTTATGGTATAAAAAATAGAAAATATCTAGTCATGATTTTTCCCTGGCCTTGTGCCCCCTTTGTGACTGTACAGCCGTACATCTTGAAAGACAACTTTGAATTCTGAATCCTAGTAGTACTCAGTATGTAATACTGACAGTGCAATGACCAATGATTATGAATAACTATTTGTGAAAGTTAGATGATCAGTCAGAAAAATTAATATAACTTTGCAGAAGCAAAAGACTTCTCTTCATTACGCCAGTACTTCCATATGTACGTATACTGCCTAATTTAGATGCAGGAGCAGACCATCTTTCCCACTCTTTCCTGTCCCTCCATCAGATTTGTGAATACTGTGTTATCTTACCTCTGGTGAGGTTACTGCCATTAGATGGGGATGAGATAAGTAATGTGACACCTTATAGCAAATAATAGTCTAATAGCTATACATGATGGAGCTGTTTTTATTAAAGCGTTTCACAGATTGTTACAGGGCGGATCTCCAGCAGAAAAGGGTGGATGATGTGACTTGGGGTCTCTCCAAGGCAGCCGGGAGGGTTTCTGGGTCTGCTTTCAAAGCCATGAGCAGTGAATCACACTTTCCATTTTGAAGTTTGCGTAGCACGCTCACAGATAGAGAAAGAAAAAGAGAAAGAGACAAGGGGACTGCCTTTCTGGAAAGGAACTGATAATGGCTTGAAAAGCTGGAAAGGATTTGATATGAAAACCAGCATGCTGTTCTTACAGGAAATCTGGGTTTCAGATGAAGTGTTGCCGTCTTTTAAAGTCCAGTAATTATTTTCTGTTGCTTGGGAAGTACTGTGAAACAATTCTGTAATTGTTTGTGATAACCTGGCCACCCTAGCAGGCTGGTCAGTGAAAAGAAACCTTATGCTAATTGCAGGCAGAGTTTGGTGAGCTGTTTTTGTTTGTTTTTCTGTTGTTTGTTTTCAGACTAGTACATGTACTGTCAGGAGAAAAGGAGCCTGTGAAACCAAGCCACCTGCTCAGAAATGGCCTGAGGGCATTGATAGCCTTGTTGAAATCTAGGAAAAATGCATCTGACCATTTGTGCTGAAGCATTTCCTAACAACCTGAAGAACTGTGATAAGGGAACACATACCCCAGACTGCCAGGATCTGGCAGTGAAGGGTTTCAAGGAAGTGCCTGTAAAAGATTACATGATCTTGAAGTGACAGTTGGGTACTTGCTCTTTCTCAGGGAGCTCTGTGTCCCATTACTGTCATCCTGCTCACCAGAGTAGCACCTTAGTTCCTCCCCAGTGGTAAGACAGCATGTGCTCTGCATGAATAGACAGCAGGATTTGACAGTAGGGCAGCTAACAAAAGGGTTGGGAGGGAGTGTCAAGGCTGACACATGGTGATGTGCTTTCTCAGGAGAGTACTGCACCTGAAGAGTGTTCCCTGTGAATCAGGGAGTTGTGAGGGATGCCAGGAGGGAGGTGCTGCTTTTGTTTGGGCCTGCTCAATGCAGGGGTGAGTCAAGCTGTGCCTGGAAAATAAGGCCCAGGAACTTGGAGGGGAGAGATGAAAAAGAGAGCTCAGTTGATACAGAAGTTTTTTTCTCTGGGTGTGCAGTGGGTAGAAGAGGCTGCTCAAAAACTGGAGGCAGATGGTGATCCAAAGAGTAACAAAAATGGCATTGCCATTATCTGAGAGCAGTTAGGTTGATCTGCGGTATGAGGAAGGGTACCTCAGCATTCGTGTATGGCAATGCTTATGAAAGCTGAGAAAGGCCATAAATCCCATCAGGCAGGTGGCTTCAGATAGCAGTGGCTGTGCTGGGAAGGTCAGTGGGTTTTGTTTGATTGGTTTGTTTTTCTGCTTCCCCTTTGGCCACTTCTCAGAGCTCCATTGTACTCCAAGATCTCTGTAGTTTTGGGTACAGTGTAGCCAAACGTGATAAGAGCCCTGTGTGTTTGAGGGAAGGTCTGGTACTGTAACAACACTCATCTGCTGTGGTAGTCATGTAATTTCAGTTTTACCGGCTAAAAGAACGCTCTGGATTAGTGCAAGTTTCCATTTGTAATCTTGCTTTAAGCATGACTACAGTTCTGTTTGGAGTTAAGTGTATGAAGAAATACTTAACATTTTTCTTTCAGCAATCTCAACCCAGAGAAAAATACAGAGGAAAACGGAATGTCTATGCAGAACGATAACTTTGAAGAGATCATAAATCTACCTATTGGTTCTAAACCATCCCGGCTGGATGCCCTGAACAATGATGGAAGCGACAGTCCCGGAATTCCTCTGAATCCAATTTTAGCTTTTGAAGATAAGGGGACTCTTTTGCCTCAGGTAGACAGTGTTCAAACACATCAAACAGCAGGTAAGTTTGGCTTGGTTCATTGCAATTAGTAAGGTGTTGTAATCGACATAGAACCTAGAGCTTCTTCTTGACACAGGTTGATTAATTTAATCATTTTAAACCAAAAATTCTTTGTGGAGAGGAGCAAATCTACTGTTTGTAAAGCTATATATACCAATCACATACAGATGCTGTGTGAGTTACTATGAGTCCTTATCTTTTGTTTGAAAGGTGCTCTCAGTTACACTGCGCTATTTGTCTTTAGGAGTTGCTTGTAAACGTTTGCCCTGTGCTTTCAAGTGGAAATGATAACGGTGACAGCTCCTGTTCTTAGTTTACGATCAGCAATTGTGTTCCAGTTGTGCCAATGTAATGTCTGATATGCACGTGCTGAAAGGGAGCTGGTAGCTGCCTTTTGTGTAAAACTCTGAATGACTTCCCTCATTAAGTTCTTGCTGACGTGAAGACTGAGGGGGTTGATTTATAGCACAACAATATTTTTTTCTGAATTGCCTTGTAACTTTTAAAAGATGTTGGGTAAACAGTTATTAAGAAAGTAAATTGGACAACCCCTCTTGTCTAGAAAATATAAGAAAAAATTCATCTTTCAATAAAATATTTGCATGTGTGTTTTGTATTAAGCATTACTACTCTTTGCTGACCTGTCATTTTTGATGCCTTCTGTTGTAGAAGTGATCTGATTATTTCTTCTGAAGAACCAAAGGTGACATAAACGTCTCTGCAGTCAGTGGAGTTTCTTCCATGCAATGAAGGAGTGTTTTATTTTTGTCTCCGGGTTTTTTAAAGATTTATTGAACATCTTTTTTTTTGGAAGGACTTTAGTAAAACCAGCAGAAGAAATGATGGACATAGACTTGGATCACCTTTCTAATAGTTTTCATCACTAGAAAAATCATGCTTCACGTGCATTACTTAATATGGCTTTTTCCAACGAGCTTTTTCTGTTAGTAAATGGGTATTTCTGCATTCCTGAAGACACAAGACACTGGAATCTGAAAGCAATGGGCTGATTTGGGTGGTGGGACTGATTTCTTTCTTCCTTATTTTTTTTTTTTTTTTCAGGCGGGTGTTGGTTTAAAAGGCATAATTGTAAAATTGGCAAAGAATCTTTTACACTTTGTGGTTCTAATACTTGAAAATTAAATACCTCATTGCTCTACAAGTAGAGTTTATGAGGTGTCTTATTTAAACCTGTTGGTTTAAATATTATTGCAGAGAACTCTAATTATGGGGGCAGAGTATAGGCTTCTGTATCAGGTTCTTATAAATGTAATTCCTACAGGGACGTTCTGTAAATTGAGATGTCACTATGATCTTCTCACATTTTCTCTGGAAACACAAAATGAGGCAAGTTTTAAAATGTGAAAATTTGAAAGCGTTATTTTTTCACAGACAAGAGGAAAACCTATTGTTCTCCTAGATGATGTATTTATGAATTTTGTTCAGTACAGAAATAAATTGTTTAATGGAATAAATTAGAAAAATGTAATAAAATGGCACTGCAAACTTGATTATTATTTTTTTTAGTCACATTCACGTTCACAGTACTATAAAAGATCTGTGCGGGTGCACATGCACAGGGAGTAACCTTGTTCTAAGTCCTGTAAATTGCTGCTGTTCCCAATGATGGAAGACTTTGCCTTTGCCTTATCAGACAATTGAAGACTGTGTGAAACCTGAAATAGTTGATTTTTTGATGATAAAGCAGGTTTGGGGAATTTTTTGGTTTTGCTCGTTTCAGAGCAAATGGAAAATGGTCGTTGTTTGTGCTTTGTATGTAGCGTGTGATTTTTATGATGCACTACAGTTTGAGTGATAAGAGGAGCAATGCAGCTTGCTTTCTCTTTAGTTTGACGCTGATTTCTACCATCATTATTCCATCCCTCGCTTTTGGTTGTTGTTGAGCAGAACAATAACATTGTGCACATTTTTATGCTGTGATAAGCAATGCTGCTGCAAGCAGAGCTCACCGGGTATCTGAATTGGAAGCATCAACCAGGGCTTGATGCATTGCTTGTTGAAGTCCCTGAGTAGATCCTTGGTAGTGGAAATGTGGGTTTATGGGCTTTTGGTTCATGGGCTTTTGACATGAGAGTGGCCACTCATTCCTGCGCTTGCCTTTAGTAAGCACTGAGCTAGGCTTATAGGAAGCTGTGCAGAAAGTCTGTGCTAGCAGAAGAAATCTTCTGAGACAAAAGCTGAAGAAGTGACTTGCTGCTGCTGCCAAGTGTTCATCGTACATGGGAGATGGGATAAAAGCAATGGAAAAACAAAGAAAAAGGGACTTCTCTGCCAGAATGTGTGGAAGCTGTTCAGTCAGAATGCTTTCAATAATAGTTCATGACACAGTAAAGTTAATTGGGTTCCATTCTCACTTTCTTTAATTTTCCATGTACATAGCCACAATATTTTAAAGTGTCCAAAATATGTAGTTTTCCTTTAAACCTTTATAGCATGTGAGTACCGAATAAAACTTGTTTGAAATATTTCTATTTCTATTTGGATTTTCTTGCATACTTGAAGCAGAAGTCAATCTGTGAATGAAAACTCTTTATGTTCCTGGTATGCGTAAAAACTCTCTTTAGTTTTCCTCTGATCTCTTTACTGAAAAATCAGTACAGCATTACTTACAGCTATGAACAGAACAAAGACATTGCCAGTTACATTTAGCTTCTTTTATTTATTTATTTTGTCTGAGGATTCATTTAGGCTCAGGCATAAGCTGTATTGATCTCAACTATTTTTATGAGACATCAGATCACTCACTTTGCTATTTAAAGCACAGAGATGAAGAGCTTACTTCATTTCTCACTTAATTTCTCATGTGGTTTTTGCACTGGACTGCAAATAAAACTGTGTATAATTATATGCATTCCAAGCTTGCTTCAAATAAGAGGGGAAAATAAATGCTCTTTTTCAAGGAGCCAACACACAAACTAATGTCTACAGGATGGGCACAGATGTAGACATGAAAGTGTGATATGAAAAAGATTTTAAGTCTTGGGTTTAATCCTTTCTTTAAATGCTGGGGGTTCTGAATATTGTTATCGATAATAACTACAGTATAAAATGAATGCCAGCTTTTTTGCCTGCTATTGCATGCGTTTCATTATTTGTACTTTTGGAGTCAACAGTTCAGTGAGGTAGAATCAGCAGTTGTAGAAGTGAAGGTATGGAGTAGTGGGTGACCTTTTGCAGTGACTGTGTTTCTTGCGAAGATGTTGAAGTAACATTTGCAATTAAACAGCTGAGAAAAACAGGACTCTCTAACGTCTTCACTTATTCTGCAGTGGTCATGCACTGGTTTTGTGTTTGAAAAATGACCTAAGGAGGTGGCCTGAAGTTGGAGATCTGCTTTCATCCCTAGCTGTGTCAGTCAGCTCCTTTTGGTCCTCTGTTCTAAGAACCCAACCACCCCAACATCATTAGGTACACGGGTCTTTCACGTGATGTTTCCAGAGAAGTTTCCTGTCTGCTATAGGTGAATATTGGAAATTCCATACTGCTTTATCTGAGATCTATCTGGTTTTTTTAACAAGACTTTTTGCTGTGCTGTAGAGAAGCTTTTAACTGTTTGGGGCTGGGTGGGTTGGTTGGTTTGTTTTTAAACCTTACAATTGGAGAGAACTTACAGTTACTGAAAGGAAACTTTACCTAAATAATTACTCCCCAGGCCCCTAAGCTCAGCTTAGAGATTTGGGCCAAAGTAAAATGTTATGGTGGGATCTCGGTTGGCAGATCCTTTTCTACATCTCCCTCAATTTGTATTCCATGTTTGTAGCCAGTAGCAGCTTTAAAGATGTACATCTATCTATTTATTTATTTATTTTGTAAGAAACTGTGCAGTCTGGAAGCAGGTATTTGCAAATTGTCCTAAAACTTCAGTACTCCAGCCAGTCCAACAAGAAGTTCCAAGTAGCTTCTTGAATTTAAAAAATAAAAAAGTGTATTGATTAGAAGAGGAGTTGGACTACTATTGAATTATTAGTATTAGACAACTATTATTAGATTACCTTTCTTCTAAAAGCAACATTAAAAAAAGCAGTGCCCCATAAGTTCAAGGCTCTGGACTTTTTTTTTTTTTTTTTTTTTT